>CM021102.1:24933285-25266795 GCA_007115665.2 Sequoiadendron giganteum
CTCTCTCTCTCTCTCTCTCTCTCTCTCTCTCTCTCTCTCTCCCTTTCCCTCTCTCTCTCTCCCTTTCCCTCTCTCTCTCTCTATCTCTTGTCCACCCTACACCTCCTAATTACTCTTGGGTCTATGTGTGCCACAAATTGGATATCCGTTTCAAATCGGATATCCATTTTGTGGCACCAAAATTTTACCACCACAATACATTTTTAAATGTTTTCAAATATTGCACAACCCCGATTTTTTATACTTTTAAAAATTGGATATCCGATTTGTAAAAATTAGGCTTGGGTATTGCTATGGAGCAATGTACTGACATCCAACCCAAAATAAAGTCAACTCGGGATTTTCGCATATTTTGGCGAGTGAAAAATGCTACTTTTTCCTATTGCCACTTTTTGGCCCATCATGATCTTGCACATGCCCTCTTAATTCCTAGCACTAGATAGTAATTTTTTCAAAGGTTAGCCAAATCTTTGATGAAGGATGCCTATTTGTACTAAATAGGAACTGATCTGTGTACATAAATGCTTTGTGAGAACCAAATATCTCATGAGTGTGATGAGGAGTACCCTCTTGGGTTTCATAGAGCTCGAAGAGTAGGAGTGAGGGTCTAAGAATCCTTACTCGTTAGTTGGATACTAACTTTGAATATTCTTGAGCATAAGGGTTGGCCACCCTTTAGAGGGTTTCAAGGTTTAATTGGAAAAAAAAAGTCAACAAAAATGGCAAGTCCACTGGGGAAGAATTTGAGAAAATTCTGGTAGAAGATCACCTTGCCTTAAGAGTCAAGAATTTGGTGAATCCGAATATCTGGTTCAAATATTGTGAAGTTTTCAGACCTAGAAGTGGTTGTGTTGTAGTAGATTTAAAAGAATTTATATGTGACTCTGCTGTTGGAGGAGACCCATAAGGAAATCTATCTTTGAAAGAACTTCATATCACTTGAAGTTCAATCCTCTGCACAAAGAGAGGTGGCGAATCTGTCTAAAGAACCTACTAAAAGATGTGAAGAAGAGTTCCAGATCTGAAAAAAAATTAGGTAAGAAAGATTAGTAGCTGATACAAGTTTCTCGGTATTCTCATAATCTAGATAAAGTACTATCATGTGTAAAAGGCAATTTATGAGAAATATTCAAGAACGAAGATGATAGATGATTCCCTACTAAGTGAGATAGCACTAAGAAAGGGATAGTAGTGATAGTTTTACATACTTCTAAGGTATAATTTTTGGTCTCTGTATTGTGATGAAGAAGTATGTTTATCTTTTGATCTTGCCCATTGAAGGGTCTTAAGCAAGTAATGTTAGAAAAATTATATTGAAAATGCTTAAGATCATATTGCAATGGAAGTTAGAATAGCCTTGTGTAACTGCAATGTGGATCTAACAAATATTGTAAGGGTATAAGAAAATGTATGTGTAAATATATGCATCCTTACATGGTTCCTAGTGTAATCATGGCTTGTGCTCAACCCCACCCAAGTTCTCAAGATATTTTAGTGGTATCTGGGGTTACCCAAATGTCATACCATCTAAGATCAACGATAATATACCAAAATTAACAGTGATAATTTTGAATGAATAAATATGCATTTGCAAGAATTTGTAGATGTGATGGGAGACTATGAGCTTGATTGTGAAGATGTTGTTATGAAACTTTTTGTTCAGTCCCTAAAAGGAGATGCAAGAGATTGAATCTCTTATCTACCAACATCCTTTATATGTTCCTAGCATGAGTTTAAAGTAGTGTTCATGGAACACTTTGGTGAAAGGGTTGATCCCATTTCAATGAGACAAAAAATTATGAACATTGAGAAAGAAGAGTATGAGCTAGTCCCAAATTTTAATCTTAGATTTTCAAAGGCAATAAAAGGCATCCCAAAGGATCTAATACCAAATGATGTAGTGTTTTTGGTGGTGTATTTAGGTGAATTTGAGAAGAAAATGAGTTATTGTCTTTAAGAGACAAGGAACCCACAATATTACATCAAGCATATCAAATGGCTATGGATATTGAAAATAGCTTGAAATATTCAATGATGAAAGGATATAAGGCAGTAAGTATTGGTGGGCCTAGCACACCTCTTGAAAATGGAATTCATGGATCATACAATAGAAATGCTTGTCAAGGTGATAATGCTTCTGTTGTTTTGACTTCCCCATCATCACAATATGCAAATCATAGTGAGCTCCAAGTTGAATATCAACAAAATTTGAGCAAAGTTGATCAGATTTCTTTTGTTAAGAAATTGCATGAAATAAAAAGGCACAAAGGAGAATCATTCTATTATTTGTTTTCAAGATTTTTGGATACTTTGTTGTAAGTTCCTAAGAATCTCAGACCTGAGGATTCAATATGCATTGATATGTTTTGTGAAATTTATGATTCTAGATTGAGTACATTGCCAAAGGAATTGAAGCCTTATAATTTTGATCAAATATTTGAGTGGATAAAGATTATAGGAGCCAAGTGTGATCATGTACGAAAGGTGATGTTTCAAAATATTGGTGGTAGTTGTCCTATTGAGGAAAACTAGAAAACAATGCAAACAAATGAAGAAAGTGTAGCAGAATATGAACATCCATCTTGTTATATGTGTTAGGGTAATGACTGTAATCATTTCACAAGTAGCACATATGCTAATCAATACAATAGTGATGAAGATGAAAATATAGGGTTTGAAGATAAAATAGAGACACATGAACCACATCATTGGGATGTCCTAAATGAGGAAGAAATGGAAGAGATGTGAGAGGTCATTCCCTACCAAGATTTAGTCACTAAAAATGATGCATGTGTTATTGATAGCTCATTGAAATTTAGGGAGAAAGATGTTAGAAATGAATATTTGAGCATTCAGTTTGAACACCGTTTCAGTATTGATGGATCTCCCTACTGTAGTAACTATGATAACATTAGATGTGGTCATTCCTCTATTGACTTTGATTATCCTTACGAAGTAGATGTGGAATCTTCTTCTTTGAATAGGGTGTATGATGATGATAATGGAGATGTATATTTTCTTGAAGAGGAGGGTGATCCCACAATACTGGTCTACAATTTTTGGCCAAACTGGACACTGAAATATTTTTTTCTAGAACTAAATCTTCACTTTCAAGCACCTATATCGGCTAAACCGTGAGGAATTTGAAGATGATGCAAACTAGTATTTGTGACACTTTTTCTATAGATTCTAAATATATTTTTTTCAAAAAATTTGGAATTAGATTGTACTTATTTTTCTATCTCCTTCGAAAACTAGTTTTTTTCAGCAAACAACATTTTTAAGGAGTGACGCTCACCGTATACAACATAACTTTTTTTCCATGAAGGATAAAATTCTAATTCTTTCAAATTTAGATTTGTAACTCCAATATCTAGTGCTTCCAATTGGTCTCATAGCTTTTTATTGAATATTTATCCTTAATCAAGTTTTGAAGTCAAACCAATTACAATTCAGACATAGGCAGACTGTATACAACGCAATTTTTTTTGTGTGTATCAATTTTTTTTGTTGGATCAAAGACTTCAATATCTGGTGCACTCATATTTTTCATTTTTTTTCTATAATTTGTTATTTTTCCACGTGCAAAACATAGAGCTTGATTTTTGGTGAAAAACCTATGTTTAATAAAACTAAAAAAATGAATACATAATAAAACCAAAATATATTAAAATTATACTCATTGGATAGATCATTTCGATGAATACCATAAACTAGTTGGGTTTGTGAAGTATCCTCCATTTTCATCCTCAACCTGAGCTTTGAAGCGCAAAATTCTATACTTTTTTGGTGCTTGAGAGGGACAAGGGGGGTCCGAGCGTACCCATAGGGGTTTGCTCGAACTAGGGTTCATTCGAACCCCCTATCCACAATTGGATTTTTTCCGAGAATGGTGGGCGCCATCATTAAATGGGTTCGCTCAAACCCAGTTTCTAGCGAACCCTATTTTGGTTCGCTCGAACCAAATAGTTCATTCGAACCCCCAAAAGCAATTTTTTTTGTAGGGGGTCATTTTTTTCAAATTTTCCTTCATCACTCAAATTATAAACCACTTTTGTGGGTTTACCCAAGAAAAATCTTCTTCCTATGGAGAGTTTTCAGAATGTGAATCAAATATGTTGATTGTTGATGATGTTGTGAACCCCTAAACCTGCAAATGCACAAGAGCAACAAAACACATTAGTTGTTAGATCAAATGCATGTAATCAAGTATGAGAGATTCCCCATAAAATCCATCTATTCAAACTAAATTAGGAAATGAAGAACACAATAAAATTTAAACAAAAGAGATTCAATCCTAATTAAGCTAATAGCATGATGATCTTATGGGGGAATTGGTGCCAATGAAGTGTTGCAATTGGCCCTTTCCCAATTCCTAAATAGCAATAGTGTGTGATTGAGAAATGGTCAAATCTCTAAAGAGATTTGAGCATAACTTTGTTGCAAATCTTGAAAGATGATGAACAGTTGATGGAAATGGGCAAAATTGGCTCTCAAGTTGAAGAGAGTAACTTTGCATATGATTGTGGATGAGGATGAAGTTGAGCATAGTAAGTTTACTCAAATTGTGGATGTTAGAATGAGAGGAAGAGTCTCTCATTTATAGATTTTAAATTTGGAAGAATGAGTGAAAATAAGCAATGTGGGATCATTCAACATCCAATGGACAAGTGCCACTTGTCAAGATGTGAATGGTTGAGGAATGAGCACATTTTGGTCAATGTGCATGATAAATGCCATTGGATTCAAATTTGAATTTTGAATGTGACATGTTGGGGGGAGAGAAGAATGGAGTTAATGTCACTTGGCTCAATGCACAAGGACATGTAAGAGGCATTGAATGCCTTGTTGGAAGGACCAAGCCCATTTGAATTTTGAATTCAAATTGAGGGAATATTCCTTTTTGATGCCATGTTGAGAGAAAATAGAGAATTAATAAATCAAAGTAATTGATTTATTGTGCAAGTTGCATTCTCTAGAGAATGTGACATAGATTAGGATTAAATTAATCAAAGATTAATTAATTTAATGAATAATTAGGAGATGTGACAATTTTGACTTGAATTTATGAGTTAATTTAAATCAAGAATTTAGAAGAAAGAGTTTAATTAAATAAATGATTTTGATTTATTTAACTAAGGGGATAATGTTAGATTAAATCAAATAAGATTTAATTTATTCAGTTTAATAGGAAGAATTTAGGGATTTAATTAAATACGATGAATTATTTAATTAAAGAGGGATTACATAAATAATTAAATAAAATTGATTTATTTAATTAATAGGAGATGATGACTTAATTAGATAAATTTGATTTATTTAATTAAGAGATGAAGAGTGATGAATTTAATCAAATATAGATTATTTGATTAAATGACTAGCAAAGGAGATGATTCAGGATGAAATGATGTTAGTAAATCAAGATCCAGTGTGTTAGATCAAATTGTACATTTTCCATGTCTATAGATGTGAATGAAGTGGAAAATCTATCTGTATGCTCTTCTAGTGATTATAATGATTTTTAATACCATAATTATATGGAAGATATGGACCTTCATGCTGAGGAGGCTGAGGCTTTTATGACAACAATGAATGTAATGGAAAACCCCTTATTTGATGGGCCACCATCTTCACTAGAGATGAGCAGTGGTGATCCTTATTGGTGTAGAAATAATCCACTCTTTGCTGATGAATCTGATGGTGCATTTGATGCAGGGTTAGAATATGGAAATGAGTAAATAAGGAAACACATTGATGAGCTCCTCAAAGGTACTACTTCTGGTTATCTCACATTTGACACAGATATAGCCAATAAACCTAAGAATCAACATGAGATTGAAGCTTCTGCTTGTTTCTTTGAGGATGGTAATAACCCTTGTGAAGATGATCTGGAAGTACTTTATTCACATGAAAGATGCACTGATATGAATATTGGTAGGGTCACTTATATACTAGTGAATGAAAAAATGGTATTGGATGCAAACATGGAATGTAATGAGGACTTGCCATCATTGGAATATATCTATTGTGTAAATGATGAACAATTTGAGGGTAAGAACGTATGTTTTGATCTTGAGCACAAAGCTATAAATGATGAAGGGGCTAATGAACGTGCTTATATCCTTGATGCTCATAATTTTTTGTGTAAAGAAGAAATTGATATGTCTGCTATAAGTGAAAATGATGATGATGTACTTGTTGACACAAAATTTTGCATGTAGCAGCAGTCTCATGGGAAACTTAGCTATTGAGGGCCATTGTGCACTAGCTAAGTGACCTCTGGGATTTTATCGAAGCTGACTCTTCGTTTAGTGGGAGGGAGTATAAGGTTAGAAAGATAGTGAAAATATAAAATCTACACTACAAGTGATGCGCCAAAATCTTAGAAAATTTCACCAGAGCACAGTGCAGAATGCAAAGGCCCAAACCACTAAATTGTTGTTCATCAAGTTATTTTTCTCAAAAGCACTTAAAATGTAAGAGTACCCTCTAATTTGCATAACATAATCTTAGCATAACCTTAGCTAACACAGAAGAGTCAAAGAAACATGATTTGTATTCATTGAGCTAGGAAGGATTACAGAAGCTGAAGAACAGGCATTCATATAATAAAAGAAGATAACAACACAGACCAATAGTCTCACTAAATGCATGAAAAACAGAAAGGCCGAATTTATTTGGCACAGTCTGGAGTCTTCAAATTAAATAAAAATATTACAAAGGCTTTCTTCCCAATGCTTGGGATTTTTTTGCAACTTAATCAACAACACCATAAAGAGAAACATGGCCCGATTTATAGACCAGTCCATTGCCTGAAACACACCGAGAGAGGGAAAGTCACAAGCAAAGACCGATGGCCCAAATCACCTCGAGCCACCACAGTAAACATCGATTGCCCAGGAGCATGCCAGTGAAGCCATGACAGGAAATGGAAAACCATGCAACAACAAAAATGAACATGTGGCACCACAGAAGAAAACGCGGCAGCAAGCGAGTACAACAGGCGCAACAACAACTCCAAGGTAACCAGCGCGACAAAAACTGCCATGTGTCACATAGACAGGGCCTGACAAAAAGATGAAGGGATGCTCAATGAAAAGCTCCGAGAGGAAGCCATGTGGAGCATGTCGAGTGAAGGAAAGTACAAGGCGGGCCTAGTTCGAAAAGCAGCCAGAGAAAGCCACGCGATACGCAGTCAGAGACCGGTAAAAGGCGCAGTGACATAAAAAGCAGAAAACTTTATGAGGAAGCCACGTGGTGCACACTAAGAGTAGTGAGCATTTGAAAAGTAAGACGTAGCCGCAAAGGTAAAAATAAAACCACAAAGGCCTGGCAGTTTTTTGTGGAACAGTACTCATGGATGAAAAAGGGGTTTCATTATTGAGTGATCAAAATGTACATCATGACAAGCATATGGAACTTGAATCAACATCATTACCAGTTGATAATGTTGAAGAATTTGTTGGTTTATTTGATAGTGCACATGGATTGACCTCTGCACATGAGTATCTCTTTGATGATCCTATGAATGTTGACTTGTTTGGGCCTACTTTTGAGGTATGTTACTTTGAGCTTAATTATGATTTGGAGAATGAAACAAAATATTTTACTGAACCTGAGATGAGTGGATCTACCTAGTTCTGGGATGTTAGTGATGCATATGATCACTATCCCCTTGAACCAAGTAGTGTTCTGATGCAACATAGTTCAAGGATGTTTCTGAGTATGATATTTTCCTTTTTGATGCACCTGGGGGTTATTTGCATGGTACACAACAAAGTGTTTATGAAGGTTTTTAGTTTGATGTTCAAACTAAGTATGAGGTCAAAGTCTGTGATGTTATTGACCAAGTTGAATATGAATGTTTCAATTTTCAAATTCAATCAAGTTTGGTTGATTATGTTAATCACAATAGAGTTGGTTGTTGGAAAATTCTTGGTACAACTATTGATCCATCATAGACAACAGAAGATAAAATATTTGACAGAGGGAAGAGTTGGCCTTAAGTTTTGGGGGCCCGAAGCCACCAATTTGAGGAGTAAATCCTATGAAGTTTCATAAGAAGGCTTCTTAAATTCCAAGAGATGTCCACTGTATAGTCTTGTAATTAGTGTATATAGGTTTGGTGTGTTTTCTTTCGGTTGTGTCTGCTTGCCTTGTTCAGGCAGGCTCTTGGGTTTTTGTCTCTCTTTGTTGGTTAGCTTCACCATGAGATCTAGTTTCTCACCATATCCACCAAGGGTATGCATCCTTGAGTATGAGCCATTGATAGAGCTATTGATTTTTTTGAAATTGTGATGAGTCCTTGCTCTGTCATGATCTTTTGTCTTTGTGTCTAGGGGTAGGGTTTGTGGTTTTGGTCTGAAAACCCTTGCTTCAAATTTTGTAAGTCTTAAACCCTTGGTGTTTTAACCTTTCATTGAAATGTTGCACCTGGTTGTTGGTCGCTTGAGTTATAACTTGAGCCATTCACACCATTGTCTTTACCGGCCCCTTGGGTTAGGTTTGTCAGTCACCGAGTGCCTTTTCATTGCTTAAATTTTCCTATGGTCGGGCTAATATTTTTATATCAACAACTTAGATCCTAATTCTACTTCCTGAGGGTTGTGCACCATCGATCTAGTCAGATCCCTTTATTAAAATAACATTTGTGCACGTGCATATATTACTAGTTGTCAGATCAATAGGTTTGATCTAGACCATTCCTCGCCCACCCCATGTGAACAAAATAATGGTTAAATAAAATCTACAAGGTCAACGGGCGTTGGATGTGTGTCTCATTGCAGGTGTGGGGCCCAGTCTCCATTATCGTGCCTAACATGGTGAAGCTTCAAATCGACAACTGAGAAGGAAATTTGGGATTTAAGCTCAACTGTTCCCTGCCCACCCCACATGAATAAAATAATTCTTTATTCAAAGCCGTGGGGTCAACAGGCTTGTGACACTTGTATCTTATCTTGGGCTTGGGAGATAGTGGTGGAGCCCACAAGCGAATGAGTTGGCATCTTGCTGGCAGGGTTTTCATTGGTTGATTGTAGATGAAATTCAAAACTTGTTAACCCAATTTGGTTCATTCGAGTGCCATCTCAAAAGGAGATCAACGACAGACATTCAAAAACCAAAAATATGAACACAATACCCACTTTGCTTCATGCGAGTGAGCATTAATAGCTGATGCCACATGTAGAATTACTCAATTTCATCTTGATATGCATGAATGATTGCTCTCCTACAATCATTGAGGTTGATAAACAAGTTTCACGACATCTTGGAGATTGACGACCAAGATTTGCAATCAAGAGAAGGGTTGTCAGATCACTTGTGTGAAATCCCTTGGAAAATTAATACATACATGCTCCAGTTGATCTATTTAATGAATATTTCTTCCTTGTTATTCTCACCATTTTTTTTCTTCACGTGTGAAGCTGCTCCTAGTAATTACAAAGTTTTAGGTAGTTGTTCTTGGTGCCTCTACCTTGGAGAGTTTATGAATTACCTTGCTGAAGATGGATAATATAAATGTGTCTATTAGCCCAGTTTGAAGATCCAAGAGACTTAATCATCTTGAGCCTTAGAGTGACATTTCCAAAGATGATCAAGATATGCCTGAAGTTCTTGTAACTCCCAAGAAGATAAAAGCTAGTAGGCAATCTACGTGGACCATTGTCAAGCATGCATATTATCTGAGAAGCATAATTTTTTCTGAGGAATTGGTTGAGGAGAAGGGGAAGAAGTATGATAGGCCTGAGAGGGAGGAAACAAGAAGGAATATGTACCACTAAGCTTCTCTGGGAAAATATCATTCTCCCATTAAAGTCTCTGATGATCCTTTTGATAGTGGAGATGAAACTGATTCAGGTTACTTCCAGTATCTTATGACCATGAATAATGTGGTTGACTCTGATGATGAGGTGGTGATTTTTTCCCCAATTTTAATAAGGACCCCAAGTGGGTGTGCTTATCTTGTTGCCAACAAAGTAAGATAACACCTCATTCTCTTCTGAGGTGATGCTTGGTTTTTGGTCTTTTGTGCTGACTCATTCATTTTTAGTTGGTCTATTTTCTTTTTCCTTTGGTGTTGATGGTGATTATCCTCAATTCGGTGTGAACGTGCAAGTTTTTGATGTTATGACAATGAAGCCTTTTGGAAGGCTGGTGGGACTTCTTTGACTAACAATTTTTGGTTTGGTGTGAAATTTTGTTTTCCTCCGCTCTGCAAATGATTATATGTATCAACTCAGGGAAATATCTTATATTCTAATGAAATTAGAAATGAAATACAATTGAAATGTAACTGTAATTCAGCCCAGTGCTTGTTGCTCCCTTGTTCTACAAAATGGATTTCAAGGCTAATTACAGGGGTTCAAGTTTTGAGTCTCATAATTGTCTGTGTGAGAAGCTAGGCTCAAAAAGAAGCATATTGTATAAAGACTGATGAATGGAACAATAGGAAGTTGAGGGGTAGGATTCATATATGTAGTGATCTTAAAATAGTTTTATAGAAGTTGCAGATATGAAGGAAAATCTTAAGTTCTAATGCGTATACTCTCTTATATAATATTATTGCAAATTATGAATGAAAGGGTTAATAATATGTTAGTTCATCTTCAATTGTTTTAATTTATTGTGTGGATTTGTTTCAACTTCAATGCAAAGAATTGACTAAATACTAAGATAAGGTCATAGGTCTATAGGGAAGAGCATAGGATTTGGTAAGAAGTTATATTTTAAACATAGTGCATTAATCTCCAAGTAAATGGCTAATATATTACTTGTTACAACATGATTTGACTCCGTTATCCCCATTTATAGAGCACTGGTCTCTTCATTAGGATATTTTGTAGATAAATGAGCTAGCAATGCACTCGACTAGGGATTTGAAATGAGAATAATAATAATTTAAAATACTTTTAATTACAATTTGTAAATCTGAAATTCCTCTTAATTCCTAGCACTAGACAGTAATTTGTTCAAAGGTTAGCCAAATATTTGATGAAAGATGCCTATTTGTACTAAATAGGAATTGATCTGTGTATAGAAATGCTCTTTGATAACTAAATATCTCTTGAGTGTGATGAGGATTACCCTCCTAAGTTTCACAGAGCCCAAAGAGTAGGAGTGAGGGTTTGAGAATCCTTACTCATTAGTTGGCTACTAACTTTGAAGATTCTTGAGCATAAGGGTTGGCCATGCTTTAGAGGGTTTCAATGTTCGACTAGAAAAAAAAAACCAACACATGTTTACCAAGATAATTTCAATTACAATATCTAAGTTCAAATTACTCCATCCTTTCAACAAGCTTGAACTTGGCATTGGAATCCACAACTTTGGTATTGTTGGAGGGTCGTACAAAGGTCAACAAGAAATATAATGTCATGTAGATTATAGAAACATGCACACAAGTGTTAAGAAGCCTCCCACCCCTCCCCATATAGACTTGGATGACAAATAAGTGTCATTGATCTCATGCCATCTCACAAGAAAATGCCACCACATATATGAATTAAGTCCACTGAGGAAAAATGAAGTCATCACACATAACACAAAATTGAACTTCTAATTTTATGGTAGTGGCCAATGGAGGGTTACTAACCCTCCCCAATAGCTGTGCATTAGGAGATGAAGTTAGTCACTACAAAGCCAAAACACTTTTTTATATGTGATGGTGACTTGGACAATCAGTTAGGTCGTGTTGGAAGATTAAACATAAAGATACATGAATGGACACTTGAACATAATATCTGATAGAAAATATAGGATAGCTATTTTTGAATATTTTTGAGCTACAATAAGTTGACAACTCTCCCTCCCTCTATGATATACACACTATTTTTAGTGAAAAATTCATTTTCTTTCAAACTATAATATTAGACAAAAATCACCCTTTCATTATTCTTTGATGGATGTACATACCTTGTTCTTAAGCTCTCTTTTTTCCATAAGTAGGGAGAATGCTTGGGAAGGTTGTGGAATTTGCTTTGCACATGTCAATTACATTTTCTTGAATGTTTCTAAATCCTTTCAAAAAATACATTTTATGTATATCCTATAATTATTGTAGTCCATGAGACTACATTTCTTTGATGTACTATATAAAACCATTCATTTCCTTGTTTATGCTTCCACTTTTTGCATACACTTTGATGCAAGAGCATCTAGTGCTGTAAGGGCAATCTTGCATTACCCAAAAAAAATGCTTTTCCTTTTTTTTTGTAGGTTTC
The DNA here is from genome assembly GCA_007115665.2 of Sequoiadendron giganteum. NCBI lineage: Eukaryota > Viridiplantae > Streptophyta > Pinopsida > Cupressales > Cupressaceae > Sequoiadendron > Sequoiadendron giganteum. The sequence goes on from CM021102.1 coordinate 24,945,507, forward strand.
TTTAGTTGTTTTGGATCCCATGATGACACTTCAAGGGCGTAGGATAGTTAGAATTTTGAAAAGGCAAAAAATGGTCACCTGCTATTTTTAGTAAGTCGGCTTATACGGGCACGTATGGACCTAAAAACTTACCCCAGGGAGAGGAATTGAAAAATGAAGCAAATGGTGAAATAATCATCTCAATATCATGTATCGTTTGGGAGATATTAAAATTTCTCTTGGGAAATTTCTCCTAAAAAGTTCTGGACTCAAATTTGAAGCCCTTAGAAGCTTTGTAAAAGCTCAAAAATGGACGAAATGATCTTTAGATGATTTCATCATTATAAATCTCTTCATGAGCTTTCAAACAATATATGAAAATATTAAAATAGATACTCAGGTCAAAATTTATGGCTTTGGGAAGTTGTGCTACCAAAATTTGAAGTTAAAATGAAATATCTTCTTGGGCAAGAAAAACAATGGTTGGATCTCTAAGTGCCCCCCCAAAAAAGGGAGTTACACTTTTCAAAACATTTTAAGGAAGTTATTGGTGTCAAATAAAAGGGTGAATGGAGGTTATGAAATATGGATCCATTAGTGTAGATTATGGTTGAATTGTAGAATTGATTTTCTTTTTAGAGAGTCAAGCCCATGTGGCTATAGAATTGTAATTTTTGAATCTATATTACATTTTTGGGAAGAAATAAAAAGTGGGTTGTTTTCCTTCTTGCATTTTCTGTGTTAATATATGTTCTTGTGTTATGTGTGGGTGCTAGGTGGAGTAGCCCTTCATCGAGTGGTATGAGAGTGAGATTTATTGAGTGTGTAAATAGATTTTTGAATGTGAGGAAGTTTGCACCAAGACTTTTGGTTGTGGGTTTTTGAGAGAAATGATTAAGATGTCCATGAAGAAGCTGTGGTGGTGGAATGAATATTGTTGTACCAAAAGAGGGTTTTAAAGCCATGCAAAGATAAGTTCAAGCACTACAAGAGGATTTCTGTAGAGGGTTTGATCTAAGAAGAGGGTATGCAAGTGAAGATGAATCTGAAGAAGAAGCATATTTGGAAGAACATGATGTAGTAGATCTCGACCAACTTAGATTATTTAAGGCCATCTCTAAGATTCGAAAAAGGCCAATTGATGTTTCGATATTTTCTGGATATCTTAACCTAAAAGAGTTGATTTATTGGATCAATGAGATGGAGGAGTACTTTGAGTAGGAGGATGTGGAAGATCTTGAGAGGGCCAAATTTGTGAAGACCAATCTAAAAGATCATGCTAATATTTGGTGGAAGGAATTGTACACTTAAAAATAAATAGAAGTGGAAAATAAAAATAACAAGATGAGATTAGATGGTGGAAAAGCTAAAGAGACAATTCATTCCTATTGATTATGAGTTGGATTTTTTGAAAAGGATGTAAGGTTTGAAGCAAGAAGGTAGGTTTATCAAAGTGTACACAAAAGGGTTTTATAGGATCATGATCAGAACAAGCCATTCTAAGGCCAACAAGAAGGTAGCCCTACATGGGTTGAAGCAAAGTATTCAAGAGGAGCTAAATTTGGTCAGGAGGACTACTGTTGAATATGCTTATCAAATTTTCTTGAAGGTATAAGAGAAGCTAAATAAAATATTTGAAAGAAAGAAGGGAGGAAGAGGTCATTGTAGAAGGACTAGTGAAAGATTGTATTGAGGATGAAATGAAGACCAAAAGAAGAATGAAGAAGCTAGCAACACTTAGAACCAAAAAGGAGATAATGCATACTACCCTCATCAAAAAAATAATGGTGACCAAAGAGGAAGAAGAAGGTTTGGATGAAGTCTTGGAAGAGGAGTCTTTTGTGGAAATTTTTTCCAATTTGGAGGACATCGAACATATGGGTGTCCACAACATCAATGAACCTAACAAGTAGAAGACTTGAAGACAACACATGAGTTGCATGTGTTTATGAAGATGTTGAATCTAAGAATTCTAAAGATGCAGAAATAAAATTTTGTTTTCATGCAAGGAGAGTCTTGCTAAATGAGGAGAAAGCTCTAGTTTAGAGGAATAATTTATTTCACACAAGGTGAAAATGTGAAGGTAAGCTTTGTAATTTTATCATTGATAGTGGTAGAACTGGTGATCTTGTTTCATAGGAAATGGTTAACAAATTGTAATTGGAGAGGAGACATTGACATCCATATTGAACTGCATGACTATATAAGGATCATAGAGATTTGGTCAATGAGAAATGTTTAGTGAATTTCAAGATTGAGAACTACCATGATGAAGTACTATGTGACATCATGCCTATGGAGGATTTTCATATATTATTGGAGAGGTCATGGCAATTTGATCAACATGTAGTACATGATGGAAATGCCAACACTTATTCCCTGACAAAGGATGAAGTTCGCCACAAGTTGAAGCCCTTTAAGAAAGTGGAAGAAAAGGTATATAGTAGTGCAAGAAATATTTTAGTTGATGGTAGAATTTTTTTGGATGGTACAAAGCATGAGCATATGTTCTATACATTGATTCCTAGAATTAATAAAGAAGAAGGTGAATATATACTAGTATAAGTCTCATATCTATTAGAGAAGTCTCATGATATTGTATCATACAATGTATTTAAGGTTTTTCCAGTGGTGGGGAAGATTAGTCAGTAGATGGATTCGATACTTGGAGGTATTTTTCCAAGTAAGGAAACCAATAAAATGAATCTCTCAGAGAATGAGGAGTTGAATAGACAAGTTCAAGATCTATTGAAGAAAGGATTGATTCGAAAGATTTTTATTCCATGTGTGATACCTGTAGTAATAGCACCATAGAAATATGGAGAATGGAGAATTTGAATACTCTAGAGGCATTAACAAAATTATAGTCAAATACAGATTTTTATTGCTAAGAATGGATGACCTTATGGATTGTTTGGGTGGAGCCAAGTACTTCACAAATATTGACATGAAGAGTGGGCTTCATCAGATCTGTATTAGAGAAGGAAATGAGTGGAAGAAAATCTTCAAGACTAAAGAGGTCTTATATGAGTTGTTAGTCATGCAATTTGGGATAACCAATGCACCAAGCACATTTATGCAACTTATGAATGAGGTATCAAAATAATTTTTGGGAAAATTTGTTATTGTTAATTTGTATGACATTTTTAGTTTTAGTAAGACATTGAGGAGCACCTAATGCATTTTAAAAATGTTTTTGAGAGCCTAATGGAGGATAAGTTGCTAATTAATTTGAAGAAATATAGTTTTGTGAAGAAAGAGTTGGTGTATTTGGGATTTTTTATCTCAGTTGAGGGTCTTAAAATGGATCTATAAAAATTAAGGGATATCATTGAATGGCCTAAACCGAGGAGTGTCATAGAGGTAAGACCATTCCATTGCCTAGAAAGTTTTTACAAAAAAATTATTAAGAATTTTAGTATCATTTGTGCAATCCTAATAGAGACAATGAGAAGGGATATTATGAAGTTTAAGTGGATTATAGGAGAAACAAAGAGTTTTTATATGTTGAAGAAGAAATTCATAAAGAAACCTTTTTTGGCACTTCCAAAGTTCAATAAGGTATTTCATGTATATTGTGATGCTAGTGGTAGTGCCATATGAGTTGTTTTGAGTCAATAAGGTAAGTTCATTGCCTATTTTAGTGAGAATTTTAATGATGCCAAGAAAGAGAATGTCTATGATCAAGAGTTTTATGCTATAGTTATGCTTTGAAGAAATGAAGACACTATTTTTTACCAAAAGAGTTTTTTTATATATTGTTCACCATACATTGCAATATCTTAATATTCAAGGAAAGTTAAATCAAAGGCACTTAAAACAGGTTGAGTTTTTATACAGTTATAATTTTTTTCAAGTATAGGAGTGGAAGGTCAAGAAAAGTTGTAGATGCCTTAAGTAGAAGGAAAAATTTGTTGATAGAGATGAAGGTGGACGTTGTTGGGTTTGATGAGCTTAAGAGTTTGTATCCTACAGACCTAGTCTTTATAGAGGATTGGAGATCTTGATTAGAACCTATTATTTTGGATAGGAAAAAATGGTTGGATTTATTAATCCAAGATGAGATGTTGTTTAGAGGAAGCTAGTTGTGCATTTTGAGGAGTTCTATGAGAGAGAACATGATCAAGGAGAAGCATAGTAAAGGATTGGTTGGACACTTTAGTTGAGATAAAACTATTTATCTTGCTATTGTGAATTATTATTGGCCACAATTACAACAAGGTGTGAGGAATTTTGTATGAAATTGTAGAATATGCCAGATGGCCAAAGTCCAATAAGTTATAACATTACTATATTATCCATTTCCTGTACCAAAGAGACCATGGGAAGATATCAATATGGATTTTGTTCTTGGTTAACCAAGGATGAATAGAGGATATGACTCAATATTTGTGGTGGTTGAAATATTTTCTAAGATGACACATTTCATTCCATTCCAGAAAACTAATGATGCAATTCACATTGTAGAGTTGTTTTAGAAGTGGTAAGACTACATGGTCTACCAAAGAGTATAGTTTTAGATAGAGATGCCAAATTTGATGGTTATTTCTAGAGGACCTTATGAAAGAAGTTGAAGAAAAATTTGAAGTTCATTTACACACACCATCCATAGACTAATGGAAAAATAGAAGTGGTGAATAGGAGTTTGTGAAACATGTTTAGATGCTTAGTAGGAGAGAAGCACAAGGGATGGAATTTTATTTTACCAACGGAAAAATTTCTTACAACTCTATCAATAGGATTATTGGTAAATATCCATTCTTGATTGTATATGGGAGTAGTCCGATGAATGCTTCAAATTTGAGGAAGATGAACAAAGGAGAAACGAATAGTGTAAATTTTGTGGAATTTATAAATCACCTGAAGAACTTGCACAAAGAGGTAAGGAAGCATATAAATAAGATGAATACTCAATACAAGGAAAATATAGAACAGAAGTAGAGGTTAAAATAATTCAATATTGGAGATGAATTTAAGGTTCACCTAAGAAAATAAAAATTTCTTGTTGGGACATATAATGAGTTGAAAATGAAGAAGTTTGGACCATGCAATATTCTAAAGAGACATGATTCAATAAATACATATGAGGTAGAATTTCCCAATGGAATTAAAATTTCAACTAATTTTAATATTGTTGATTTGACATAATATTACGAAGAAGATAGTGAGGTTGGACCAACAACCAATTTGTGGAAAATATCGACAACTACTCTAGAGAAGGAAGAGATAAAAGAAATTTTGGAAAGTCGTGTGGGAAGAAGTATAAGAAAAAAGAAATATGAATAATATTTGCTTAAGAGGAAAGGAAGACATGTTTAAGATTCATCATGGTTGTCTAAGATAGAGGTTGACCATCTTGGTTTTCCTCCAACACCAAATATGTGACAAGGTCACTTGTCAAATTACCTAGGGTATCTAATGTACAAGAATCTAGTGGTGTAAGGGAAACATTTTGTCACCCAAAAACAATTCCTTTTGTTTGTAGGTTTATTTAGTTATTTTGGATCCCATGATGACACTTTAAGGGTGTACGACAATAAGAAGTATAGAAAGGCCAAAAATGGTCACCTAATAATTTTAATAAGTCAACCTATACATGCACATATGGATCTAAAAACTTACCTGAAGAATTGGAACTAAAAAGTAAGTGAATGGTGAAAGGATCATCTCAATATCTTGTACTATTTGGGAGATATTATTTTTCGTATCAATAATTTTTTCCTATAAAGTTTCATACTCAAATTTGAAACCTTTATATGCCTCATAAAATCTTGAAAAGTGAATGAAATGATTTTAAGATCTTTCAACATTGTAGATCTCTTTACGAGAATTCCAACGATAAATTATAATAGTATATCTAGCACTTGATTCAAAAGCTATGGCTCTGAGAAGTTGTGCTACCAAAATTTGAATTTCAAATGAAATATCTTCATGGATAGAGAAAACAACTAGACCTTTTGGCACCTAAAAAAAGAGTTACACTTTCCAGAACATTCTAAGGCTATTATTGGTGTTGCACTAGGTTGTCATTAGTGTTGTCATTGATGTCAACCTCATGGTATGGATATATTGAGAAGGCGTGTCTAGTGTTGAGAAGGTGTTGTAGATGTAATAGGGTTACTTGTTTCCAAGTTCTTTTGAGAAAAATTGAAAAAAGACTATACAAGGTGATTGGGAAGTGTTTTGTATTTTACTTTGTATTTCTTCATTCTTGAAGATGTGCTTGTGCAGTTTGAATATGATGATCAGAGGTATTTGTATTGCAAGTATGAGTAGTTGGTGTTTTCATTTATGTCAAAAATCCTATCTTGTCATTGGTGTCAATTGTATGAGAATAAGATAGTTGCAAGAGTATATGTAGTTATTGGTATTTTCTATGTTGTTGTATTGATGATCCTTTGATTAATTGCATTATGTTGTCATTAGTAAAATAATGGTGTCAACCTCTAGTGTTGCTTTGATAATTTTTTGTCTATGATTGAGGAAGTGATGGAGATGATGGGGATGTGTTCTTAGTGCTTGGTTTCCAAGTGATTTTGAAAAAAATTGATAAAAATAAGAAATAGTGAGTTGTAGTGTGCTTAGGGTTGAAGAGTAGTGTTCTAGTGTTGCTCCACATTTCTTCTAGGTTGAAGACCTACCTATGCATTTCATATATGTTGATAAGAGGTGTTTAGAGGTGTTATATTCAAAATTTGGTGTGTTGGATCATTGTGAAAAATAAGTTGTGTTCACTAGTGTGTGAACAATGTACTCCAAAGGTGTTTGGGAGAAATATTTTTGCTCCGCATTTCTCCAAAATTTGGTTTAAGGTCTTGTGGATCTAAAGGGTATTGAAAGTGTTGGTATCTTTCTTTAGTCAAGGTTGTTTGAGGTTTGGTACTTCAGAAGTTAGTTTCTTAAGTTGTAGTGTATGGAAGAGTTGTTTTAGTGTAGTGGGTGTGTACATTCTTCAAGTGAAAGTTGTTGTGAAGGAGTTTGTTGGATTTCAGGGTGTTTATGGAATATTCTATATTGTGTTCAGGTGACATTTTTTGTTCATGAGTTATTATTGGATCAAAGGAATCATGTACTCAAAATTTTAATGGTGTTTACATGGGTAATGGTTGACCTTGGTGTTTACACTAATTGTGGTAGATGCTTATAATTTGTAGAAGTGTGTTGTAGCATAGTACAATAGTTTTAGGTCCCAGATAAGAAGTGGTGTGGTCTGCCTTAACTTCTATCCATGACAAAATGTTTTGATGTCGACCTAATTTGAATTTGCATGATTGAGGTGCATAGCTAACCTTGGAGAATATTTTCAAGGCTGAAGATGATATAAATATGAGTTGAGTTGTTGAGGGATGCAAAGATATAAAAGTATAATGTGAATGATGTGAGTTATAGAGTGTTAGAGTATGAATTTGAGAAGTGCAGTGCAATATTTCATGTGTTAGATTACTAGATGCAGTGATGAAAAGGTGTCTACAATTCTTCAGTTAAGTTGTGAAGGTGTTGGTGATATTGTGGTGGATTTCTCTATTGCATTGAGATGGATTTATTTATGTAACATTCTTCTCTATCTTTTTTCTATTCTGGTAGTGAGCCTTTCTTGGGTAGTGAGCCCTCTGGCAGTGAGCACTTTGTATTCAATTTTGATCTTACTTTATATTGTGATCTAATCCTCACCATGGTTTTTTTCATCGGGAGTTTTCCATGTAAATCTAGTTCTTTTGTGCATGGTTTTGATTTGATTTAGTTTTTGTTATTTTATTTTCATGCTAAATCATTATAACACATTAAGGGTTAATTGTATTAATGTGGATTTAAATGTGTATTAGGGTTTTGAAGTTTTAAGGTACAACTGATTCAACCCCCCCTCTCAGTCGTATTGTGCATTCAATAATTGGTATCAAAGAAAGGTTCCTTGGAAGAAAGCTTAACCACTTGAGGTAGGTCTGGGATGGCACATAAGAAAAAAATCCCTATGTTTGATGGAATGGATTATGCATTCTAGAAGACAAGGATGGATGGTTTTTTGGTTTATCTTGGATATGATGTCTAGAAGTTTGTTAATACTTGTTACACTAAACCTAAAAATGGTCAAAGTACTGTTGATGAGATCAAATCTTATGAAAGAAATGGTAAAGCAAGGTATGCTCTCTTAAATAGCCTTACAAATTTTGAATTGGTTAAAGTTATGAGTCTAAAAATTGCTAAACAAATTTGGGAAAAGTTAGAAAGCATTTATGAAGGAGATGATAAGGTTAAAGAAACTAAGATGTAGAATTTGAAAATAATGCTTGAGAACTTGCAGATGTTTGAAGAAGAAAATGTTACAAGATATATGTAGAGGGTAGATGAAGTGGTCAACTTCATCAGATGTCTTGGTGGAAATCTCAAAGAACTGAAAGTGGTAAATAAATTCTCAAAACTCTTCCTAAATCTTATAATCATAGATTATCTTTAACTAATTTTGAAATGAGAGAATTTGGAACAAATAGTGGTGCAAAAATTGAGACTGTTTTAAAGTTTGGGAAATCAGAGGAGATCAAGGAATCAGATTAGAAGGATCTTGATGATATAAAAGCTAATTTTGTAAGGAGAATGAAGAAGGGTACTGGTAAGTACAATGGTAAGTTGTCTTTTAAATTTTTCAGTTGTGTAAAGATATAGGTCACTATGCTTCGATATTTCCAAATAGAGATTTTCATAACAAAAATAAAGAGAACAAAGGTAAGATAATTAAGAAAATATATTATGCTAGAGAAGATGCAAGTATTTTTGATGATGAATCTAATTGAGATGATGCTGATGAATGCTTGTTCATGTCTTTAAAAGATGAATCTATTTCTACTAACTCTGAGAGATGTGTGAAGGAAAGCACTCTGAAGATAAAGGATAAGACTGAAAGTACTTTGGTATCTTCTTTTCATGCTAGATAGGAGAAGAACTATTGGATCATTGATAGTGGATGCTCTAATCATATAACCAGTGAAAAGAGTAAGTTTGTTAAACTTGAAAAATATGATGGAGGATGTGTTATATTTGGTGATGATACATCTTCTAAGATATGTGGGAAAGGTTCTATCACTTTTGATGGAAAGAATAATACTGATAATGTTTACTATGTTAAGGGTTTAAGGCATTACATCTTGAGTGTTGGATAAATGTGTAGTAGAGGATACAATATTATGTTTCAGGATGACGAATGTGAGATCAAAAAAGGATCTGGAACTGTGGTTGTTGCTGGAAGGACATATGGAAATTTTTATCAACTTAAGGGTGCTAATGGTCATTGCTTTATGACTCAAATTAATGAAATTTGGTTATGACACAGGAGGATGTGTCGCATCAATTTTGAGAACTTAGTAAGAATTAGTTCAGTTCAAGCTATAAGAGATCCGCCAAAGATTACAATGCCTATCAATGTTGTTTGTAAAGAATGTCAATTGGAAAGCAAGCAAGAAGAATCTTCAAAGTCAAAGAACAATCTACTACCAGACTATTGGAATTGGTGCATATAAATCTATGTGGTCCTACAAGAGTAATAAGTCTTCAAGGTGATTGGTATTTCATGTTATTAATTGATGATTATTCTAGAATGACATGGGTTACTTTTCTCAAAGAAAAATTTGAAGCTCTAGACAAGTTTAAAGCATTCAAAGTTATGGTTGAGAATGGAATGGATATGAAAATCAAATTTTTGAGATCTGAAAAAGGTGGAGAGTTTTCCTCCAATAGTTCAATATTTTTTTTGAGAATCATGGCATAAAGAGGCACTTGTCTATCCCTAAGACTCCTTAGCATAATGAAGTAGTTGAAAGAAAGAATATTACTATTCAAGAAGTTGCAAGAAAAATGATGAAAGAGGAAAATATACCAAACATCTATTGGAGAGAAGCAATTCATATTGTTGTTTATATACTTAAAAATGTTCAAGCAATAGAAAACAACACAAAGACTCCCTATGAGATATGGTATGGAAGAATTCCTACTATCAAGTACTTCAAAGTGTTTGGAGGAAAATGTTATATCAGAAGAGATGAAGACAAATTAGGAAAGTTTGATGCAAGTTTTGATGAAGGTATCTTCCTTGGATATTCTACTAGAAGAATAGCCTATTGATGCTACAACAAGAGATTGAGAAATATTGTTGAGAGTGCAAGTGTCAAGGTTGACGAGGATTTATAGAAGAATTCAATGATGATAGATGGATATGAATCTGATGATTCTTCTTGTAGAGAAGAAGAAAAAGAAAGAGAAATGCATATTAAAGAGGAAGAAGCTTTGGAAAAGACTCCTAAAACCCCTAAGTATGTGCAAAAGAATAATTTTGAAGATCAGATCGTTGGAGATATGAACAAAGGTATACTAAAAAGAAGGAAAGCTGTTGAATAATAGGTAAATATAGGTTTACTTTATGAATTCAAACCTAAAATAGTGATTGAGGCATGCAAGGATGAATATCGGATCAAAGCTATGGAAGAAGAACTATTACAGATTGAGATGAATCAGACTTGGGAACTTTTCCCAAGACTAGAAAACAAAAATGTGATTGGAACTAAATGGGTATAAAAAAAAACTAAATGAGAATGGAGATGTGGTAAGGAAAAAATCAAGGCTTGTGTGTAAAGTCTACTCACAAGTTGAAGGAATATATTTTGAGGATACATTTTCTCCAGTGGAAAGAATGGAAGCTATTAGGATGTTTTTAGTTTTTGCAGCACACAATAATTTCAAAGTTTATCAAATAGATGTGCAGTCTTCTTTCTTGAATAGAGAATTGGAAGAAGAGGTATACATAGAACAACTGAAAGGAATTTAGTTATCAAACAAATTGGATATGGTCTACAGATTAAAGAAAGCATTGTATGGACTGAAGCAAGCTCCTAGAGCTTGGTATGGAAGTTTGGATAAGCATTTGATATAATGAGGATTCAATAAAGGTACTGCATATAGAAATATTTACTTTAAAGTTGAAAAATATCAAATCTTGATTATGGTTGTATATGTTGATGACATAATATTTGGAGGAAATGAAGCTATGTGCAAGAAGTTTATAGAGGAAATACAAAAATAGCTTGAAATGTCTATGTTTAGGGAGATGAATTTCTTCTTTGATTACAAATAAATCAAACAAACAAGGGTATTTTTATTTCACAATCTAAGTATGTCAGATAAATGTTGAAGAAGTTTGGAATGGAATATTCTAAATTGGTGTGTACTATGGTTACTAGTTGCAAGTTGAGAAAGAATGTTGAATCTCCTAAGGCTGATCAAAGAAAGTATAGATCAATGATTGGTGGATTACTATATCTAACTACTACTAGATTTGATATCATGCATGCAATTTGTCTTGTGGATAGATCTCAAGAAGATCCAAGAGAGTCACATGTTGCAGCAGTAAAGAGGATATTCAGATACTTGAAGGGCACTCTAGATCATGGGTTGTGGTATCCAAAGGATACTAATTTTACTCTGAGTGCTTATATAGATGCAGATTGAGCTAGTTGTGTGGATGATAGGAAAAGTAAAAGTGGTGGTGCATTCTTTCTTAGATGTAGATTGGTGTCATGGCTAAGAAAGAAACAAGATTTAGTATCTTTATCTATTGCATAGGTAGAATACATTGCATCATATTGATGCAAACAAGTGTTATGGATGAGGCAAACATTAAAGGATATTAGGGTGGTATATGATGAATCAATTTCTATCTTCTATGAAAATAAAAGTGCTATAAATATTTCAAAGAAAATGGTAATACATTGAAGGATAAAACATATCTCAGTCTGGTATCACTTTTTGAGAGAGAAGGTTGTAGAGAATGAAGTTAAGCTTGAATATGTCCCTACAAAGGATCAGGTTGTTGATATATTCACTAAGGCTCTTCTTAAGGATACATTTGAATATCTCCAAGAGAAGTTGGGGGTTATTTCCCCTCATTATTTAAACTAGATGCATAAGGAGATGCATCAGTTTAATGGATTTTAAGATTCATTCTTTAGTCTAGACTAATGTTGGTGGCTACCTCTCAGGGGGAGTAGGTAGTAAAATTGTTGGTTGTTGCAGTTAGTGGGAGTGTGTTTTTTCATTATGTAGTGGTTGATGATTGGTACAATATCGTGTGTGCTCCTAAGGGGGAGTATATTGAAGCTATAAATAAATATAGGTGCATAACAGTTGTTAGAAGGTTGATTAATGTCAAAGGAGAAACTCAAGTAATATAAATATTTTGTCCTTTTCCATTGATGTCAAAGGGGGATAGAGAGTCATGTGAAAAAGAAGACAGTGAAGGGGAGAGGGAGAATCATGAGAACAATGTTCAATTGTTAGTTGAGAAAGGGGGAGAGAATAGTATAACTGAATAAGGGAAAGTGAGTGATAAGGAAAGAGAAAACGAAATAGGTATGGAGTAGATTTGTTGTGTCCTTGATGATTTTTAACATCATGTGTTGTTGTTGATGTAAAAAATCCTATGTTATTGGTTTCAACTGTATGAGAAGAAGATAGTTGCAAGAGTATATGTAGTTGTTGGTGTTTTCTATGTTGTTGCATTGATGATGCTTTGATTAGTTGTATTATGCTATCATTAGTAAGCTACTAGTGTCAACCTCTAGTGTTTCTTTGATAATATTTTTTCTATGATTGAGGAAGTGATAGAGACGATGAGGATGTCTTCCTGGTGCTTGGTTTCCAAGTGCTTTTGAGAAAATTTGATAAAAATAAGAAATTGTGAGTTACAATGTGTTATGGGTTGAAGAGTAGTGTTGCTCTGCATTTCTTCTAGGTTGAAGATATAACTATGCATTTCATATATGTTGATTAGAGGTGTTCAAAGGTGTTGTATTCAAAATTCAGTGTGTTGGATCATTGTGCAGAAGAAGTTGTGTTCACTAGTGTGTGAACAGTGTACTACAGAGGTGTCTGGGAGAAATGTTTTGCTCCACGTTTCTCTACAATTTTATTTTAGGTCTTGTAGATCTAAAGGGGTTTTGATAGTGTTGTTATCTTTCTTCATTCAAGGTTGTTTGATGTTTCACAATTTGGAAGTTAGTTTCTTAAGTTGCAGTGTATAGAAGAGTTGTTTGAGTGTACTGGGTGTGTACATTCTTTAGGTGAAAGTTGTTGCAAAGGAGTTTTTTGGATTTCAGGGTGTTTATGGAATATTCTAGATTGTGTTTAGGTGAACTTTGTTGTCTGCAAGTTTTTATTGGATCAAAGGAAGCATGTAATTAAAATTTTAATGGTGTTTATTGTTGAAGAACAAAGGAAGCATATCAAGGATAATTGAATCAGTGTTATTGTAATCTAATTTAAGGTTAAATAATACAAGCAAGACCAATTCTAGTGGAGTTTTTTCCCAAAAGGGTTTCTCCACGTACATGATATGTCCTTTCTATTCTGTCTTATATTTCCTCTACAATCTTCTGTCTACTTTCTACAACCTTAAAATTGATCTAATTCAAGATTAATCACACACAAGAGATTGTGACAAAGAATACTAAAATTGAATCTATAGTTACACAGGATTTACAAATTTTAAGCTACATTTTTACTACAATTTTACCTTCATTTTCAACATTTGGTATCAGAGCTAGAGGTTGGGTAGAGTTTGGGATGCCTTTCTCTTAAAAGTTTGAAGTTTTTTGGCTGTAGTGGGAGATTTTAATATTGTGTCGATTGCTGATTTCAAAATTAGTGTGTTGCAATGGGTTCTACTTCTCGTATAGATATTGAAAGGTTCAATGAATTTGGGTATGAGATGTGGAAACTAAAAATGGAAGATCTCCTTGAAGAGAGAGATTAGTGGTTAGCTATTGGTAATGAGACAAAGTCACCTACAATGATGTCAAATGAGGATTGGGCTAAGCTTGATAAGAAGGCAAGAGGTACCATACAATTATGTCTTGTTGATGTTGTTCTCTTGAATGTTTCAGATGAAACTACCACATATAAGATGTGGAAGATAATACGTGATATCTATCAAACCAAAAGTCTTACTAATAAGTTGTATCTAAAAAGAAAGTTGCATTCTTTAAAGATGAAAGATGGTGATTCTATTGCAAATAATTTGAATTCTTTTAATTTGATTCTAAGTCAATTAGCATCTATAGATGTAAAACTAGAAGATGAAGATAAATGCATTTTTTTACTTTGTTCTTTACTAGAGTCTTGGGAAAATCTAATTATTGCTATAAGTGGTAGTGGTGTAGATCCAAAGATGGACAATATAATTCCTACTCTCCTATTAGAGGAGATGAGGAGGAAGTCTAAAACGGAAATCCAAGATGCCTTGTTTGTAAAAGGTAGGCCTGAGAAAAAGGAACCTAAGGGAGACAAGGAAGGGAAGGGTAAGTCAGAAGGATGGAGTAAGGTAAAGTGTTGGAACTGTGGGAAATCAGGACATGTGAAGAAGGATTGTAAGAATAAGAAAAAGAGTTTTGATTCTTCTATAGAGGAATCCTTGGATGAAGGTAATCATGCATTGATCATTTCATGTAAAAATGTTAGCGATGACTCTTTGCTTGGTGTTAAAGAGTGATCTTCATGAAGATGATTGTAGTCATGATGCCATGTGTAGCTCGTACCATGGTTCAATGGGAATTGTTGGTAGTGACATGGATGCGTCATTAGTAAGGTTATCTTCATGTGATTGGGGATGTGTTTTTTCTTGGTTTAGAGTGGTTGCTATTATGTCATGGTTTAATCTTGATACACATTTAAAGTTTGGAATGGTACTTTTTCTCTTGAGACTAGGATGTTTATGTATGATATGCTGCATGTGATCTCCTTGGAGGAGATGGTTAGATCATGTTGTCATGTTTATGATTCTGATTCATGATTGGAGCTTTGGCATTGATCTTGTGTAGTTCTCTTATGTATTGGGTACACTAATCATTTTCTTGATTACTTCATGATTGTGCTATGTTGCATTTGTATTTTGGCATGGATTGGTTGGTTATAGGTCCTCATGAATACTTGGAGAAATAGGTGAGGTTTGAGTTCTCTTATGGTAAGAGATATATGTTGGAATGGTTACTTGTAAGAAAATATTTTTCAACAGTAAATACCAAGAAGCCTACACCTTGGTTGGATGTGAGTTAAACACTCTCAGTGGTTTCACATGCCTCCAAAGAGGTAGTTTGGTTACAAAGACTTGGGAAAGGTATTGGTTTTAATTGCAAGGAAATTAAACTTGAATGTGATAGTCAGAGTGCTATTTTTTTAGCCAAAAATCCTATGTATCATGCTCGTACTAAGCAAGTTGATGTGTAGTATCACTTTGTGTGAGAAATTATTGAGAGTGGGAAGGTATTGATTGAGAAATTTGACACTTTGGTCAATGCTGCAAATTATCTTATGAAACCGGTTCCTACAGAAAAGTTCTCATGGTGCAGGAAGGTCATTGGCGTTGAGTCCTATACTTGATTTATAATAATGATTCATTGTTTAGAATAATTCCAAAGGATAATGTCAAGTGGGAGAATGTTGGGAATAATATGCCATTTAATTGCAAACAAATTAAACTTGAATGTGATAGTTAGAGTGCTATTTGTTTAGCCAAATATCCTATGCATCATGCTCGTGCTAAGCATGTTTACACTAATTGTGGTGGATGTTTATTGTTTGTAGAAGCATATTGTAGTGTGGTATTATAGTTTTGGGTACCATATAAGGAGTGGTGTGATCCACCTTCACTTTGATTGAGAAAGTTGACACTTTGGTCAATGCTGTAGATTATCTTTGGTCAATGTCAAGCAAAGGAGTTTTTTGGATATCAGGGTGTTTGTGGAATATTCTAGATTGTGTTCAGGTGAAATTTGCTGTCCACAAGTTTTAATTGGATCAAAGGAAGCATGTACTTAAAATTTTAATGGTGTTTACACTAATTGCGGTGGATGTTTATTGTTTGTAGAAGCATGTTGTAGCGTGGTATTATAGTTTTGGGTCCTATAAAATTTTAATGGTGTTTACATGGGTAGTGATTGACCTTGGTGTTTACAGTAATTGTGGTGGATGTTTATTGTTTGTAGAAGCATGTTATAGTGTGGTATTATAGTTTTGGGTCCCATATAAGGAGTGGTGTGATCCACCTTCACTTTGATTGAGAAAGTCGACACTTTGGTCAATGTTACAAAGGAGTTTTTTGTATTTCAGGGTGTTTATGGAATATTCTAAATTGTGTTAAGGTGAAATTTGTTTTCCTCAAGTTTTTATTGGATCAAAGGAAGTGTGTACTTAAAATTTTAATGGTTTTACATGGGTAATGATCAACCTTGGTGTTTACACTAATTGTGGTGGATGTTTATTGTTTGTAGAAGCATGTTGTAGCATGGTATTATAGTTTTGGGTCCCATATAAGGAGTAGTGTGATCTACCTTCAATTTTATCTACCACGTAAGTGTTTTGGTGCCAACCTAATTTGAATTTTCATTGTTGAGGTGCATAGCCAACATTGGAGAATATTTTCAAGGTTGAAGATAATATTTTCATGATGCAGGGAGGCCATTGGCCTTGAGTCCTGTACTTGATTTATAATAATGATTCCTTGTTTAGAATAATTGCAATGTATAATGTCAAGTGGGAGAATGTTGGGAATAGGATGCCATTTAATTTCAAGCAAATTAAACTTGAATGTGATAGTCAAAGTGCTATTTTTTTAGACAAAAATCCTATGTATCATGCTTGTACTAAGAATGTTGATGTGTGGTATCACTTTGTGTGAGAAATGATTGAGAGTGGGAAGGTATTGATTGAGAAAGTTGACACTTTGGTCAATGTTGTAGATCATCTTTGGTCAATGTTGTAAAGGAGTTTTTTGGATTTCAGGGTGTTTATGGAATATTCTAGATTGTGTTCAGGTGAACTTTGTTGTTTGCAAGTTTTTATTGGATCAAAGGAAGCGTGTACTTCAAATTTTAATGGTGTTTACATGGGTACCAATTGACCTTGGTGTTTACACTAATTGCGGTGGATTTTTATTGTTTGTAGAAGCATGTTGTAGCGTGGTATTATAGTTTTGGGTCCTATAAAATTTTAATGGTGTTTACATGGGTAGTGATTGACCTTGGTGTTTACAGTAATTGTGGTGGATGTTTATTGTTTGTAGAAGCATGTTATAGTGTGGTATTATAGTTTTGAGTCCCATATAAGGAGTGGTGTGATCCACCTTCACTTTGATTGAGAAAGTTGAAACTTTGGTCAATGTTGCAGATTATCTTTGGTCAATGTTGCAAAGGAGTTTTTTGGATTTCAGGGTGTTTATGGAATATTCTAGATTGTGTTCAGGTGAACTTTGTTGTCCGCAAGTTTTTATTGGATCAAAGGAAGCATATACTTAAAATTTTAATGGTGTTTACATGGGTAACAATCAACCTTGGTGTTTACACTAATTTTGATGGATGTTTATTGTTTTTAGACACATTTTGTAGTGTGGTATTATAGTTTTGGGTCCCATATAAGGAGTGGTATGATCCACCTTCAATTTTATCTACCACAGAAGTGTTTTGGTGCCAACCTAATTTGAATTTGTATGGTTGAGGTGCATAGCCAACATTAGAGAATATTTTCAAGGTTGAAGATGATATAAATATCAGTTGAGTTGTTGAGTGATGTAAATATAGAAAAGTATAATGTGAATGATGTGAGTTGTAGAGAATTAGAGTGCAAATTTTAGAAGTGTAGTGTGAGATTTCATGTGTTATATTACTGGATGTATTGAGCAACAGGTGTCTAAAATTATTCAATTAAGTTGTAAAGGTTTTGGTGTTATTGTGGTGGATTTATTTGTTGCATTGAGATGGATTTCTCTATGTAATATTCTTCTCTATCTTCTTTCTATTCTGGTAGTGATCCTTTCTTCCTTGGGCAGTGATCCCTCTAGCAGTGAGCCCTTTGTATTCAATGTTGATATTACTTTATATTGTGAGCTAATCCTCACTTTGATTTTTCCCATCTTAAGTTCTCCATGTAAATATGATGTTCTCTTGTGCATGGTATTGATTTGATTTAGTTTTAGTTATTTTATTTTCATGGTAAAATATTATAAAATATTAAGGGTTAGTTGTATTAATGTGAAACTAAATGTGTATGATGGTTTTGAAGTTTTAATGTATAGATTCATCCCCCACTCTTAGTTGTCTTGTGCATTCAACACTTTGAAGGTGTTATATCCATAGTTTTAGGTTCTAGATCATGTGGCAGTAGAATATATGTTTGTCAGTGTGTTGGATTGCATTTGGCTTGCAAAGAGGGATATCTAAGAGAAATGGAAGTGCTTTGCATTTCTCCATGCTGAATTTTCTTGTCTTATGGATTTGGGAATGTGCTAATATTTCTTTTAACTACCTTCCCCTAGTTTTTCTAGTGTTTAGTTGTTTCACAAGCCTGGTTCATGAGTTCTATCTCTATGGTAGTTTGATTGGTTGCATAAGATAATAGTATTCCTAGTTTCATGTGCTTGTGCCAGTGGTTTTGAATATTCTATTGATGTTGGAATATTCTAGGATTTTTTGTAATTTTTCTACATGGTCTCCAAAATGTTTTCAGCCTTAGTGAAGTGTGAATTTGGTTGCTTGATAGTGTAAATGTTGGTTTGGCCAATTTGGTGTGTTAGCATTGCTTACAGATGAGCTTTGTGGTTTGTGGAAGCTTTGTGTAGCATGTTGGTGTAGATTTGGATCCTAGTTAACCATTGGTGTGGTTCACCCTCACTTCTTTCCACCACGAAGGTGTTTTGTGCTGGCCTATTTGATGGTTGCACATTTGAGGTGCATACATTTCATTTAAGCTAACCTATAGAAGTATATTCAAGGTTTCAAAATATATACATGCAAGGTCAAGATGTTGGAGATTGTGTCATATGTAATGATGTATATGTGATCATGTTTTGAGATTAGAGTGCAAGCAAGAATGCCTAAGACTATCTGAAGCAATGTGCATAAGGTGTCTATAGTTTAGTGTGCTAGAAGTCACTAGAGGTAGTGAGTCAAAGGTTATGTGTGGTAAAGAGACATTTTGGTGGTTTCTCTAGTTTCTTTGAGGTAGTGAACCTCGTAATTGTTTCTTTATAATCTTGAAGAAGTTATCTTCCTAGTGAATAAGAAATTCTTTTGGATAGTGAGTACTTTGGGTAGTGATCCCTGCAAGTAGTGAGCCTATTGTAGTTAGTTTTGGTTTTCATATAGTGAGCTAATCCTCATCGTGGTTTTTCCCTTATAGGGTTTTCCACGTAAAAAAATGGTGTTCTATTGTGAATGATTGTGAATGTGTTGTTGTTTCATTTTTCTACATTCATACTAATACTTAATAAGGTTTTGAAGGTGTTAATGCACAACTGATTCACCCCCATCTCATTTTCCAAAGTCACCATTTTGTTGATGTTTTTTCCAGCTAAGCTTTTAAACTCTCTAAGAGGTAGCCAACCTCTATGTTCAAAAATCATAAAAGCTAGTGGCCAACTGACAAGTAAACCTTCTTAGGGATTTACCCCTACTCTTTAGGCTCAGTGAGACCAAGGAGGGTGTTCCTATTTGTGTTCATTTGATACTCTCTGTCGCAAGAACACTTCAATACATAGATATATTCCTACTAAATGCAAAGAGATATTATTCACTGAAGGCTTGGAAGACCTTTGAGAAAATAATCACCTAATTCTAGGAATTGAATGATACTTTTACAGAACATACATCATAGTTGAAAGATTTAATGATTTTGAATTTAATAATTGTTTCTGAAATGCACTAAGCTGAATGGAAAATCAGTGCCTAATTTTGGGCCATGAATTCAAATACATAAAATGAATTCATCAACAAATGAACTTTAGCGAGTGGATTCAAACTATTAATGCTTTACACCAACAGATCCACTCTTGTGGTCAATCAAATTCTTCTTATCAAAATCCACCCCGCACACCTGAAATCACAATTATTTGCTCAAAGTAATTTAACCATTTCTTTGAAATAAACCCATGAAAAAATAAAACACTCCCAGGGAAACTGAGATGATAAAATCGAACATACTTTGTATTATTGAATTCATATGATTTAAAATGTACAAAGCTGGAGACAATTTGATGAAATTTATGATTTAATTGCCCAAACTGCCTAATATTTACTCATGTAATCAGAAATTATAGTTTATAGACTCAGCTAATGACTCAAATTCAACATTTCTCTATCTACACAGCCCCACACAAGAATTCAGAACCCTTTACAATGAGAAGATAATCAAAAGATATAGAAGAAAGGAAAACTCCAGAAGTTAATCCGTTGAAGACACTTGGAAGCTCCATCCATCGTTAATCTACAAAAAGAAAATCCTCTCTCTTCTCTCATCATTTGCAACAAACTTTGCCTTAGTTTTTTGCCCTCATTCTGATTCTCCAACAGAAAAATTACCCTACCGTGAACAAAATTCACCATTTCACCTTGCTGTGCAAATTTTTTTTTCCCATGAAAGCTTCATATTTTTTCCCTTTTATTTTGTTGTAGCTAAAATAATCTCACCCAGGCACTTTACATTTACATTCCCAACAATTAAAGTTTTCTAACTTTAATAATGAAGCCCTTTTATGATTCCACCATGCTGCATAAAGATTTACTTGTGCCCCCTCTTTACATTTTATAACCTAGAAAAGTAAAATATTCATTTTTCTTTATGTCAAAAGTTTCCCCATGCCTTACACTTTGTTCCTCATTTAAAAATTTATATTTAAACAGTGAAAATATTATGGGAAAATTTTACCTGTGCCCCATTGTATTTCACTTTACTTTAAATTTATTCACGAGCCCATTTAACTTTTTCATTGTGCCACAAATATTATATTGTTAGGCCTTTAATTTTAAAATACCCATCATGAACTTTCCCCCGACAAAGTTACTTTCCCTTAATACTCATCCAACCTTTTATTTTCACTCAGACCACCATCCACGTGGCTCGTCGGTCTTTTTCTATGTTGGGACTTAATTTAAATCCTCGCTTAATGTCAGGCTAATAAATTTTCATAACCTTAGACTTGTGTCTAAATTTAATACCTTAAGGGTTGCACCCCGTCTACCTAATCGGTCCCCTTCTTATAAATAACATTTGTTGCATGTGTAGACTTATGGATCACCAAATTGATGGATTTGATCATGACCGCTCTCCACCGGCCTCGCAGGGACTTTCGATGACATCAAAAATGAATGGCAAGGTGTGAGAGATGTTTCCACATGTCGCATATGGTAGTAGGGCCTAGCCCTTGTTCGCCAATAGTTTAATAAAGGTTTTCTAATCAACGACTATCATGTGATTGTGAAGATTAATCATGCCCATTCCTCGCCAACCGCACATGATTATAATAATAGTTTTGAAGATGTTGTGAGGTGTGCAAATGAGTGACACATGGAGTCACTTGGCAGCACAAGGGGGATTGTTGGGGCCCACGAGTGACATATATGTATTCTGACTGAGGATTGTATCATTGGCCGATCGGCTTGCCATGTGACAACATGGAATTTTCAAATGTGTTTGACTCAATTTGAGTAATTCAACTTGCCAACTCAACGACACATCGACGACCTAAATTCAAAATGTTGAACCAACTGTGTGATGGATGTTTGATTTTTGCAAATGGAAAATATTAATGGTGCAAGATTTTTGATGGATATCAACCTAATATCCATGCATGTGAGGGGTTATCTCCTAGAATTCATGATGAATAGTACGCTGATTTCCATGAACCTAGAAATGAACAATGGTGAAATTGACGTCAACAAATAATCACTCGCTCACTCATGTTGCAGTTGGAGCATCAATGATCACTTCATCAATTTGTTCAATAAATGCTTGTTGGCTATTCATTTGCATCGTAGTGATTAAGAGTCTAAATTCCTTTGTGCTTCTACATTGAGTGGTTGTTGCTTTTGCAAAGGCTTTGGGTTTGTGTGCGAGATGAGCAAGCCAACTACTTCTATTTCACTGGTACACAGGTCTGTAAGGATGGACATGCGAAGATCTCATGAGGAGGCATGAAAATATGAATAGAGTACCCTTCCAGGGGCTCTTGGCTCCAAGGAAGAAGGCATAAGGTCCCTCTCGGCTGTTACTAGATGCAGTTCTCAACTCAAGGGTCAAGTTGAAGGAGCAGAAGTGATGAGCTATGGAAAAGAAAAGAGGTTTGTGGAGCGTGGAGAAGGATCGAAGTCCAAGCTAAGGTATAGTCAAGGCTCTCTAGGGCAGCAGGATTCACCCATTGATGTCTCTAGAAACTCTGGTGGCAATGATTCCGAGACTGATTCTAATTATCGTTGTTACCTCACGACTTTGATTGAAATGGCTAGTGTGGGTGAAAAGGTCCTCCTGGTTTCTCCAATTATCATGGTGGCACCATGTGTTATTTCTGGTTCTAGTTTCGGGAAGGCTGTTGATGAAGATAAGGTGGTGTTTTTTCCTCCCACTAAGGTGAAAATATGAAGTGGTTGTTTGTATCATGGTCGTGGTTCTGCTCTGAGTTTTGGGTATTGATATGGTTTTCTGGGTTCTCTAATTTTGTTCTGGTGATGTTGCTATTTCTTCCTAGGTTTGACATGGATGTAAACGACAAAGCCTTGATGGCATTTTTCTATGGGTGTGGTGACACTAATTAGTAATGTGGGTTGTAACTATTTTGATTCCCTTATGTGGTAAAATGATTGCATCCAACTATCAAGTAATTTCCAAATGTAGATGAAAGTCTTTTTGAAATGAAAATTTGAATGAAATATAATTGCAAATGGGCCCGAAGCTTGTCACTCTCTTATGTTATGAAAGAGATCTCAAGGCTCATTGTAGAGGTTGGATTTTTGAATCCTAAAGGTCTAGGTGATATATATTGAGTGCATATAATGTAGAATTGGGGATGAATTAGGTGGTAAATTGTTTTGGGTAGGGTATGAATATGAGATAGTCTTAATGGGTTTTATGTAATTACTGGTATAGAAACGAATCTTAAATTCAAGGCAATTTCTCTCCTATGTGTGTTGTGACAAGTTATGAATGAAATTATCAAGGGTATTTTCATTTGTCTTCAATAGTTCATTTGAATGTATGATTCTATTTCTTTCCTTAACTTAATGAGTTAATCAAATGCTTGAGAAAGGATTGTAAGTCTGTGATAATGTGCTAAGGATCTGATAAGGAGTTTTTCTTTGAATACTGTGAGGTCTTATGATGTAATGCATTGTGAGAAACGTTCACTAATGTCAGGATTGAATATTATGTTTGACTGAATATTTCATATGTGACTCTTGCCCAATTTGATGAGGCACTAGCTAGTTCATTTGGAATTCTTTTAAATAGTTAAAATAAGAAAGAACCTACATGTGGATTCAAATTCTATTTGTTCTGAGATGCAAATCTAATATATTTTCTATATTCCTAGAAAATATGTGGTCATTTATGTAAAGATCAACCAAACCTTTGATAAATCTTGTGTGTCTGCAAGTTAGTAGGAATTTATCTGTGTGTTGAAGTGTTCTTGCGACAATGGGTATCAAATGAGCACAAATAGGAACACCCTCCTTGTCCTCACATAGCCTAAAGAGTAGGGATAAATCCTTGAGAAGCTTTACCTGTCAGTTGGCCACTAGCTTTGATAATTTTTGAATATAGAGATTGGCTACCTCTTAAAGAATTTCAAAGCTTAGCTGGAAAAAAGACCAAGAGAATGGTGAATTTGCTGGGGAGAAATTTTGAATCTCTAGTTGTAGACTATTTTATCACATAATCAATAATTTGGTGAATCTAAACATCCTTGTTTAGATAATTGAGAAGTTCTTGGACCTGGAAAAGATTTTGTTGCAACAAATATCAAAGGATTTGAGTGTGACACCGTTGTTGAAGAAGAACCAGAATGAGATTTTCTCTTGAAAGAACTTCATGTTTCTTTGAAGTTTAGTCCTCTATAAAGGAGGTGGCGACTCTGTCTAAATAACTAGTTGAATTGTGAAGAAGACTTATAGATTTGCATAATTTGTAGTCAAGAAAAAAGGTTAACAACTGCTACAAAGTTTCCAAGTTTTCTAATAAATCTAAAGAAAGCATTATTTTATTTTAAATAAGTTTATGAGAAATTTTCAAGGCTTGAGATGATAAATGGTTCCCTATTAGATGAAATTGCATTAAGACAGGGAATAATAGTAGTTATGTTCATACTTCTAATGTGTAATGTCCGTAATAATTTGACAAGTATGCTTATTTTTGAATTATGCCTCTGAGAAAGCTTTAAGACATAATGATTCAATCTATGTTTTAAAATCATGGTTGAATTAGTAAATGACAACCATGTATGAAGTTGATAATGATTGAATATGAATGTAAGAGGATTTTCCTGTGAAATATTAAGTAAAAGTATGCAAGGGATACAATCTCCACCAAACCATCCAAGGGATTTTCTATTGAAAAGTATATGCCATTGGCCTTTAGTGGTATTAAAGGTTTCCCAAACCCGACTCCTAAAAATGTTAGGAAATATTTGCCCAAATTCATGGGGTAGAGTTCTGAATCAGCCTCAAAACATTTGAAAACATTCATAGATGTGATGGGGGATTATGAGGTACATCATGAGGATGTTGTCATGAAACTTTTTGTTCAATATTTGAAGGATGGTGCTAGGGATTGGTTCTCATATTTACCGACATGTTCTATAGCTTCATGGAATCAGTTTATGATAGCCTTTGTTGAACTATTTTGTGAAAGGGTAAATCCAAGTGTGGTAAGAAAAAACTTTATGGAAATCCATAGAAGTGAAGGTGAGTTGGTCCCTTTTTTCAATGTTTGATTTAAAAAGGCAGTTAGAGAAATTCTAGAAAGTATGAGACCAAATGATGTTGAATGTTTGGTCCTGTACTTAGGTGCATTTGATAAAAATATGAGCTATCTATTAAGGGACGGAGAGCCTACAAAATTACATCAGGCATATCAAATTGCCATGGATATTGAGAACAATGTCAAGTACTTAATGATGAAAGGGTATTTGACTACAAGTGTTGGTTATCCCAGCACACCTCATACAAATAGAATTCAAGGATCAGATAATGGAAGTGATTGTCAAGATGGTAATGCTTTTTCTGTTATGATTTCTCCATCGTCACAATATGAAGATCATAGTGAGCTCCAAGTTGAGCATCAAAAAAAATTGAGCAATGTTGATCAAAAGTCTTTTGTGCGAGAATTGTATGAAATAAGGAGACACAAGGGGGGATCACCATATAATTTTTTCTATTTTTTTTTGGATGCTTTGATAGAAGTCCCCAAAGTTTTCAGACTTGAGGATTCTGTGTGCATTGATCTATTTTGTGAGATTTATGAGTTTGGGTTGAGTACTTTTCTAGAGGAATTGAATCCACATAGCTTTGATCAAGTACCTAATTGGATAAAGATTGTAGAATCTGCTAAATGTGCCTATGCACAAAATGTGGATTCTCAAAAGGGAGACATCATCTTTCCTTTTGAGAAAAATCAAATAACAATGCAAACAAGTGAAAAGAGTATGTCAAAAGATGAGCATTGTAGTCAACTCACAAACAACACATTCTGAGAAAAACAACAATGATCAAGAAAAGGATACATGGGATGATAATAAAGTAAATATGAAAGAATTCTTCTCTTGTGATATCTCAGATAATGAAGTGAATGAGATACAAAATTCTATTCCATGTCATGTTGTGATCCGCAATTACGATGTATGTGTTGTTGATTTTTCATTACAAACTAGTGATTATGATCTTCAAAGTACAACCTCAAGCATTCATTTTGAAGAACTTGAACATGGTTTGTGTAGTGATGGTTTTTCTTATGATGAGGTCGATATTTTTGATTGCTTTTATGAGGATGATATAGAATCATATTCCTCACTTGACGAATGCAATGATATGGATGCTCATGATGTCACTTGTCCACAAGTGAAAGAAAAATTTGCATGTGGTGAATTCCAGGAATGTAGTTCAAGTTTTCCATCAATGGAGCATGATGATTGTGTCAGTGATGAGGAATTTGAAGATAAGGATATGCGTGTTCAATATGTTGATCTTGAGCATAATGCTAGATATGATAAACATGTTGATGAATGTGTTGATGCCCCTGCTGCTTATGATGGTTTATATGAAACAGAGGTGGAAATGTTTGTGATACATGAAGAGGATGATGTCATATATGATGATGAAATAGGGGTTTCATTTTGGAATGATCAAGCAGTGCATTGTGTAAAATGTATGGATCTTGAGTCAACATTATTACCCATTGACAACACTAAAGAGCTTGTTGATTCATATGACGATAAAGTTGCAGATTGTATTGATACTGCATAAATTATTGATCTATGTGTAGACCAGCCAAGAAATAAAAATAATGGTGAATCTCATGTTAATGAGTATGAATCTGAGTACAATAGCTTCTTCATTATGTTCCTTGTGTGAACATCGATATGTTTTTATCCCTTGAGAAAAACATTTGTGTGAAAGAAAATGAAGATTCTAGTTTTATTGCTAATGAGAATTTTTCAGCTAGGAATGAGTCTTTCACATTCAGGTTAGAACACATATCAACTGATATTGCACATGAAATTACCAATGCACGTGGGTGTCTTTCTGCTGCCCCTGTTGATGTTAAATTTCTTGAACCTACCCTTGAGGTATTTTCTATTAAGTTGAATGATGATGTGAAGGATGACTTAGAACATGTTAGTGAACCTGAGATGAATGCATTTAATCATTTCTTGAATGTTAATGATGCATATGATCCCCATCTCTTTGATATCAAGGTGTGTTTTGATATACTTGAACTAAAATGTCAAAAAATGTGCCCATGTTGTAGTGATCAATATAAGGGTGTTCCAGAATATGCATCTTTTATATTTGGCATGTTTGAAGATGATTTGTGTGATACACAACAAATTATTTATAAGAGCTTTCAGTTTGAGGTGCAAACTGATTTTGATGTCAAAGATCAAATGGACTATGAAGGCTTCTATTTCTTAGCTCATGCGAGTGAGCATCTAGTGGAACATGAAAGTGAGCTAGCCAAAGTAAAATGTCACAATGATTATGAATTTTAGTTAGTGTCTAATTGCAGATTATAGAGTGACATAATTGGTGACATTGGGAAGCACAGTGGTATTGTGGGACATGTCAATGATTGAGCTAGTTTGTGGGCAGTTCATGATAGTGTTTTCAGAATTGGCCTACTACAAACAACAGAGAATAGAGTTTTTGATAGAGGTAAATATTGGTACTTCATTTTGGGGGCCTGGGGCCACCAAATGAGGTTTGAAGAATGAATTCCAATGTAGGATAATGGAATGGTTCTAGAGTTCTCAATGGATTTGGCACTTGGTCTACTCCCCAGAGATCTAGATTCTTGCCATACCCACCAGGGGTATGCATCCCTGAGCTGGGGCCACTGATAGATCTTTCAAGTTATTCCAAATTTTGGCTAGTTCCACGAGAAATTTTATCAAATTGTCACCCTTGTGCTTAGTGGTCGTATGTTAGGGTTTTGGGGCTTGTCACCCTTGTTGAAATTTTCACATGTGTTGAACCCTTACGATATTTTTCCACATTGACCCATTATACTAGGTCACCGGTCATCCTAGTCATGACTTATGGCATCATGCCCGTTGTCTTCACTATCCCCCTTTACCTGGCCCGTCGGTCTCTTTCCATGTTGGGACTTAATTTCGGGTTGATAAATGTTTGTAACCTTAGACTTGTGTCTTAATTTAATACCTTAAGGGTTGCACCCTGTCTGCTTAATCGTTCCCCTTTTCATAAATAAAATTTGTTGCATGTGCAAACTTATGGATCACTAGATTGATGGATTTGATCCTAACCGCTCCCTGTCGGCCTCGCAAGGACTTTCAATGACATCACAAATGGTGAGGTGTGTGAGATGTTGCCACATATCTCATATGGTAGTATGGCCCAACCCTTGTTTGCTAGTAGTTTAATAAAGTTTTTCTAATCAATGGTCATCATGTGATTGTGAAGATTAATCGTGGTTGTTCTTCGCCAACTGCGCACGATTATAATAATAGTTTTGAAGATGCTATGAGGTGTGCGAACGAGTGACATGTGGAGTTGCTTGGTGACACAAGGGGGTTGGTTGGGGCCCATGAGTGACATGCATGTTTTCTGACTGGGGATTGTATCATTGGCCAATGGGACTGCCGTGTGACAACATGGAATTTTCAAATGTGTTTGACTCAATCTGAGTCATTCAACTTGCCAAATCGCCAGCACATCGATGACCTAAATTCAAAATGTTGAACTAGCCGTGTGATGGCTATTTGAGTTCTGCAAATGGAAAACATTAATGGTACAAGATTTTCAATGGATATCAACCTGATGTCCATGTGTGCAAGGGGTTATCTCCTGGCAATCATGATGAATAGTACAATGATTTCCATGAACCTAGAAATTAACAACGGTAAAATTGATGTCAACGAATAATCACTCACTCAATCGTGTTGCAGTTGGAGCATCGATGATCACTTCATCAATTTGTTCAATAAAAAATTTTTGTTTATTCATTTGCATCGTAGTGATTAAGATTCTGAATTCCTTTTTGCTTTTGCATTGAGTGGTTACTGATTTTGCAAAGGCTTTGGGTTTTTGTACGAGATGAGCAAGCCAACTGCTTCTATTTCACTGGTACACAGGTCTGCAAGGATGGACATGAAAAGATCTCACAAGGAGGTGCAACAATATGAAAAAAGTACCCTCTAGGCACTCTTGGCTACAAGGAAGAAGGCATAAGGTCCCTCTTGGGTGTTACTAGATGTCGTTCTCGGCTCAAGGGTCAAGTTGCAGGAGCAGAGGTGACGAGCTGTGGAAAAGAAAAGAGGTATGTGGAGTGTGGAGAAGGATTTAAGGCCAAGCTAAGGTATAGTAAAGGCTCTCTTGGGCAGCAAAATTCACACATTGATGTCTCTAGCAGCTCTGGTGGTAATGATTCTGAGACTGATTCTGGTTATCACTGTTACGTCATAGCTTTGACTAAAATGGTTGGTGTGGGTGAAAAGGTCCTCATGGTTTCTCCAATTACCATGATGGCACCATGTGTTGCTTTTGGTTCTAGCTCCAAGAGGGGTTTTGATGAAGATAAGGTGGTGTTTTCACCTCCCATTGAGGTGAAAACACGAAGTGACCGTCTGTATCGTGGTTGTGGTGCTTCTTCGAGTTCTGGGTATTGATATGGTTTTGTAGGTTCTCTAATTTTGTTCTAGTGATGTTTCTTCTTGGGTTTGACATGGATGTAAACGAAAAAGCCTTGATGGAATTTTTCTATGGATGTGGTGACACTAATTGGTAACACAAGTTGTAACTGTTTTGATTCCCTTATGTGGTAAATTGATTGCATCCAACTATCAGGGAATTTCCAAATGTAGATGAAATTCTTTTTGAAATGAAAATTTGAATGAAATGTAATTGCAAGTGGGCCCGAAGCTTGTCGCTCTCTTATGTTATAAAAGAGATCTCAAGGCTCATTGTAGAGGTCATATTTTTGAATCCTGAAGGTCTAGATGGTATATACTAAGTGCATATAATTCAGAATTGGGTATGAATTAGCTAGTAAATTGTTTTGGGTAGGGTATGTATATGAGATAGTCTTAATGGGTTTTATGTAATTACTGATATCAAAAAAAATCTTAAATTCAAGGAAATTTCTCTCATGTGTGTGTTGTGACAGGTTATGAATGAAATTATCAAGGGTATTTTTATTTGTCTTCAATAGTTCATTTGAATGTATGATTCTATTTCGTGCCTTAACTTAATGAGTTAATCAAATGCTTAAGAAAGGATTGTAAGTCTATGATAATGTGCTAAGGATATGATAAGGAGTGTTGCTTTGAATACTGTGAGGTCTTATGATGTAATGCATTGTGAGAAATGTTCACTAATTTCAGGATTGAATATTATGTTTGACTGAATATTGCATATGCGACTCCTGCCCAATTTGATGAGGCACTAGCTAGTTCATTTGGAATTATTTTAAATAGTTAAAATCAGAAAGCACCTACATGTGGATTCAAGGTCAGAACATTACCTAATTCAAATTCTATCTATTATGAGATGTAAATCTAATATATTGCCTATATTCCTAGAAAATATGTGGTCATTTATGTAAAGGTCAGCCAAACCTTTGATAAATCTTGTATGTCTGCAAGTTAGTAGGAATTTATCTATGTGTTGAAGTGTTCTTTCGACAATGGGTATCAAATGAGCAAAAATAGAAACACCCTCCTTGGCCTCACTTAGCTTAAAGAGTAGGGGTAAAGTCTTGAGAAGCTTTTCCTATCAGTTGGGCACTAGCTTTGTTAATTCTTGAATATAGAGATTTGGCTACCTCCTAAATAATTTCAAAGCTTAGCTGGAAAAATCACCAATAGTTTCATTTTTCTACATTCATACTAATACTTAATAAGGTTTTGAAGGTGTTAATGCAGAACTGATTCACCCCCGTATCATTTGTCTTGTGTGTCTAACAAATGGTTTCAAAGCTCCTATGTTCGATGGAACAAATTATGCCTTTTGGAAGGCTAGGATGAGAGCCTTTCTCATTGCATTAGGGTTTGGCATTTGGAAATTAGTTGAAAATGGATATATTATTCCTAATACTCCTTTGAACAGTGAAGATGATATGAAGGAGGATGAGAACAATGGTAAAGAAAGGAATTATATTTTGAGTGGGCTTTGAGATTTAGAACTTGTGAAGGTTATAAGCTGCAAAACTACTAAAGAGGTCTAGGAGAAGTTTGAAAGCATTTATGTTGGATGGGTTGAAATGCATATCCTGCAAGATTTTGTTGGCTTGTTGTTGCTTGACATATTTGAGGAGGATACCATCAAAAAATATTTTGAATAGGACCTCTTGAACTAGCATATATCTAGCTCCTTGTAATCTGTAAAACCTTTCGTTATACATGGGGAGATTATTCAAGTATCGACTAGTTTCCATGAAGCGGATCCTATCGGTAACCCAGGACCCATCAATCTCATACTGATTCACCAAAGTTGTCTCTACTGCATCATGTTCATATATTGAGATATTTGTGGATTGTTCCAAGTATTCACAAAGTTCCCTCCCTCGGATTACCTTGTTCCATCTGACTTTAATGTCATATTGTAATATCTTAGTGACCCAATTGGTCCTCTTGTTTGTAATATCCCCTTCCATGATATATTCTCAGACGTTGGGTATGATATGTAAACCATTATCTTATTTCTTGACACCAAGTTCCAAAATTTATTAAGACTTTTGACAATGGTGAAGGCCTATTTCTCAATGAAGTTATACTTAGTTTCATACCCCCTAGAGTTCTTGAGTAGAACATTATGGGGTGCTCACCTTCTCCTTCATCCTCTTTCTGAGTTAACACAACTACTAAGCTATGTTTTCTTCCATAAACATACATGATAAAATCCTTAGAGAAGTTAGGATTGACTAGTGCAAGGGACATGGATATTTCATCTTTAGTTTTGTCGAATTCTATCTTTCCTTCAACGGTCGACTTGAAAGATTGATCCTTCTTCAAATTAGGGTGATGGGCCTTACTATCCCTACAAAGTTTGATATGAACCTGCTACAAAGTTAACCTTTTTGAGGAAAGATTGGACTCCTTTTTTATTTATGGGTACCTTTTTTATTTATGGGTAGGGGTAAATTTTTGATGGCCCGCACTCTTTCTGAGTCAATAGAGATGCCTTATTTGGATACCACATATCCCAGTAGCTTTCCTTGTGGTACCTCGAAGACACATTTCATAGGGTTTAGGGATATCCCAAACTCTTGGCATTTTGAAAAATCTTTTCTAGGTGGTCAAAATAGTCTTTCTTCTTCTTGGAGAATACTGTGAGATCATCCAAGTAGATGAGGATTATTATATTAATTAAGCCCCATAAGGCTATATCCATGGATCGTTGGAAGGTAGATCCTGCATTGGAGAGGCTAAAAGGCATTTTTGCATATGTGAAAGTTCCCACTTGGTGGTGAAATTGGTCTTGTGTTGATCCTCCTCCTTCACCCATACCTGATTATAGCCCAAGAAACCATCGAGCAAAGAGAACATCTTTAATCCTGTAATTGTTTAGAGGATTTTATCCATAGAGGGGAGGGGGTAATGGTCCTTAAAGGATGCTTTGTTCAAGTCTTTGAAATCCACACAAAGCCTTATTTCACCATTTTTCATTCTCATAGGAACTAGATTAGACACCCACACCGAATGCTTGATGGGGTATGTGATTATTGAATCGATTAATTTCCTCAACTCCTAAACCATGAGGGACTCAACCTTTGGATTCATGGGTCTCTCCCTTTATCACACTAGTTTAGTTTTCTCAACCAAGTCTATGGTGTGTTGGACCACCTCATGGTCATATCCTTTTAGGTTGTTGTAGGTCCAACCCATGACTCCTTCATAGTCATTGTAGAATGATATCAATTGATCCTTATCATTTTGGGAAACATCTTTCCCGACCTTCAATTTTATTCTACCTCCTACATCAATTTTAGAGTAATCACTTCTATTCACAACAAACTTCATTTTTCCCTCATGGAATCATCAAAATAAACAAATTCTCCAAGGTGATCAGTCCCTTTGGGAGTTTTTTGGACTTCAGCTATATGATTTTGTCTCCATAGGCTTCTTCGATTCTTAACTACAATTGTTCTATGAATTCACATGATGGTTGGAGGAATATCACAATCTAATCATCACTTTCGAACACCTGTCAGTTCTAATAGTTGTTCGAGATGGAAGGTCTGATAATAACCCACATTGCATGTTCATTTGTGAGTAGCTCAAACACTGGGTCAAATTACGAAGCAAATCGTTACCATTCTATCTGATTCTACATTCTTTGGCCTTGGGATAATTTGAATATTAAAGGATTCAAAGGCTTCAATTAGATCCCATACCTAATGATGCTAGGACCTCATGTGAATGTTCTTTGTGGCCGTAGTTCCCCTTACTTTTTTACTAATAGTTCAAAATCTCTGAATACTTTTAGCTGCTTCACACCCATGCATTCAACGAGGCTTAGGCCATGAACCAAGGCCTTGTATTTGGCATCATTATTTGTGCAAGTAAATTCGAAGTGAAAAGCTCTAAAAATTTCTTTCCTAGCAGGTGATATCAGTTGTATGGTAGCCCCAAAGCCGATTTTTTATCTTGCACCATAAAGTTCATATACTAGAATCAACTTTAGACTTTTTGATCTAATCCTCTTTCTTCTTCATGATCTCAAGAATGACCTGGTCCTCATCATGGAGTACATAAGTCCCGAGATTGGTGGCATGAAAGTTCCTAAATGGTTATTGATGAATTTTCTGATGAGGACTTCCTCTTTCGAGCTCCTATTTTCTATCACTTCTTCTTCTTCAAGCATTTCTATGCAATAAATTTTCTTCTTTGAGAAAGATGTACGCACCATTTTAAAATTCATTATAGCATCATCTGCTATGTGTTCTAAGTGCAATGGCTCAGATAACACCTTCATTTTCAAACCATATTTGGTCCTTAGGATCAAGTGGGACCAATCTAGAGATAGGTATCCACCTATTTTGGCTATGAAGTCCGTTGATAAACATAGTCCAAAGACACGTAATATTAATGACTACCACCTCTTAGGGCACTATGATACTAGTACAAGAATACAAGGTTAGGGGAAGATATTTGATGACCCCTACGGTTTGAACTTTATTCCCTTCTAACTACATTAATCCCTTAGCTAAGGGCTCATACTGAAGTTGCAATGCATCTGCAATTTGCTTGGGCATCACCGTAGTGCTGGCACCAAAATCAATCATGGAATTATGCAACAACTTGTCTCCCACAATGAGAGTTAAATAAAAATGGGTTGGTTTTTTTTACTTACCTCTGCTTTGGTATTGATTAATGTGGATGGCACATTAGGTTGTGCATTCTCACTAGTCTCTTTTTCTTTGGTTTGTGCTAGCTTCGCTTGTGGGTTAATTTGTGCAGGCTTCTCTTGGTCTTCTAATACCTCTTGTAGTAAATATTTTTTCTTAGGAATTGACAAGACATCCCAGAGAGAAACATTAGCTAGGGCCTTTTTCAATTGATCGACCACATTTAATGACCCTTGAGGTCAGACCTTGAGTCCTTTCACCCTGCTTTGTACTACATCACTCTATTTTTGGTATACTAGAGGTGATGGTTGGGGACCTAGATTTTTCTTGAAGGTCACCTTAGGCCTTGCGACAACTTCCTAGGCTTTGACTATCTTCTTCTTATAACACATGTAGTAATCCGACTGGACCTACAAAGCTCTCATTATGGGGGTCTCATTTGCAAACACTGCATCGTTTCTTTTGAACGATGAGAAAAGTGTATGTTTTGAGGCTATCTCTCCTTCTTGTTCCAAGGACATACCCTACACTTGAGCCATCAAGACAAAATTTTGACACTAGGGTATTTGTATTCATAAGGGGATATATCCAATGTATTCCCTTATCTTCTTTGCTCGATAACTCTTTGTTACAAATTACCTCTAGGGTGATTTCAGGGTGTATGTGTATCATTCAATGGGAAACACCATGAATTTGAATCATCCACCAAATTATTTTGGCCATCAACTAACTCTCTATTTGGATTTTGTGGGATAATTTATAGAGGGGTATCAACTGGGATGATTTGATTTGAAAGTTGTACTTGGTGATTCGGTCTTTGTCCTCCTTGGTACTAGTTGTGTTGGTTATGTTGATATGGTGGCCTTCTGCCTTGATAATTCTAAAAGGGGGGCTTCAAAGGCATGTGTTGAGGATCAAACATCTCAAAAAGTCTAATTTCTATATTTCTTCTCTTGTAGTCGAATGTGCTGATTGCAGAACATTAATTGATTTCTATGTTTGCATATCAAAAGAGGAACCACCATAAGTAAGGGAGAAGCTTGCCCCTAAGAGGCACGCCTCATGAGAGGACGTGTCTCCACAAGTGGAGACATGTCCACTCATGGGACGTTGTTCTTTAGGGTGCGGCCAATAACAACTCTTATTACCATTTGTTAAGTATATACTCACATGTATATAACCTTCTGTATGATGGTGTATGACTTTCAAGAGAATTCCGATTTCACAAAAAATCATGGGAATGATAGAATTTAATATGACTGTTTCATAATTTCGATTTTAATTGAATGTTGCCTTTAGAAATGTCATTCAATTTGATTGAAGCTATTATCCATTAACTCCCTCTTAGCTAGGGAAGATATTTCAAATCAAATAAGTCAGGATATCACCTTCACACGTGATATCGAAGATGTGATATGCTTTTCTCAAAGTTGTCAAGTCACATGAATTTCTTCATAACACATCTTCATCATTCAATACTCCATCTACAACTTCCAAAGTGATATCACCTATCTTGTGATATCAGAAGAAATGATATGCTTTTGAAAGTGTCAAGTCACATGACATTCTCCATAACACATCTTCACTATTCAATACACCCTCTAGGCTAAGGAAAATAATTTCCACTAAGTAAAACTGATATTACCTAACTCGTGATATCAGAAGATATGGTATGCATCTGAAAGTGTCAAATCACATGACATTCTCCATAACACATATGCTTTATTCAATACTCCCTCTTCAACTAGAGGAGATAACTTCTATCAAGTAAAATTGTTGATATCACCTAACTCGTAATATGATGTGTATTCTCAAAGTTGTCAAGTCACATGACATTTTTTATAACACATCTTCATCATTTCAACACTCCCTCTTAACTAGGAAGAATAACTTCCAAAAATGATATCACCTAACTCGTGATATCAGAAGATATGATATGCTTCTTAAAGTGTCAAGTCACATGACATTCTTCATACATATCTTCATTATGGTATGTGCACTGACATCAAGCCACATGATGTCTACCATAGATCATGGCATATCCACAGATATACTCATCCACCATGATCATCTCTTATGGGTCACAATGACCTTCAGATATCAAGTCTCATGATATCCATCAAGGCGTCTAAGAGATACTATCATGACATGTCTTATAGATATCAAGCCATATGACATCTATTATGATAGTTTTTATCATTGTAGAGTCATCACTTTACAATGTCAAATACAAGTGTTCATTATTAGAAAGATCGTCACTTTTCGATAATGTATAGAGGAGGGGTAGGCCTATAAAGTCATGGAGTCACTCACATGACACAAGAGTTTACACATTAAACATCTTTTAGTACAACTTATAAAAAAATTTGAATTTCAAACATAATATCAAATTACATACCAGGTTCTCGAAGAGTTCAACCTTAACTTTGTTGAGTATGTCTGTTGTTTAAACATTTGAACTAATACATTCCAACTGGATCATATTCTTTTCTACCATGTCTCATAATGGTAGGGGATCTCAAAGTGCTTAGATCAAGGAGTCCCACAAGCAATTTACGAAGCCAACCTGCTTCTCTTGCCCTCATAAAGTCTGCAATATATTCAGTTTCCGTCAAACTTTGTGTCACTGAAGACTGTGCTTTTCTGATCGGTTACGCTTCCAGCCTAAACAAATCCAGAGGTGCTCAGAAGATATCTCATTATGTGTTTTACAACCATAAGGTGAATTTCCTTTGGCTCACATTTGAACTGGCTTAGAGCATTCACTGGGACCTTCCTTTTGGTGCAAGAGTGCTCTATCAATTGAGCTACAGGCCCCTTGTGGCCAACCCATCATTAGTCTGGGTGTGGCTCACATCTAACACTCCCCCTTAAGCCATACTGTGGGTGCAGGGGGTTCTTTAGATCCTGGGACCTGTCTTCATGGAGTCTCTCAACATGACACCTCATCTCAGTCTCAGAGATGAACAAGGCTTTCACCTCATTTTTCTCTATCTCAAGGTTTTACAATAAGTGAAGATGAGACTCCCTCTGAAGCTCTAATTACTTCTTCTTAGAAGGAATGACTTCAGTTATCTACACAGTCTAATGGTTGCAAGCAGAGTCTTCATTTTCTTCTTCTTTTGTAAACAATCTCTTATGCTTCTGATCCATCTTGAAAGCATCTAGAAGAGATTATAAATAGTTCATAACTATCCAAAAATCATACAAGTTATATCATGAATGCAATTTTCAAAGGATCTTATGCTAGTGAACACAACACAATTCAAGAGAATTCACAAATAAATGATGTAACTCAGTGACCAAAGAATACTTATCTCTTTAAACTTAGAATCCTGTATGCAAGAATGAGGAATCGGCATCAACGATCACAATATCTGCTCTCTTCGCCCTTTGCGGTGGCGTTGATTGCTGCTTCTCTTAGTTTGATTGACAACTCCAATCACCTGTCAAAGGTCTCACACCCAGTTTTCAAGAGGTCTGGAAACCTTTCTCTGTAAGGTTATGATAACTTGAATGAAAATTCCTTCCATCAAATCCTTTACACACTGAAGACTTTGAAGTGAAGTATGCCTCTTATAAATTCTCGCCCAGCAAAGTCATGGCTCCACCTTATATCTACTCAACCTTTCATCTTCACCTTAGATGTCCGACCAGAGTGGGAGACAATACATATAATTCCAGACGCAATTGAGCAGATGGCCAGCCTAAACCTTAAAATCTCAAAGTATGAAATTCTTCTGAAGATAGGGACATTTCAACCAATCAAGACCAAGATTGCTTTCACTGTCCAGGCAGAGCCAATGGCTCTGGCCGGTGCTCAAGAAGATTTCCATCATCAGGTTGCATACCAGGTGATCATTCCAACACTTCTCCTATGATTTTAAGTTGAGAGTTTCATTTATTTGGTGTGCATTGGATTCATGTCTACCATAGACATTACCACATAACTTCTCTAGCCAGGATCAGATCCAGAGAAAGTGAGTAGCACAGTGGCCTCTCCCATCTAGGTCAAAGCATATTGGAAGCCTACGAACTGGCAGGGAATCAGCAGATAATCAACACCCGTGTCATAGCGATGCCACTCGTGGGTGGAGCTATATCGCTCATTTCAATCTAGAGTCCGATTATAAGCACCAAGTCTGCAAAAACTATTTTAAATAAATAATAAGAAATTATTAAATATTTAATAATAAATTTAAAAATGACAATTAAATTTATGTGGTTGGTGCCCAAAGTTTAATAATCATTTTCTTCTTGCTGGGCTATCATCACGTTGGCTCCTGTCTCTCCTAACCCGATATTTTCACCAATGAATGGTTCCACCTCATGCTAGTTAATAGCTTCGATTGCTCACAGATAGTGAGTCGAGCAACAATAATGGTCATACTACCGCTAGTGTAAAGGGGAACATTGATACTTTGCTGATAGTTGATCAAATGACCAAGTCACAGGAATATATAATACGAAATATTCTTGACTCTTCTTCTATGCTCTTTCACGAAAGAGACACTCACGGCCATGGGGGCAAATTTCTCTACTGGCGGCTACGTAGCCTTCGGCTCTTGCCACCCGTACCATCAGGCCCCTCAACATCACGTTGCAATTACGATTGCACTAAGAGTGATAGATGCATCAGTCGTGGTCTCCTGTGTGCGTAAGGTTGTCACTTCCTCCTCCATGGGTCTCCTATGATGGCTCTCTTGCTACTGTAGTGATAATCGTGGCTTTCAACATGCTGTGAGAAGAGAGCACTACAGGCATCAATCTGCAAGGAGGAGATTGTGTGATGCTCACACAAGGCTCTTCAGGAGCGATGTCGCACCAGTCTGGAGAGCATGCCTGAAGGGGATATAAGAAATTCAGACTTGTGAATTTTAACCCCGCTTTGGTACCATGTTGAGGATCGAACATCTCAATAAGTCTGATTTCTATATTTCTTCTCTTGTAGTCGAATGTGATGATTGCAGAATATTAATTGATTTCTATGTTTGCATATCAAAAGAGGAACCACCGTAAGTAAGGGAGAAGCTTGCCCCTAAGAGGCACGCCTCATGAGAGGACGTGTCTCCACAAGTGGAGACACGTCCACTCATGGGATGCGTCCTTTAGGGTACAGCCAATAACAACTATTATTACCATTTGTTAAGTATATACTCACACATATATAACCTTCTATATGATGGTGTATGACTTTCAAGAGAATTCTGATTTCACAGAAAATCACGAGAATGATAGAATTTAATATGACTATTTCATAATTTCGATTTTAATTGAATGTTGCCTTTAGAAATGTCATTCAATCTGACCGAAGCTATTATCCATTAATAGCATGGATTACTATCTTTTGATATTTATTATCTCATTAGAAAAAAATTCTAGGATGTTCTTCGTGTCATTCATCTCCATGGATAGTGATGGTGAAGTGATCATGCTCTTCTGAGTGGTTAGATATACATACATGGGAGCCATGGCTTGCGAGGTGTTGGGAACATCCTCTTGTAGTGGTGTAGATAGTTTTGGGAACATAGGAATTGGAAACTGCACATGAAGCTTTCTTGTGTCTATTAGGTTGTTCTCTGCTTGGACAACTAGCTCATATGCGTTTGACATTGTCTAGCCTCTAAGTGACTGGATCATCATAGCTATATCCAAGTTGAAATATTTGAGTTAAATACAATAGCCATACCCATAGGTGGGTGCTATGTAACTAGGATTCTTTTTCATGTATTATGCAACCTAGCATTAAAATTTATAATAGCCTCTTGTGAGGCTCTTTTGATAGTAATTATCTATTGGAGGAGGGATGATTGGTCTCCCTTTTCATTGAATCAATTAAATAATGTATCTCTAAGCTAATCCTAGGTGGATATGGAGTTGGGCACCAAGTATCTATACTAGTTCAGAGTCTAGAGATTGATTCTTGAAAGAGGATCAAGGGTTGAGATCAAAGAGTTGACCAATTAAAAATTCCTTTTTAATGTGCATGGAAAGGAGAAAAGGAATTTAATATTCCTTGGGGATGAGAGAGGAATAAAAAATTCCTCAAAAGGACCTTGGGAAGACAAAAAGGTATTAAAAATTCCTTGGGGGATGGGGAGAGTTGACCAAGGGGTAGGTTAGGATAGCTAATCAATGATTAGTTTGTGTAAGTTTGGGATTAGGCAAATGATTAGGTGGGTAATGAGGATTAATGATCCACTTGCATATTATGGAGGATGTGACACCTCCCTAATCAAGGATTAGGAATGTGTACATCCTTAATCTAGGATTATGCAAATTAATGAGCATTAGAAAAAGGTTATGGAGGATGTGACATGAGGGGAATTAAATAAATGAATTATTTATTTAATTTTTGGAGGAAAGGGATAAGTGATGCGAGTAAATAATTAAAATTAATTATTTAATTTAGACTAATATTTAAAGATGGTAGAAGAAATAATTTAGGATGAATGGATTAGGGATAATGAATATTAATTAAATAATAGGGTATTATTTAATTAATATAGATGATATGAAATTGATTGAACTGGCGGTAAATTGACTAAACTAAAGTGGTCAATTTTTAGTGTCTACATTTTTCCCCTCTTTGAGATGGTGTTACAAAGTAGCATCATTTGAAAGAATATTAAAACACAACACCTAGAAGAAGATGGTTAGATTGTGAAAGATGCCTCGGTCATTCAAAGAAGTGACTAGGAAGAAAGAATGATGGAAATGAATATGAAGATTAGGGATTGAGGATGCCTCCTCAATAGGACATGTGAGTTCATAACATGGGTGTGCTCTCAAAATGGACAAGATGATGAAAGAGTAGATGTGTACGATGATGAAAAATGATGGATAAAATATGGTATGGGAGGAGGAAGAGATAATGAAAGGAGAAGATGAGAAGTAAGCAAGCAAAAACGGATTCAAGGATAATTATTATGTTTCCCTAGTCAAGATACAAGCCAAGATGGATTGATGATGGATGGAGTGTTGTTGATGAGGGAATGATATATCCTAGAACAAAAAAAGGATAGGGAAGGATATAATCTCGATGATGATAATGAGAGTGTTGTTGATGAGGAAATGATACATCCTTAAACAACACAAAAGGATAGGGAAGGATAAATCTCAATGATGATGATGATGATTGGATTAAGGCTTGTAGCAAGGCTGGGAACAATAAAAACGGATGAGATTAGATTATTTGTGCTAGATTGAGTGGATTAGGATTGGATTTAGATGTGAGATTTTTGAAATGAATGAAAATAATGGAAGAAAAGATTCTTATAATAACAAA
Source organism: Sequoiadendron giganteum (assembly GCA_007115665.2). Classification (NCBI taxonomy): domain Eukaryota; kingdom Viridiplantae; phylum Streptophyta; class Pinopsida; order Cupressales; family Cupressaceae; genus Sequoiadendron; species Sequoiadendron giganteum. Next base: position 24,986,647 of record CM021102.1, read on the forward strand.
TCTATATTATCCTAAGAATATTGAAGAGATGATGATATAATGAGGAGGATGAATGAAAAGATGGTTAGAATAAAAACTCTATAATATCCTAAGCAGATTGAAAAGATGATGATATGGCAAGGATGAAGATAGTGGAGTGATAAAAAAAGATAGGATAGATAGATGAGGGAGAGTGATGAAGGATGAATGGATTAGAAATATCTAGGATGAATGGATAGGGGGAGGGTTTAGATATATGAGAGGATGGGAGATGGGGAGATGAATGGATAGTAACCAAATCAAGCAAGTTAATTGTGACACGTTATGTTGCCATGTAATGAGCACTTAATTTGATACAACATGAGATATTATGCACCAGGGTATGAGGAACCAAGGTTACCTTGTATCACATGCATAGGACTGACAGAACAAACAAAAGGTTAGTCCAAAATCCCAAAGTCATGGGGGATTTGGTCGGGCCAATTTGGGAAAACCACAAACACAAAGGATGTACCAACATAAAAAAAAACCATGAGGATCTTGGTGGGTACTACATAGGACAACCAAGAAGAAAAAATAGACAAAAGATCAAGATATGCCCCTATGTCTACTTGTCAAAGCACACCATGATATGAAGGATCATGGAGAGCCTAAAAAAGTATAATAGGAAGCTCAAAAGATTAAAAAAATTCCAAAATAAACAAAAGATCACAATCAAATTTCAGATGTCCTTTGCCATAGGATCAAAAGGGTGGATGGGATTGACGTGGTTTGATTAGGAAGGATGCATATTGTTAAGACCAAAGACGAAGGACTAAACTAGGTGATCCACATGATGTAGGATATCTAAAACCGATTGAACCTCATGATACTAGTGAAATTTGTTTTTAAGTACCAGTTGGATAGGGACATACTTTATGACACGACAAGACAACAAGACACACATTAAAGACCTAGGGGCTCAAGGGTTGATCAAAGATCAGCCTTGCCTACGTGAAAGCACAGAGTTCTCTTAGTTCGATAAAAGACCAACAAAAAACCATGGATGAAATCAGAAAGAGGACAATGGAGACCTCAATGAAAGACAAAGACCAGATAGAAAAATGCCCTAGGGGCTGATCAAATGATCGACCTTACCTACATGAAAGAGTAGAGCCCTCGTGGTTCGACTAAAGGCCAAAGATAGATAATGGATAAGGGATGATGGGATGACCATGATAAGAAGATACAATTATGGAGTTGATATGATGAAACAAGATAAAATTAGTGGATTGGATGATTGATATGCATAAGATATGGAATATGTGAAGCTCAAGGATGGAATATTTATCCAAATCATTGAAAGATGAATTGGGAGGATGATATGATGGATAGATGAGTTATGAAGAGTGATAGGATATTGGAAAGATGTGTGGAAGAGGTGAGCATGATGACAGTGAGATAGATGGCATTGGGTTGCATGGGAGTAGGATATAGCTAAATACCAATGAAAAGGGATTATGAGATGGAATGAGGACAGGGATGAATGGATATAGAGATAAGGATGGGGGATGAAAGGGATGGTATGATGAATGGATAGATAGGAATATAAGGATGGGGAGATGGAAGGGATTGTTTGGATGGATGGATGGGGAGATAATAATAGTGGTATGGAAAGGATGATGGGATTGATGAATGATGTCTCCAAGGACTATGGTACAAGGTCAGAATATTCCATACTCTAGATATGGCATGTAAGATGAGGCAAGAGGGATATACAATAGAAGGATGGATAAATAAGAAATGGAGATGGATTGTAGCATGATGGATGGATAAGGGAGGTATATGGATGTGGATAGCATGCATGGATGAAAAAGGTATATGGAGAGGATAAGGAATACAATAGTGTATGGGTGAGGGGAATGTATGCCAAGAGGTGTCCAAAGCATGTATATATGTTTTCCCCTATCTATATCAAGATCGCAAGGAGGATGGAGGGAGTGGGAAAAAAGGGATATGACAGGTAGGATGTGTAAGATATGTGGGATGGACGAGATGGGTGAAGGGTATGTAGTTTCCCCCAAGTGTGGAAGTAAATTGGATGGGGGATTTAAACATGACACCTATTTTCTAGGTTTTCATCATGGTACTTATCCAAGGCACTTGTTTCCCAAGCTTTCACCATTGGACGAATTATTTTGCTTTAACATTTTTTTTGGAGGGATTTTTTTGATAGGATTTGGATGGAGGTGGATAAGGATAGGGATGTGGATAAATGGATTTGTAAGATATGTGATAAAGGGGATGGATGCAGGAATCAAGCATCAAGTTCCATATGAGGTAATAAGAGCCCATGTTTGAAGCGACTATTGGATGTTGGTACAACCTTATTAGAATGGATGGATTATGCAAGAGAATGGATTAAAGGGATTTGATGGGGGAGATATGTGGGATAATGGATGGGGTATTGGAAAGTGTATGGATGAAATGATTGAGTGGATTTATGATGGGGGAATGTGTTCATGACCAACATTGGCACATATGGTGGTGGATGTGAAAGAATAAGAGGATGAATAGATGGAGAGTGTGGGGATAATGGAGGAGTTGGGATAGTGAATTTTGGGACATAAGGACCAAAGATAGATTTAGGAGATGGAGGATGTGAATTTTTAGCCTTTGGATTAGCCACTTTGGATGTTGTTACAGATTTTTCATTTGAAGGCATTGCATCTTTTTTCTTTGGGATCCACATGGTTTTGATTTTTGATTTAGTGGGCCTTTGTAGCCTTTGGGATTGATTTGGATTTTGGATTGGATTTTTATTTGATTCAACGTGTCTTATTAAGGGGACATGAGGAGCTTTAGATTCATGTGGATGTTTAGATTTATGCATTTTTTATTTGGCACCCAAAGTTCTTTTAATAGAAATGGGATGGGTATGAGGTGATGGATGATGTGGGGGAGACATGGATGGAGTGATAGAGGGAGGATTTTGATGATGATGCATGGATGAAGGATGCGAGATAGCATGCATATAGGGGTTCCTTTTCTGATCTTGATTAGGATTATGAGGTTAGGATTTTTATGATGTGTACTAGGGATAGGTGATGGATGGATGAGAGGATAAAGAGGATAAGATGGAGGAGGTGATTTTGGGATATAAGGTCCCAAAATGGACTTAGTACATGAATGATGTGTGATGGTGGACGAAGGGACATAAGGAACCAAAATGGATTTGGAGGATGAAGGAGGAATATGAGTGGTTGTTTTGAGGTGATATGATGGAGGAGGGGGGATGGTAACAAATGGTGTGGTGGAGTGATGGGAAGAGCCTATTATTTTTTCTAGAAGAGGCTCGCTTAGGATGTAAAAAGGTTGTACCAACATTTTTGGATTGTGAGTCTTGAGAGATATATCCAAGACCACCTGTATATGGGTGTTCTTTGACCTGGATGTGCTCTAAAATAACTTGCTCATGAAGGCCTAAACCTTTTCCTTAATAGTTCATGATCTTGAGCATTCAATCTATAGTAGGATGCTTGTTATTTTGGAAGCATGATGCGAGTCCATTATTAGGTGGAGGAGGATGGGTGGTGTACATGATTTGTTTTTCTTCTACAAGAAAACAACCATGGATGAGTGTAATGGTATGAAGGTGATATAAAAGTGGTGTTTGGATGGTAGGGTTAAGTTGTGATGAAGGATCATGAGATGGAGATGATGGGATGAGAGGATATTGACCTAGAGGAGGAGGTGATAAGGGATCATGGGATGGAGTGATTGGATCTTGAGTGCAAAGGGGGTCAAGGGATGGAGTAGATGAGTTAGTATAATCTTGAGATGGTGTAAATGGGATGGTAGGATCAAGATTTGGTTGAGGATAGGGATCATGAGATGGAATGGATGGGGGGATATTATCTTGAGATGGAGTAGATATGATGAGAGGATCTTGATGTAGAGAAGAGGATATGTTGGGGATATGTTGGTATGATTTGGATCAATCTCTTGGCATGATGGAGTGTTGGAGGGACTCCTCAAGTGGGGGATATGGGAGGATGGATGATTCATGAAGGTCATGTGAGTGGATGTTGGTGATACTAGGACTAGGGGGAGTGGATTGGATTTTGGCATCTTCAATGGGTTTAATATTTCCTAGGAGTAGAAGATAGGGATTCAATGGATTCGGTGGGTTTGATACTTTCAACTATTTGGATGGTGTTAGGAGCAGTAGGGGTGAGAGGTGTGGGATGGAGAAGGACCTCATCACTAATGACCATACATGATAGAGTGGGATGGCATGGTTCTGCAACATCAAGATGTTGATTTTGGGATGTCTCCTCTATTATGAGTCCCTGGACAACATCTAGAATGAGGTCTTTAGGAATTGTAGGTTTAGGTGGGGTGATGGGGATAGATGAAGGATTATGGATGGGTGGAGGACTAGGATTAGGGATTGGTGGATTGGGATTAGATGATTGGATAGGATTGGATGTAGGAATAAGAGGAGGTAGAGGATTAGGATTGGTGAGTGGATCAAGATTAGATGGAGGGTTGAGGTAGGGTGGATTGGAGGGAGGATTAAAATATAATGGAATGGAGGGTGGAGTGATCTAGGAGAATGTGGATGGTGAATTAAGATAGGAATATGTGGATGCTAGATTAGGTTGGGAAGATTGGGATGGTGGATTAATGTGGGAAAATTGGGAGGATGGATTGGGATAAGAGGATGTGGGTGGTGGATTAGTATAGGAGGACATAGATGGGGGGTTAAAATAGCAATATGGAGATGATGGACTGGCATTGGAGAAAGTGGATGGAGATTTAATGCAGGAATATTGGGATAGTGGATTAAGGTGGGAAGATGTTGATGTTGGATAGGAGAGAGATGTAAATGAAGGATATGATGGATATGTGGATGGGGAAGATACTAGATATCCCTTGTCGAAGGCAGCATACAGATTGTTATTAGGTGTGGATGAAGGTGTGATAAGATAGCTCAGAGGAGTGATTCGATTTTGGAAGACGGTTGGGGAAATATTGCTAGTAATGATAGCATCAAGGGGATCTATTTCATACTCATCTTGATTAACAAGACTTTCATTATCATCGTCGACATAATTGGGATTTCCCTTGATTACTATTATTGATTATGAGGGAGGAGGATAAGGATTCATGATGTTAGATTGGATGGATATGGATTGAAAATATGGGAATAGATTATCAAAATCAAATGAGAGATGATGAAAAAAGATAAATATAATGGATTAGACGAATGTGGAAGAAGGGGTCATAAGATTTGTTTCGATATCAGAAGATCTTGGATGTGGATGGACTAAAGCTCAAATTGGGATTTGATTTAAGATACTACTAGGATTGGATTGAAGCTCAAATTAGGAATATATTGAAGCTCAAATTATGGTCTAGAACAGTCCAAAAGTGACAGTATTGAGAAAAATCAAAAATCAAAAATTTCAATTTTTTTGGTTTTTTCTATGTTGTAGTAAATCGCGTTTTCGAAGGTCTTCAGAGTAGAATTTTGGGTTGAAATTTGTGTCGATCCCTAAAAATGGATTGCCAAAGGAACACTTTTTTAGGGTCTAAATTAGTACTCTTGGAGACCTTTCCAACGGTATAAACGGTTTTGAATTCTGAGCACCGAGTAGAAAGTTATGAACCCTGCAAGTCAAGGTAAATAAATTCCTATTTTTTTTGAAAATTTGATGGTTTGAGGATGAATAAGAAGAGGAGAAATGATTGGATTATGATTTTGGACTTGGAAAGGTGCAGACTGATTATGATGAGAGGGATTGACTCTCTGGGTTTTGTATGGGCAGCGCATACGCCTCTGTGTAGTGCAAATTCACCTCTTTAGGTCATGACTTCGCCTATTTAGGGAAAATAATTTTGCCTCTATCTAAAGGACTCACAAGCAATGGGAAAATATGCAAGGAAAATTTTCATATATCTAAGGGAGACACAAAAACAGTCAGACTTGTGATGCAAATTCGCCTATCTAAATGGAAGTTTACCTAAACTTTGACCAAATTGCCTCTAAGTAAGGCGAGATTGCCCAAAACCTCAGGGGACCACAAAAGAACGAGCAGAGTTGATTGGAAAAATCACCCAACGAGGATGAAAAGTTTGCCTATTTCTTGAATTATACAGACTTGGAATGGACTCGCCTAAAAATGATATTTCCCAACAGACAAACGAATTCACCTAAAACCTGACTTGTACAGATGAAAGGGACATAGGCAAAAATGAATCCGCCCCTATGGATAATAGGTTCACTTATGTAAAGGGATGTACAGATAGGAGGACTTGGACAAAAAAATGGGATCGCCTCTATGGACAACAGGTTTTCCCTTGAAGAGGAGAAAATCGCTTGTTCTATGGAAATGAGTGAATTCAACGAGTGAGGGTTGACACAAAATCACCTAAAGGATGGGAAAATTTGCCTATTCTAGGGAATGAGCAAAAACAGGGTCGCTTAAGGGACCCACAAGCAAATTCGCCTTTGACAAAGAAGAATTCACCTAAAGGGACGACCTAGACTCGACTCAGACACAAAATTCCCCTTTTGCAAGGAAAAATGGCCTATCCATAATAAAAATTTTCCTCTCTATGAAGAAAATTCACCTCTGAGGGCAAGGGTTGACTATGGCAAAGGACAAAAAAAATGACAAACAATAGGCAAAAAGGCTAGATTGACTCAACTAAAAATAAAAGCACTGGTATTGCACAATGAGGACACACCAAGCAACACAATCCTAAAAATTAGTGATAAGGGTTTACAAACTTAATGTAGGCCCACCACCTTGAGCGAACAACCCAAGGTTAATACTTCGTGATACCAGGGTGGTTTTCTGGATCACCCTTTCTCACAAAGGTAGATAACTAGCATTCTAGTGGCACAAGGTCATCAACAGACGCCATGGGATCACCTTCACACTCTCAATCAAGGAGTATCATAGTCCACCATGAGGATCCTATCTCAATCCAAGGGAGTACATGATAAGTAACTTTAGGGTACGGTGCACATCCCTTGCACTACACCAAGCCGTGGCTAAAACATGGATCTCTATCTAGGCTATACAAGGCTATCTCGTGCATCCTCGATATACATAAGGTACGTGAGGCACAACCGTGAACACTAGCCCATCACAAGCATGAGTTGAGAGCCCCAACAAGGTACTGGAAACTTGGAGCAACTCTGAACGTCTTATCTAGGTATCACCCTAGCTTCGATACTTCACTAAACACGAAATGACTAGATTGGGGTACAACTTTCGTTCTCCCCCCTTTATATACCCCATTGGTAACACGTGGTTGGAATTGTCCCTTAGGTGATGAAATCTTAGGAAGGTCTCACCAAAGGAAGAATATACTAGACGCTTCGACTGGTCCCCAGGCTCGCACATAGCGCAAGAGGAGAGCTTAGATGCACTAGCACCTCTTGGGTAGATTGGACTAGACTAGAGAAAATTGTGATTTCTTGTCACCCAAGATCACCAAAAGTCACAAGAGGATTGGATACATCAATAGCTTACTCTCAAACACATCAAACAATGTAAATTGACCCTTTAATTAATTCTATGTGTGCCTAGCTAGTATGGAAATCAACATACACACTAACTAAAGGGGTCTTTGACCGATCATCCTGTAGAAAATACGTCAGTAATTTAACACCACCGGTCTTAGGAAAATGAGGACAAGTTGCAAAATTCGTTAGTGTAATCACACACTCACAAACAAATAGGCTAGTGGGTCAGTACCTGAAAATGAAATCGAATTGAAGCTATAAACTAAACAATCAAGTTTTAGGTATAACTCAAATTCACCACTGTGTAGGGTAAATTCTCCTTTTTGTTCTGTCAAAATCACCTATCTAGGAAGATGGGAAAATTATCTCTCACCTATGTGACTTGAGCACTCTCACCTGTTTGTCAGAAACTTTCATGAATTCACCCTTGCTTCAAGCGAATTCTCCCCTAGTTTCAAATTCGCCCCTTTTTGCAAAAGGTAAAATTTTCTTTCGCCTTTGTTGACAGCAGATTCACTTATGTAACAGGCAAGTTCTCTCATCAGAGCAAACTTGCCCTTGTGCGTAGAATCTGAACTTGTAAAATTCAAACAACAACAAATGTAAAACTGCAAACCCGTGATATGCATCCCAGCGAGCATGCCAGAAATGTGTGTAGTTTTTTTACCCCATCTAGAATGCAAGAAATAAACTAAAGCAAGAGATAAAAAAACAAAAGACAACACTCAAGATTGGGATAAAGATGAAACTCAAACTTAAAAAATGAAAATAAAATCAATTTTACCTTGTTTGAGCTTGATGGAGTTGTTTTCCCTCGTCGATGGCTTGATGTGTGTGCTCTAGGATGATCTCGATAGCATAACGACTTGTTGTAGCTTGATTTGGATGCAAGGATGGTGGATTTGGCTATGGATGCAAGATGGTAGAGTGTGAGAGTAGAAGGCTTGGATGCATGAGGTTCAGAATGAGGTTGCCTGAGTTCAAATGCAAAAATGGCTAAGTGTTAGTCATTTAGCAAGGGAGATTGAAATGGATGGCCAAGATTGACTCTTGAAAGAGGATAAAGGGTTGAGATCAAAGAGTTGACCAAAAGAATTAAAAAATACTTTTTAATGTGCATGGAAAGGATAAAAGGAATTTAATATTCCTTGGAAAAGACAAAAGGAATTTAATATTCCTTGGGGGATGAGAGAGGAATTAAAAATTCCTCAAAAGGACCTTGGGAAGAAAAAAAGGAATTAAAAATTCCTTAGGGGATGGGGAGAGTTGACCAAGGGGTAGGTTAGGATTGCTAATCAATTATTAGTTTGTGTAAGAGAGGTTCAGAATGAGGTTGCCTGAGTTCAAATGCAAAAATGGCTTAGTGTTAGTCATTTAGCAAGCGAGATTGAAATGGATGGCAAAGATTGATTCTTGAAAGAGGATCATGTTGGAAACACAAGGGTAGAAAACTGAGAGGGGGGGTGAATTAGTTGTCATAGAAATTATACTTATTAAATTTATTCTCAGATCTAATAAATAAACATGAAAGCATAAACCATCACCAAATCAAAAACATACATAACACCAATATTTTTACATGGAAATCCTGTTAGGGGAAAAACCATGGTGGAGGTTAGTCCACAAGATTATAATCTGTTAAAAGTATTATAAATGGGGAATGCACATGCATTCAGGCACACTGCCTAGAGCTCACTACTCAAATACAAAAGGCTCACTACCCAAAGGAAGACTCATTGTCTTACAGTCACAATTAGATTACATTCGAAAGATTTTGAACTAAGAAAATAGCATCTTCTAATGCCTGATTACAGTTTCGGTTAAGCACATAAACACTATCTTTTGCTCACTCTTCTTCCCACTTTACTTATTCCTTCGAAATATTAGAACATTATTCACACACATCACACAACATACATCACACACCATATCCTCAAATGGTATAAACAATCGATCATATATATCCGCAACTAAGGATAACATCAACTACATGTCGGCCCAACAAAATATAAAATGTGTATAAACAGTCGACCCAAATCAATAATTTTTTTTATCAATGTAGACCAAACAATATCAGCCAAAACATAGTAAGGACCCAAAATAACATGCGTCGAACATGAAACACCTTAAACAATTATGCCTCAAAGATCCGCACCACTCTACAATCACCCTGTCGGCCATGATCATGAAGAACATGAACTCACAGAAGAATATCACTAATCGTGAGCACAACAATCAATGCAGACCAACAACATAGATAGATCACAATATAGAAACATCCACAAGCATCATGAATCACCACAGAAGCATCCACAACAACTCAAATTACTAGAATCACATTATCTTCTTTTAGGAACACCAATTAAAGCAACAGAACAACTATGAGAACATAGATACTAATAACTTAATCAAATCTTCATATGAACCTCTAAAAATTCATGTGGATAAACTAGATATACTTGTCAACAAACCCTTCAATCCGCAACTTCTTATCATCAATATACTGAGCTAGCCAACATACTGAACTTCACTGCATCATCGACAACCTGCAACTTATTTTATTACAATTTTCTCAATATCCTCGACATATAAAACCTTAAAGACATTAATGGAAATAGTGTTGACATCAATGACAACCACATATTAGCAATATCCAAAAATCTCCCCCTTTGGCATTGATGGCAACACATGATGTGAAAAACACCATCAACGATACTTTCTCTTAGCACTTTCTCCCCCTTAGATTTTTACTCTTTTCTCCTTAACTCTTTCACAGTTTTTCACAAGACTCTTCTCCCCCTTTGACATCAATGAAAAAGGTACACATTATATTTCTCCACACAAGCTCTGAACCACATTTCTAAACATCTTACTACTCCCCCTGAGTAGAAACCACCACAACATCAATCTGGATCACAAGATATGACTATGAAATGCGTGGACTAATGCAAGTCATTGCATCTTAATTCTGATTAGGAGGGGTAATCACCCCTAGCTTCCCTTTGAGATACTCAAAAGTATCCTTAGGAAAGGGCTTGGTAAATATATCTTCAATTTTTTCCTTAGTGTGCACATACTCCAATTCGACTTCCTTTTCACTCACCTTCTCTCTCAAAAAGTGAAACTTGATAGATATATGCTTGGTTTTTGAATGCAACATCAAATTATTAGAAATGTTAATTGCACTTGAATTATCACAGAATATAGCAATAGGTTCATCATACACAATTATGATATCTTTCAACATTTGCTTCTTCCACAATATTTGAGTATGATTTTTAGCAACAATAATGTATTTTTCCTTTGCAGTAGATAAAGAAATGGCATTCTGCTTCTTACTTAACCATGAAATCAACTTCTTTCCCAAGAAAAATGTACCACCACTAGTACTCTTTATTTCATTCACATCTCTTGCCCAATCAACACTAGTAAAAGCACTCAAAGTAAGGTCATCTTCTTTAGGATACCATAGGCCAAAATCAACTATCCCATTCAAGTACTTGAAAATACTGTTCACAACTATCAAATGAGATTCCTTAAGATCAACTTGAAATATTGCAACAATGTGTACGACATTCATGATATCAGGTCTAGTTTGAGTCAAATAGAGCAGTCCACCAATCATGGATCTGTATCTAGTCTGATTTTTTTAGGAGAATCATCATCTTGTGTCAACTTACATCTAGTCACCATAGGAGTATCGATTGTCTTTGAATCTTCCATACCAAACTTATTTAGCAATTCTTTCACATACTTGGACTGAGATATAAAGATCCCTCTATCTAGCTAAGTAATTTACAATCCCAAAAATAATTTCATTTCTCCAATCATAGAAATCTCAAACTCACTCTGCATCTCATCAGCAAAATTCATGCACAAACTATCGTCTCCTCCAAAAATGATATCATCAACAAAGACTTCAACAATCAAATCTTTATCATGATAAATCTTGAAATACAAATTACTATCAACATAAGTTATTAAATCCAAGCTTCAACAAATACTTTTCCAATCTGGCATACTATGCTCTTGGGGCTTGCTTAATTCCATACAATGCTTTCTTCAACCAACAAACCATATCTCCCCGATCAGTTAATTGAAATCTATCAGGTTGCTCAATATACACTTCTTCATCCAGTTCACGATTTAGAAATGTTGACTTTACATCCATATGATAAACCTTGAAGTTTTTGTAAGCAACATAAGCAAGAAATAGTCTCACAGCTTCAATCTTAGTAACAGGAGAAAAAGTTTCTTCAAATTCAATTCCTTCCATATGAGAATATCCTTTACACACCAGTCTTGATTTTTTCTAACAACTTCACCTTGCTCATTCAGTTTGTTCTCAAAGACCCTTTTAGTTCCAATTACATTTTTGTCCTTAGGTCTAGGAACAAGAATCCATGTATCATTCTTCTCAATTTGCAGTGGTTCTTCTTTCATTGCTTCCACCCAATGTTCATCTTTGCATGCTTCATTGACACTATTAGGCTCAGTCTTTGAGATCAAACAGTATTCTTCTGTAATTCTTCTCCTAGTTTGAACACCTTTGTTCTTATCACCTATAATTTGATCTTTTGAATGATTTAGTTTTACATACCTTGGAGTCTCAGGGTGTTCTTGAACTTCAGGCTCTTGTGATCTCACTTCTGCACTTTCACTAGTTTCTTCCTCTTGATTTTCTTGATTCATGGGAATGATTTGAACTTGATTTAAAGTTTGAACTTTCTTTCCTTTATCTGAACTATCATTTTGATCATCTAAATCATATCCACAGGTTTTGGATGGTCTAATTGTGTCTTCATCAACCTTGAAATTAGCACTTTCAATTACTTTCATCAATCTCTTATTGTAGCACTGATAGGCTTTACTTTTAGTAGAATAACAAAGAAAGATTCCTGGATCACTTCTAGCATCAAACTTTCCTATATCTTCATCTCTTTTGATATATCATTTACTCCCAAATATTTTGAAGTACCTAACAGTAGGCTTATGACCAAACCATAGCTCATAAGGAATCTTACTGATATCACCTTTGGCATGTACTCAATTGAGAGTGTAAATGAGATTACTCATACACTCTCTCCTGTAGATATGTAGAACATTTCCTTCCAACATCATCATCCTAACAACTTCTCGAATTGTCTTGTTCTTCCTTTCCACAACTCCATTTTGTTGAGGGGTTCGCGGAGCAGATAATTATCTCTTTATCCCATGCTCTTCATAGAAATAATTAAACTCATCGGAAGTGAATTCACCACCTCTATCTAATCTCAGACATTTAATCTTCAGACCTATCTCTATCTCAACCATAGCCTTAAAAATCTTGAATTTCTCTAGAGCTTCAGATTTTTCCCTTAAGAAAGTAATCCACATCAATCTAGAATAATCATCAATAAGTATCATGAAATACCAATCTCCTTGTAAACTTATGACTCTAGAAGGACCACACAAGTCAGTATGCACAAGCTCCAACACTTCATTTGAACAATGTTGTTTTCTCCGGAATGAAACTCTAGTTTGCTTCCCTAACTGACATTACTTGCATATAGTATTAGGAGGTTTTATCAAATTAGGAATATATCTCACTGCCTAAGTAGAACTTATCTTGATAATATTGTCAAAGTTTACATGACACAATCTCCTATGCCACAACCAACTTTCATCAACTTGAGCAATCAAACAAATTTTACTAGTAGCACTTAGGTGAAAGATATTACCTTTTGTTTTTGTACCAGATGCAATCACATTTCCAAAACTCCCCAATATTCTACACTTTCCATCCTTGAATTAAATATTGTATCCCTTATCAACCATTTGTCCATCACCTAAGAGATTATGCTTCAATCCTTCCACATATAGGACATCATCAGTATTATGATTACCATCAAGAGAAATGGATCCTCTGCCATGGATTACACTAGATTTTTCATCACCAAATATTACAACACCACCATCATACTTTTCCAAGCTCACAAATTTACTTTTATCACCTGTCATGTGATGAGAGCATCCACTATCAATCACCCATTCATCTTTTTCTTCAGCTCTGATAGCTAGAGCTTTCACCACATTTATGCAACTAGTAGATTCAGTAGGTACTGGATCATTTTCCTTTATAGCAATAAATACCCATTCATCCTCACTTAAATTCCATTTATCATATTCATCATCTATCACACCTTCATCAGCAACATATTAACACTTTCTTTGGAATCTAGGCTTTTTTAGGTCTTGGCTTAGGAACTCTTTCCGAACACCTTGAGGAAAAAATGACCTATCTTATTACAAGAAAAACATTTAAGAGGCAATTTCCCTTTATACTTACCTTCTCCTTTGGCTACCCTCTTGAAAATAAGTGCTTCAAGCTCATCTAGTTTTCTCTCTTCTTCCTCAATCTCTCTCATTTCCTGCTCATACTTGGACATTTTTCTAGAAGAACTTTCTTCCGGATCATATCTCTGCTTATCTTTTCCAGAGATAGTAGCTTTGAATGTAGATTCTGTCTTAGGAAGATATTCACCAAACTCACTTAACTCAAAAGCAGCAAGGTTACCAATCAACATGTCTCTGGTTACATTTGTCACAGTCTGGATCTCCTCAATAGCAGTAGCTTTGTGTTTGTATGCAACAATCAAGGATCTAAGCACTTTAGCAACAATCTTTGATTCTTCCAATGTTCCACCTACACATTTGATACTACACACAAGTTCATTCACTCTTTGCATAAAAGAAGTGATGTTCCCATCTTCACCCATTCTCAATGTTTCATATTTCCCTTTCAGAGTTTGCAACTTAGAAATCTTCATATGGGTATCACCTTCATATAAAGTTTCCAACTTTTTCTAGATCTCATAAGCAATCTTCAGCTCCATTATATTTTTCATCTTGAAATCAGTCAAAGCACTCAACAATGCTTCCTTAGCCCTGATATTGTACTCAGCTTCCTTAATATCACCTATAGTAGAGGGACCATTTTGTGGGATGATATATATATTCTTTGTAATTGTCCAGTAAGGTTCACCAATGCATCTCAAATGACACCCATTCGTGTCTTCCACAAAGAATAATTAGTTCCATCAAATCTTAGACTATCCTTATATGTTTCCATCCTGGATCACCTCAAGCGGTCAAGCTTCTCTAGAGGAACCTTCTCTGATACCAATTGTTGGAAACACAAGGGAAGACAACTGAGAGGGGGGTGAATCAGTTGTCACAAAAATTATACTTATTAAAATTATTCTCAGATCTGATAAATAAACATGAAAGCATAAACCATCACCACATGAAAAACACACATAATGCAAAGATTTTTACGTGGAAACCCTGTTAGGGGAAAAACCACAGTGGAGGTTAGTCCACAAGATTATACTCTGTCAAAAGTATTATAAATGGGGAATGCACATGCATTCAGGTTCACTTCCTAGAGCTCACTGCTCAAATACAAAAGACTCACTGCCCAAAGGAAGACTCGCTAACTTATAGTCACATTCGGATTACATCCGAAAGATTTTGAACTAAGAAAATAGCATCTTCTAATGCTTGATTATAGTTCCGATTAAGCACATAAAAAATTTCTTTTGCTCACTCGTCTTCACACTTTACTTCTGCCTTCAAAATATTAGAACACTATTCACACACAACACACAACATACATCACACACCATATCCTCAAATGGTATAAATAATCGATCATATATATCTGCAACTAAGGATAACATCAACTACATGTTGGCCCAACAAAATATAAAATGTGTACAAACTGTCGACCCAAATCAATAATTTTTTTATCAATGTAGACCAAACAATGTCAGAAAAAACATAGTAAGGACCCAAAAATACATGTCACAAACATGAAACACCTTAAACAATTATGCCTCGAAGATCTGCAACACGTTACAATCACCTTGTCGGCCATGATCATGAAAAACATGAACTCATAGAAGAAAATCACCAATCACGAGAACAACAATAAATGCAGAGCAACATCATAGATAGAGCATGATCTAGAAACATCCAAAAGAATCATGAATCACCACAGAAGCATCTGCAATAACTCAAATTATTAGAATCACATCATCTTCTTTCAGGAACACCAACTAAAGCAACAGAACGACTGTCAGAACACAAATACTCATAACTTAATCAAATCTTCATGCGAACCTTTGAAACTTCATGTGGATAAACTAGATATACTTGTTAGAAAACCTTGTAATCCATAACTTCTTATCATCAATATACTGAGCTAGCTAACATACTGAACTTCACTGCATCACCGACAACCTGCAACTTATTTTATTACAATTTTCTCAACATCCTCAACATATACAACCTTAAAGACATTAATGGAAATAGTGTTGACATAAATGACAACCACATATCAACAATATCCAATAGATCAAGGGTTGAGATCAAAGATTTGACCAAAAAAATTAAAAATTTTGTTTTAATGTGCATGAAAAAGATAAAAGGAATCTAATATTCCTTGGGAAAGAAAAAAGCAATTTAATATTCCTTGGGGGATGAGAGAGGAATTAAAAATTCCTCAAAAGGACCTTGGGAAGAAAAAAAAGAATTAAAAATTCCTTGGGGGATGGAGAGAGTTGACCAATGGGTAGGTTAGGATAGCTAATCAATTATTAGTTTGTGTAAGTGAGGGATTAGGCAAATGATTAGGTGAGTAATGAGGATTAATCATCCACTTGCATATTATGGAGGATGTGACACCTCCCTAATCAAGGATTAGGAATGTGCACATCCTTAATCTAGGATTATGCAAATTAATGAGCATTAGAAAAAGGTTATGAAGGATGTGACATGAGGGGAATTAAATAAATATATTATTTATTTAAATTTTGGAGGAAGGAATAAGTGATGGGAGTAAATAATTAAAAGTAATTATTTACTTTAGGCTAGGATTTAGAGATGATAGAAGAAATAATTTAGGATGAAAGGATAAGGGATAATGAATATTAATTAAATAATAGGGTATTATTTATTTAATATAGAGGATATGATATTGGTTGAATTGGGGGTAAATTGACCAAACTAAAGCGGTCAATTTTCAGTGTCTACAACCTCAAAGCTACATTTTGCTTTGTGACATAGTGTATTGTGTAAACATTTACTATACCTTGAAGATGCTCCGTGGCGATTTTAAAATATTCCCCTATGAATTTGGGGAGTTCCTTTAAGGCGTTGGAAGGAATAGGATCCCAAGTAGCCGAAACTACTAGAGGGATAAGCAGGCTACCATTATTTCATTCTAGAAAATTTCTTGGTGGTCCTGGCATAACCATTTTTAGTGGTTATTGCGTTGTGCTTGATGCTTTGGTTCTTTGGTGAGTTACAACCACAAGAGGTGGTAGTAGTAAACCTAGATTTTGTGCTACAAATGACCTTGTAATAGTCCTTCAACTCATAAACTTTGATTTATAATCGGGTTGAATAGGTCCCACCGAGCATTCTAGAAAATGAACAGTTGATGCTTAAAACCCTCACTTCTAGACAAACAATGTCATATGGGAAGTTTTATAGACGCGGGACTTAATTTTTTTGTCTGCGAAATAACCTCTAGGTTTTTAGAAGCTAAATCTTCAATTGTTTTGGGAGAAAAGGGTGAGAAGGAAAGCAAGAAAAATTGAAATGAAACTAAGGCGATACATTGTAGACAATTTTGGTATTCACTACTAACTTGCATAATATAGGTCAAAACCTTCATTAACATCACATACGATTTAAAAGAACACTTGCATGATTTAAAGCCTGCAACATTTATTAAAAAATTATACTATAGAAGCAAAGAATTAGAAACAACAAATTACTATTAATCTCACATAGCTTGACATAGAACACCATCTCCTCTTCATTTTTGGGTGGAGAATGAATTACAAAGACCTGAGAGAAAATACAAAATATTCAATCCTTCCCATGACTCGAGGCACCTACTAAGGAGACTTGAAAATGAAAGTAGAAACTATTGTTATCTCTATTCCAAAACTAAAATATTACAATGTTGTTCTCTCCAAAAAATAGTTAACCAAAATTATTGCCAAGAGGAACCTCTAGAAAAGGTAAGAAATCTAAGTATATAGGTGTTTCTCTACATGGTTGGGACTCTCGAGATCCATAAAACATGACACTTGGATCCTTGAAGAAACTTGGAGTTTCCCACTCGCTTGAACCATTATGGGGCCTCAATAATTTAATTTAAATCCTATAAATGTGTTGGCGTGTACACATATATGATTTTTAGATCCCAGACATGGCATGCTTAGTGATTCTCTGATGCCGACATGTTCCCCACTCGACTTTTGTGGCATTTCGACCAATGGCATTTCCTTTTCCTACAACAAGGACCCTTTGATTGTTGAAGTGCATGGTGATGCCACACGTAAGATAAACCTCAGCTGCTTTAAGAAGCTAACAATGTTGGTGCCATCACATGGCACCTTGGCACTATCTTAAAAGATATTCAAACACTGCTTGCAACAGATGAGTGCAAGGGCACCAAGTTTCGCTAGCGGGGAAGACCATACATAAGGTGAATCCTACCAAGGCCTTGAGAAATAAAGAGAAGGCCAGAGTTGGATGCTCGACGTATACAGTTACATTTACAAAGCATAGCATATAAAGGGGGAAAATTCATGATTCTCCCAATATAGGATCAATATGATACATATATGACAAGAATTTGAGAATTTTGTGATATAAAAGTGTAGGAACAAAACTTAATAGTATCAAAATATGTGGAATAAAGCTATAAAATGTGGGTGTATTTTATAAGCTACAAAACATGCTCACATTTTATAAGGCACAAAATACACTCATGTAGAAAATTGATCATTGATCATTTTTTGTACACGATTTCCATACGCTCACCCTAATCTTAGTTTATCTTCTTCATATATGACAAAGGCTTATATATTTCATATTTCATGTCGCTATCCTTGCATTCTTAGACAAATAGTATATAGGTTTGTCATTTAAGGATATGGCCTTCAGTGGAATGTTAACTTGAACTTCAAATTTGTATTATCTATATTTATCTCCTATTTCAATTTTATGACATATATAAATAACTTAGACAATCTATTATTTTAAGGAATCTAACTAATATAGAATTTCATGAAATAAATACTTGATATTTATAAAATAATTAAACTATTTAATATTTAAATTAAGATACAAATTTAAAAATACAAACCTTCTTTCCCTTTGAAATATTTTTACATCCTATCTTCATTCAATTTCTTGTCCTTTTCTATCAATTGTGAATGTAGAGTGTTAATTTTCCTCATTCTTTTATTTCTCATCTCCTGCTTTGTAAAATATGCGTGCATAATTCTTTAACCAAATATTTTTCCCTTCAAAAAGTCCCCAAGATGTGAGACATGTGAACACAATTCATGTTCTTTTGAATATTAAGTAATTCAAGATGTTTTATTTATATAGTGAATATTTTAATATTTTTTAGATTGGCTAAAAGACCTTCAAATGAAGGTCCTTGGATATGCCTTTCCACCTTGGTGCTTCGATTTTCCTCAAAATAAATTGTTTCACATCTTGGGTTGGACTAGCAAATGAAATCAACATGACGCAAGAGTAAGCTTTCCAAAAAAGTATAATTTCAAATGTATTTAATTTGGTTATTATATTTAGTTTCTATTTTCTAGTGAACATAGGTTTTTCATTGAGCAACAAGGTCTTTATTCCACAAACGTGAAAAAATAAGATAGTAGAGAATTTTTTTAACACTACATATTGATGTCCTTGTTTCAAAAATAAATAACTTAATTTGGATATATATAAAGAAATTTTTGTGTTATGGAATAAACTAACGTGTAAATTATAATTAGTGTCGCATCAAAAATTAATAATAAATAAAATATACAACAAAAAAATACAAAAGAATATGTGTGCACTAGATATTAGTGTTACCAATCCATATTTAAAAATTTAGAATTTTATCTTTTTTTGTTAAAAACATTATGTGTTACAAAATAAATTTCACTTTTTAAGATATTGTTAACTATATAAGAAAGTTATTAAAAATTATGTAAACAAATTTACAAATTATTTTTAAAGTTTAAAAATATTTATTTAGGATCTACAAATAAATTTTTAAAACTACTTGTTCACATCATCTTCAAATTCTTAATGGTTTTCTGATGTAGGTGATAGAATTTTTAAAAATGGCGGGTGATCCCACAATACTGGGTTACATTTTTTGACCAAACTGGACATTGGACTTTTTTTTTTTTAACTAAATCTTCACTTTCGGGCATCTATAGCGGCTAAACCATGAGGAATTTGAAGATGATGCAAACTAGTGATTTGTGATATTTTGTTTGTAGATTCTAAATATATTTTTTTTCAAAAAATTTGGAATTAGATTGCACTTCTTTTTCCATCTCCCTCGAAAACTATTTTTTAATAGTAAATACCATTTTTAAAGAGTGACGTTACTGGCTAACACATAACTTTTTTTCTATGAAGGATAAAATTCTAAATTTTTCGAATTTAGATTTGTAACTACGATATCTAGTGCATGGGTGATTTGTGATATTTTGTCTGTAGATTCTAAATATATTTTTTCAAAAAATTTGGAATTAGATTGCACTTCTTTTTCCATCTCCCTCGAAAACTATTTTTTAATAGTAAACACCATTTTTAAAGAGTGACATTACTGGCTAACACATAAATTTTTTTCTATGAAGGATAAAATTCTAAATTTTTCAAATTTAGATTTGTAACTACGATATCTAGTGCATGGAATTGGTTTCATAGAATTTCATTGAATATTTTTGTCTTAATTAAGTTTCAAAGTCAAACCAGTTATAATTTAGACATGATTTACTGGCTAAAACATAATTTTTTTTGTATGTATTGAAATTCATTTTTTTTGTTGGATCAAGGACATTAATATCTAGTGCATAGATATTTTTCAGATTTTTTTTTTGATAATCTGCTATTTTTCCACGTGAAGATAAAGAGCTTGATTTTTGGTGAAAAACCTACACTCACAAGAAATTAGAAATAAATATAATAATCAAATTAAATTTATTTAAAATTATACTTTTTGGGAAGTTTATAATAAAGAATACATACCTACAAAAAATGAATTTTAAATGAATTCATTTGATTCCCCAAAACGTAAATCAAAAGTGGTTTTTTATCAGCATTTTGATAGGTGTAAAGGAGACTCCATTATAGGTATGGTTTAAAACTAGTGGGGTTCTATCCAAGGGGTTTTGATCTAAGGTGGTTTGATCAAACCATCTTCAATTGGAATCCTTTAAATGAAACTTTTCAAGGCTTAAATCATTATATTTTCTAAAAATATATGATTTTGAAACAAAAATAAGGATCTCCCAAAAAGTGTAAACCACTATTGTGGGATCACCCTGGTTTAAAATGTTGATTTTAATGTCCCACTTTAACCAAAAAGAGGGAAAAACTATCGTGGGATCACACCACCCTACTCGCTATTATTAATTTTTTAATCAAGAATAAGTATTAACTTAGATACATATTTTATCATATTACATAGCTCCTTTCATATAACCCAAATTAATTATTATTTTCATTGTTTGTTAATTTTTCATGTGTTTCGAATAAAGGTTTTTTTAATTTTTATAATAAACCTATTTTGATTAGAAGATAGTAAATAAATATATTAGAATGTGTTTCTTGAAAGCTTATTATGGTGGCTACATTCTCACAACATTTCATGTCATGATGACACTATTTGGTCATGAAAAAGGTGTTTTGAATTAGAAATTTGTGTTTAATGAAAATTTTCAATGTGACTTGGAGAAAAAATGATACCACATAGAATATTTCAGGGACACACATATATACATGTCGAGAATGTCATCTACATTGAACCTAATATGGTTTTCCTCATTTCCCAAGGTTGGGGCATACTATTTTGCATAAATTGTTAAATCAACATGTGGCTTACAAGTGGGACATGGCTTTATGTTTGCACCTTGTAGCTACAATTAGGTTTCACAAATACTCTTGTTTATGTTGAAGGCATTATTCTTTACCTCAAGTGTTGAATCTAGGGTCCATCTATTTGTTATATCTATCATTGTGATAATTCAAGGTATATTTACATGTTGACTTCCCATCTAAGGAAATTTTTGACCTTGAACATTATGAGAGGTCATATTACAAGCATACCCAACTTAGCCCCTTCTACCCAAACCACCTCTATATGGAGTTCACTAGATCTTACATTAGTCATTTGAAGGTGATTGATAATGATAACCCTTCTTCCATATAAAGATGATATTCTTTATACATGTATACCATTGATTTCTTGTGGAGGTCTACTTCAAATCTATATTAATGATAAAATTAGCATATACCCATGGCCCATTTAGTTATGTGCCCACCTTGATGGGGATGAATTAATGCAATAACTTATCAACCAATGACATACTCTTTTTCTTGATTTGGCTCATGACTTGATTCCTATCCACTTTAATTTTATCATTATTTGCACTAAGCCAAATACATTCATCATTTATCCATCCTTAATCACACTTATTTTCTTGCATTCACTCCTTAACTTGGGATCATCATCTTTTTTCTCTCATTTATTTTCATGTTACTTGTGATTGACCTTATTCAATCTTGAGGTGTGCAAGAATGGTCCCATAATTCACATATTCAAATTCAAATTCCAATTTTCCTACTCATTTATAGCAGATTTTATGAGCTAACTTGGCACATGTTTGTGCAACATGTTATATCATGGTATTTAAGGACATTCAATGTTGAATGAATTCATCAATCTAAGAAATAGAGGACATCAAGGAGAATCATTAGAGCACACTTCAATTTCTAAAGGACAATAAAGAATCATATTTGCATCATTCTATAGGTCATTTGCATGTATGTATATCTTGTCTTTAATATTGCTTATTGTCATTAATTCGACTCGTCAAAGGGTTTAACCTAGGAGAACTTGTTCACCTATCGAGTCAACAAACTCTTAAACAATTTTCCTAGACAACACCTTGATAAAACCAAACACCAAAGAAGACAAGGGCCGACAAATATTTAGGTACATATTTTGCCATATCATTCTTGTGTAACAAATCAAGCTTGCTGTGCAGTCAAGATCACACTTACAAAGCTTGATATTGAACCACATATTTTTTTTCCAGATAATAATTAGACCAAGAGCATTGATTTTTCAATATTGTCAGAATGATTTAATTCTAGAACAAAATACTCCTATTCCTCAAATTTAATCTCTATATATTCATTATAATAATATAGCCCAATTATTTTATCTTAAAATATTAATCATATTTATTTATGCACCACATTTTTGGGGTGTGGCTCTATGTGTGAATATTCTAGAAACCCAAGTACCCTTTACCCAAATCACCTCTATATGGGGTTCACTAGATCTTACACCAGTCATTTGATGGTGATTGATAATGATAACTCTTCTTCTATATAATGATGATGTTCTTTATACATGAATAACATTGATTTCTTATGGGGGTCTACTTCAAATCTATATTTTTATAATGGTTAAATCAACATATACCCATGGGCCATTGAGCCATGTGCCCATCTTGACGGGGATGAATTAATGTAATAAATTATCAACTAGTGGCATACTCTTATCAATCATTTCAAGGTGATTGATAATGATAACCCTTCTATATGAAGATGATTTTCTTTATACATGTATAACATTCATTTCTTGTGGGGGTATACTTCAAATCTATATTTTTATAATGGTGAAATTAGCATATACCCATGGCCCATTTAGTTATGTGCCCACCTTGATCATGATGAATTAATGCAATAACTTATCAACCAATGGCGTACTTTTTTGTTTGGTTTGGCTCATGGCTTGATCCCTATCCACTTTCATTTTACCATTATTTGCACTAAACCCAATACATTCATCATTTATCCATCCTTAATCACACTTATTTTCTTACATTCACTCCATACATCAAGATCATTACCGTTTCTCTCTCTCTCAATCATATTCAAGGAGAATCATTAGAGCACACTTCAATTTCTAAAGGATAATAAAGAATCATATTTTCATCATTGTATAGATCATTTACATGTATGTGTATGTCGACTTTAATATTACTTATTATCATTAATGTGACTCATCAAGGGGTTTGACCTAGGAGAACTTGTTCACATATCGAGTCAACAAACTCTTAAATAATTTTCCTAGACAACACCTTGACAAATCCAAACACGAAAGAAGACAAGAGTCAACAAATCTTTAGGTACATATTCTATCATATCATTCTTGTGTAACAAATCAAGCTTGCCACAATCAAGATCAAACTTACCATGCTTGAGATTGATAGTTATTAAGCCAAGAACATCAATTTTTCGCTTGAGATTGATACTTATTAAGCCAAGAACATTAATTATTCAATATTGACAAAATAATTCAATTCTAGAACAAAGTATGCTATTCCTCAAATTTAATTATTATATATTTATTATAATAATCAAACCCAATTATTTAATCCTAAAATATTTAATTGCATATATTTATGCACCGCATCTTTGTGGTGTGGCTCTATGTGTGAACATTTTAGAAACCCAAAGTACCCCCCTTCTAGAAACGAAGCTTTGGTTAGGATACCTCCTCTCTCATGATTATCAATTATACGCTAATATATTTGGAAACCCTTTGACCTAATCTAAGTCCTTTATTTGGTAAGAGAGCCCAAAAACTATAAGTGTTGTAAAGAGACTTCCATCTCTAAAACTATTAAAAAGATGGAAAAAATACAATAATGTAATCCTCCTTAGTATGACAAAATCTAAGCGAATCGTATTAAAGTGGGGAGAGGAATTTGATTCTGAAAATGGAATGATGGAGAAGTAAATCACATGGGCTCGTCTCCTATCACATCTGATTGCATTTAAGAAGATAATTGATTAAGCAAGTGACCTACTCTTGTGCGTTAGTATGCGGCGTGTCATAAGGTGGGCATGAATTTTACTTTTATAAAGTTTGCGTGTAGGAATGGATGGAAGTTCCCACTGCCCTCCATTTCCTCATTTATGCCCCCCTTTAAATTTCCACGTAGATATGAGCGGCGGACTTTGCGCCGTAGATTTAACGATACGAAGATATGTGCGTACGTCAGCATTTGCCGTTTTCTTCACCTGCAAGCCACTACCAATCGCGGCAATCAAACCCCCCATATCCGGGCCACGTAGTTTTCACCTCCTCTGTTCCGCTACCCACGTGGCAACTCTCCGGCGCTGTCTTATCTTCGTTGGTTCTACGTCACCGTCAAGGGGAGGTGTCGCCGCTCCCGACCACACACCGCGTAGGCCGTACAACTATAGGCCCAACCCCCGGGCCCCACCTCGCCGCACTCAATCCAAATCCCAACGCACACTATTCTCAGGTTTTGACTGTTGACTTTTGTGACAGTTTGACCCTGTACAGCTGACGTCACGCCCACGTCTCCCCGCTCCACTTTCTTTCTCCTTCCCCTTCGCCTTCGCCTTCCCGCCCCCCCCCGCTCAAATTAATTCAACTCCCCTGCCGCGCCGTACTCCGCTTAACTACTTAGATTCTCCCCTTCCATTGGTGAGATCAGATCGCCTAGCTTAGACTTGTCTGCCTTACCTTACCGCCATTGAAGACTGATGGGCGCCCCTTTCATTACCTGGTTCCCTTAACTCCTGAGGTTTTGCCACTGGTTTGGTTGGTCAAAGATACCTTAAATGCAAAAGTCTTCCATTGGTTTACTCAACGCTTCTATTGCCATCATGCTCATCTGCTGCATTTTTTGACTGCTATCTCCTTGGAAATGATGGTAACTTTATGTTGTTTTTGACCCTGCCCTCCCTTTGTTCCATGGAAGGACAGCCACTTTATACTTTTTTTTCCTTAGAAGTCCATTTGTAGGATTTATTGCTTTTGATTATTTCTTTCTTACTTTTCTTTGGAGCGTGTTTAAAAAGTTTTTACTTGGAAAGGTAGATCAAATACTTTTTTATTGGTTGAAGAAAATTTCAAGTAGAGTTCAGACGAGCAGCACAAATGGATATATGAAGTTTCCAATGTAGATCACAAAAAAGTTCATGGTAGCAAAATGCTTACACAAAGCTTTTCAAATAAATGTGGACTATTTTGATGTTTTATATTATTGCAAAATAAATGGCTTTTTTTAATAATTAGGATTAAGTTTAACATAAATATTGATAGTAGTAAAAATGAAAGTATTTAGTCGATAATTGATAGAAATTGATAGAAATTGATATATATATATATATATATATATATATATATATATATATATATATATATATATATAGTTGTTATTAGAATAATTTTAGGTGAAATCGAGATTAATTTTTGTGTGTAAGAATGATCTAAGACATGCTAATTTTTCTAGTAAAAAATACACCTAGAGAATTATTTGTCTTCATCTTTACCTTCTAGATATTTAATTCTATTAAGGAAATTGATGGGACCTGAAATTGCCCTTGTTTCCTATGTTTATTTCCTATTTCACAAGACATTTCATTGAACAATTTCATTTAATACCTAAGACTTCAATATTAATATTTATGGTTTAAAGCATTGAAATTGATAGATGATGTCTTGATCAATGGTAATGTATTTTGATGGTTACTTTCAAAATATATTAGTATATTATGATCGGTTGTGGTGATTCTTAGCATAAAAATATTTTAGAAAAAGAGCTAATCCTTTATGTAGCAAGACTGTGGATGCCCATAACCAAGGTTGTTGTAAATAGGCAACTGAAGGAAAATGTGCCTATAACCAAAGGAGTAAACACATACAAATGATGGAGCTAGTTCTTACAACCATGACTTTGATCATTAACAATGAATTCAATAGCAATAATGTGTCCAATAGGAAATAGAAGAAATTTAGAACATCAAGAGATCGTGTCAAGAAATTGTAACAATTATCTAGCAAGAATTGCATGAACCACACATTGTCTACACTTCCTTATTATTTTTGCCTCTTTCATTTACAGTTGAACAAGTATAGTAGGATTGTACTCTTTATTAGGTTTAATTATGACTAAGTTTCCTATGTGTATTTTGCTAAAATAAAAATAGTCCTCTTCCTATGTTCTAGGAATGATTTGACACATGTAGCCTAGGTTGTTAAGGGTCCATATTAGTTAAGGGTGGATAGAACAAGGCTTTATATTAAAAGGATCTTATGTTTTAGGTGGAGAGATTTTTTATCATTAGCTTGTATTGTATCAATAGTTTGTTTCATATTTTATGAATTCAAATAAGATATTTATTAGTTCAATCAATGTGGTGTGGATGAATAGTTAAGATATTTGATTAGAATTTTGAGAATCAAGAGTACCATCACCCAAGCAAGGGTCCACTTTAGGTATTTTGTAACTCTTTTATTATCAATCATAGTTAGTAATTTTAATAGTCTTAATCAAATTCACTTCATATGAATAATTGATTGATTGATAGAAGCAAGAGAAAGTACCCATAATGTAGACGCTTGTTGAGTAAACTCACAAAAGTGGTTTACAATTCTAGTGAGGAAGGAAAAGTTGCAAAAAATGACCCCATGCAAAAAAAATTAGTTTTTGGAGGTTCGAACAAACTTTTGGTTCAAGCGAACCCAAATAGGGTTTGATAGAACCCCTCTTCGAGCGAACCCATTTAATGTCGGGTCCCACATTTTTCGAAAAAATAAGCAAAAAAAATGCTTGTGGAAGCAAACCCCCCTTTTCCCCCATTCTCCCCATCTGGAACCAAAAAAATCCAAAATTTTTCCCTTTAAAGCTCGGGTTGAGGATGAAAATGGAGGAGACTTCATAGACCTAATTGGATGATGGTAGTCCTTAGAACAAGCTATCCAACAAATATAATTTTAATATTTTTTGGTTTTATTATGTATTTTCTTTTTTAGCTTGATTAAACATAGGTTTATCACTGAAAATCAAGCTCTCTATTTTGCACATGTGGAAAAATAGTAGATTATCAAAATAAAATTCTGAAAAATATGTGTGGGCTAGGTATTGATATCTTTGATCTAGTAAAATAAATAAAAATTGAATTTCAATACATAAAAAAAAAGTTATATTGTATGCGGTCCACCTATGTTTGAATTGTAATTGGCTTGACTTCGAAACTTGATTAAGGAAAAAATATTCAATAAAACACTACGAAACCAAATGAAAGCGCTAGATATCGTAGTTACAAATCTAAATTCAAAAAAAAAAGAATTTAATCCTTCATGAAATTTTTTTATGTTGTATACAGTGAGCGTCACTCCTTAAAAATGTTGTTTACTGAAAAAAACTAGTTTTCAAAGGAGATGGAAAAAGAAGTGTAATCTGATTCCAATTTTTTTTAAAAATATATATTTAGAATCTACAGATGAAATGTCACAAATCACTAGTTTGCATCATCTTCAAATTCCTCACGGTTTAGCCGCTATAAGTTCTCGAAAATGAAGATTTAGTTAGAAAAAAATATTTTAGTGTCCAGTTTGGCCAAAAATTGTAAACTAGTATTGTGGGATTACCCTATTGTTAACAAAACCTGCAAGAATTGATAATAACCTGGAGAAACTACTATTGAAGTTTAGTTTAATTAATTTTCATAGCAAAGTTTCTTTGTGCATGTCAAAATTGTTTCCTATACACACCCTCTTAGGACAACTCCCAAAAATCCTTGAGTTTTAAATATATTATAAACACCATCCAAGAAAATATGTCCTTGGTTTGATATTGTAAATGCAGTACATCCTAATTAATGCACCAAGTTTACTAATCAATGATGTAACTAGACAACCATATCAAGAGACATTGTTTAGGAGCATGCTAAGTCAATAGGTTAATGAGTTCTCCTAAGTAAAACTCCTTGATGGACCAAATTAATGACATTGAAAAATATTGAATACAAAATAGACATGCAAATGGCCTATATGATGGTGTGGTTTTGATTCCTTTATTACCCTTTAGAATTGAACGATGCTTAATAATTCCTCTTATCATATTTATATTATCCTCTATGACCTCCACATTCCCCTTTTTCCCCTCTTTGAAATGACATTAAAATAATGTTACTTCAATGAAAGTAAAAGCAGCTAGACCACATGAAGAAAGATGAGAGAGAAATGGATGCCCATTTGTGGATAAGATAGAAGAAAATAACCACGGTGAAGATGCCCCCTCAAGAGGATAGGAAAGTGAAAAAAAGGCCAGATGGCCTCTTGAAAGGAGAAAAGAGCTAAAAATTAAGGTAGATGATGAAAAATGAGAGGGGTAAAAAAGAAATGGAGAAAAATGGAGCTAGGGTGAAGAAATGGGAGAAGAAAGAGTGATTAGGGGGAGAATAAATAGTGCTTAAGGGGGTAAACACTATTCATTTTAACTTTTGTGAATAGTGAGTTGAACGAGCAAAGAAAAGAGGAGTGGAGAGATGTCGATGATTGCACCTGTGGTGGAGCATCATGTAGGAGTTGAGAAAATACAACACCACAAACCCCGAAGATCACCTGCATGCAAATAACCTGTCACAAAAGAAGAGATGGAGACAAACAAGCAAGGGTTCTCTGAAAACTGAAAATGTATATATCAGAGAGAATGAGAGAATGAATTGATATGAAATACAATGGGATCAATCCTTATAAAAAGGAGATCATGCAAACCCTAATAAAACCCTAATAGGAAAAACCCTAATAGAAGCCCTAATAGGATAACATTTAATAATTAATATAATTATTAAATGTCACTTTATGCAAACTAACATGAAATCTTAAGAAGGGAATAAAGGTAACTTAATCAACATAATTAAGTTAAGACCTTTACTCTAACACCCCCCCTTAAGATGAGCAACAGTGCAGCTACAAACAAATGCAGAGAAGCAAAGGTAACTACAATGCAAGAAGGCAAACATGGGTCCTGGCAACTAGGCTAGATCAGGTACCCAAATACAACCAAATCTCTATAAAAATGGAGAAATAAATAAAACCTCATGGGAAAAAGTTCTACTCCAAAAAGAGATGCAGAAGGCCAAAAAGAAGAACATCACTGAAGCAGAAGAAGTTGTAAACAACTGTCGAAAGATGACTGCTATGGTGCTGAAGAACCTCCGCTGAAGATAGGATGATCAGGATAAAAAAGACAACAATCTGTATGAGTGCCCCATATGACACTACTCGAATCAGATGGCAAACAAAGGCAAACACCTGGAACGAAGATACAAAATCTGCATGAGTGCCCCAAACAACACTACTCAAATCAGATGGCAAACAAAGGAAAACACCTGGAACGAAGATACAAATGGAATAAATACCAATAGTCTATCAAGAAGACAACAATCTGCATGAGTGCCCCAAATGACACTACTCGAATCAAATGGCACAAGAACTAATAGTCTGAAACACCGATCAACTAAGAATGGAAGATTCCTTCCAAGGCGAAACCAAGGAAGAATTAGCACGAACAGTATAATAACCCCCCCATAATGTTGAACTGGGAGAGCTTGACAGATCCACTGAAATGATGTGAAACACCCTGTAGTGCATGAAGGAGAAGAAACATCTGAAAGTGCGCAAGCTAACACCTGCAACTGAAAAAGTGGTGTGCAAAACAAAGCACACATGCATGAGGATGGAATCATATGGATCCATGGTCATTGTGGAGGGACACTCACCGGACAAAGGTGTGATGGCAAACAAAGGCAAACTACACAACCCCCCATGGTATGGATTCAATGTCATCGTGGAGGGATACTCACCGGACAAAGATGTGATGGAAAAACAAAGGCAAACTACACAACCCCTCATGGCACTTTATAATATTGGTGCGAGTACAAAATATGGCACAACCTTATGTGCAAAATCCCCAAAAGATGCATGTACAATAGTGTGGCACTTTATCTCAGTGCATTTACATAAAAGATTGCTTACAAATGATACTCAAAATGTCCTTAAAGGACAAAATGATGGAAATACATGAAGAACAGCCAAGAATAAAGCATCCCATGTGAACAAAAAGTTTCCAAGAACAAATATGTCTAGGTAATCCACCAGAGTGTGAAAACACAAATAACTGAATAAAAGATACCTAGAGTGAAATATAGAAAAATGGCATGGATGAAATTGAAGAGCTTGTAAATATAGTTCCAACGCCGCTAAGATTGCGAAAAACAGAGAAACTAATCAAAAGTTATGTGCTTGAGACTGAAAATAGCCCCTTTGTCTTCAACTGGCTATAGAATGCACCAACGAAAACAAGAAGTGATGAGACCCACACCACTGGAAAGATGAGAAAACCAGCTTTCCGACGATATCTTATTTGCCAAAAAATGATATCGTATGCCCAAGTTACGGCCTCCGAAATAAATCAGCTCCAAAGAGGAAAAAACCAGTGCTGGGTTAAATTTGACGGTCATACGACCGTCACAGCAAAAACACTGTGTAAAATTTGACGGCCAAACGACCGTCACCGTAAATGCATAATTTGGCTAGTATAGAAAAAAAAATTGTTTTTTATATAAAAAAACCAAATAAAAAAAACATTTGATTTTTTAAAAAAAAATCATAAAAAAATATGATTGAATTTTAAATTTTTTTAAAAAAAAACAAGTGGGTGGGGGAGGCACGTGGGCCCACCCCCACCGCAACTCCCTGCGCAGGCGCAAGGTACATTGCACAGGGTCTATGCAGTGTCTCGCCCGGCCTAAGCAAGTTGTAAAAAGGCTTTTGCTTTTTGATTTTTTATCTTTGATTTTTTTCAATAAAAAAAATCAAAACAGAAATATCATTAACCAATTTTTTTGCAAAATAAAAATATTTGACGAAATTTTTTCCAAAAAGCAGGCGGAAATTTTTTTCCAAAAAAATAAATTTACCAGGTAGGTGACGGCTGTATGGCCGTATTGCAAAAAAATTTTGCCTCAAATTTCGACTTTGTCCAAAATGGACGAATGAACAGTCAATTTAGGGGTTCTGGACTGCTACAGACACAATGTCAATGTCTGTTTGAGCTGAAAATGCTTCAAAATTGCAGGTATGCCCTAGATCAAGAAAACAAGCCCCAAACCCTTGAAGCTCCAAAAATCTTCAAAACAAGAACAGGCAACAGTAGGTGTGGAGCTCTGATACCATGTAGGAGTTGAGAAAATACAACACCACAAACCTCGAAGATCACCTGCATGCAAATAGCCTGTCACAAAAGAAGAGATGGAGACAAACAAGCAAGGGTTCTCTGAAAACTGAAAATGTATATATCAGAGAGAATGAGAATGAATTGATATGAAATACAATGGGATCAATCCTTATAAAAAGGAGATCATGCAAACCCTAATAAAACCCTAATAGGAAAAACCCTAATAGGATAACATTTAATAATTAATATAATTATTAAATGTCACTTTATGCAAACTAACGTGAAATCTTAAGAAGGGAATAAAGGTAACTTAATTAACATAATTAAGTTAAGACCTTTACTCTAACACATCATGTGGATTGCATGAGGAGGTACAAGTAATGGGCAAGCTTTGGTAGAGGCGTATGTATCAATTTTTTTGCCTTTGGTAATTTGTTTATACATTTATGGGGGTAGGGGGAAATTATGTGGGACACATTTATCAATTCATGAATAAAAAAATGCAACCCCAATGAGGCAAAAGTGCAACTAAAGGGGTGAATGTGGACCATTTCAGTGGATCTATGAATGTATAAGAGAATGCACTTGCAAAAGAGTGAATGCATTAAAAATGGGTAATCCATCCAAAAATGACTAATGCATAGGTAAATAGGTGATTCCATTGACAAATGGATGGGTGATAAAAATAAAATGAATATGTCAAAAGTTGGTGAATGGGTGAAGAAAATGGTGGATTTGTTGACAAATTGATGGATAAGAGAATGGGGTGAATTTATTAAAAATTTGAAAAATGGGTGGGAGAATCAGTAGATGTGTTATATGTATCGATGAATCCTATTGGAAATAAAGAAAAAGGATTTATGGTAGGTATAAAATACATATTTTGGCTAAATGTGATAGGATGAGGGATGTAGGTGATATGCAGGAGCACCTACTATTAATGACAACCTAGGAGAGGTGATCCATGGCTTGAGCTTGATGGATCAACTCCAAGATGTTGGCTAGGATGTGTTGAGGGCATGTGATTTTTACTATGTGGCATGGATTTTGACGATCTAGGTGCATCAAGTGATGTTGACAGATTTGGCAAAGAGATGAAGGAGTGATACTTTGACATTTCACTTCTCCGCAACAAATATGATGCCACCTTGGAGGATGTGTGGCAGATACTAAGGGTCCCTATTAGGACCAAACTTGTGTATACAACCACCCAGGGGGTGGATGTACTTGTTAATGTTGAGTGTACCCTAGAGAGAGCAACATTTAGAATCTCTCCCTAGTTGAAAAGAATGGAAACATCTTGAAGCTTGCGGGTTTCCTATAGATTAGGATGAATCTCTAGAGAGAGTTGGCTGCCTTGATGCCTCTTTAAACTAATCCATTCTACTAATTTCATAGGGAAAAGGAGAAGAAAGTAACAAAAAACTGAAATCTAAAACTAAAAAAGGTGATCCACCAAATACTCAAAGTGATTTTTTCTACTTTTACAACGTAAATGATTAATGAAATTCTAAAGAATCTTGCACAAACTTATATTTCACTTTGTTCTTATAAGCTCATATGAAAGTTGGGTTTGATAAAAGCTAAAAGGAAAGGAACTTATTCACATTTATCTCTACAATGAATACTAAGACAACATACAAACATACAACAACATCAAAAGAACATTCAAATGTGAAAGTAAGATATTATGCATAACATAACATAATGAAAGAGAGGAAATAATAAATGAATTTCACTAATTTAGAGATTTGACGCCTTGTTTACAGTTATAGAAATGCAAAAAACTACATAAGTCTACTAGAGAAATAGGAAAAGAAGAACCCTTGTAAAAAGAACAAAAGTTTCTTTTATACTGAAGCATAACATAAAGATGTTATCAATCCCTAATCGTAATAGATTAAATATAATCTACGAAAAAAATGAGATTGAAAAATCAAATCCATTTTATAGAGCATGAAGGGGCATTCCTAACAACATAGGGATGGCTCAACATCAAAGGTGTGAAATATTTTGTGTGAAATATCCCATAACTTCCATTAAATGAGCACCCATGAATGCTTGAAATGACATAAAACATCATCAAAATGTCATAGAAGCATGAAACTATGCAATTTTTGGTCTATATAGCATTGAATAGCATTTTTAGGCATTGCTTTTTCCCTAGGGAGTCATGGAAATCCAATCTATAACCTTATCAGATTGATCCTGGTAGTTGGAGGTCATTGGAATGGATTAATGGTGAGTTTACAAGTTCAAAACATGTGATCTGAGCTCATTTCAAGAAAATGGGGTGCAATAAGATGAGATGAAAAAATATGAGCACCGTCAAACTCATGGCAATAAAACAAGCTCCATTGGGTCCATACAAAATTACAAAATGAACCTCCTTTCCTAAAAAAATTGTCAATCAGGAAGACCCTTAGATTCCTATAATTGAAAAAAAATGACCCATATCAAGATTGATAGAAACAATACCTTCATCTATACTTGCAAAAAAGTTGATGATATTTGTACTTGAATGGGTAGTTTACTTAGAAAACACCACAAACCATTTTCTTAAAAAAATTTGGTGTCCAATGACATCACAATAAGATTTCTTGCAAAACTTTACTTAGTCATTTTTTGATTTCAACACACTTTGGGGGGAGATTGGGTTCAATCTAGACCATTTCTAAACTTCCATTTGCAATTACACTTGAATGACATTTAGTTTTAATGGGAAAACCTACAAACCACTTACATCTATAATTTCTACAAGCATACATTGGTGGGAATTTGACCTACATCTATATCCTGTAGGAAGATGGCTTCCATCTTTTGGCAAAGTAACACTTAGCCACTATTTTAGATTGTCTTCCCTATGTGGAAAAAACCATCTAAATTAAACTTTATGAAAATAACACTGACATTTACGCCTGAAATATTTTTGATTCACTTGAGAACTTTCAAAAATCCACTTGGAAGGATTTTTCCTTCCATCTGGATCTATGCAGGAGATGGCCTCCATCTTCCTACAAATCTATATAGTCATTTTCACTCGATCAACCTAAATATGGAAAATCGGCTCTCATTTCCACCAAGTGAAACTTCCATATGTAATTGTACGTTTAACTTAGTTGGGTTCACTTGTAAATCCCCACAAACCACTTGGCCACCTAATTCCCACAAATGCAGAAAAATGATATCTATCAAACTATACAAAAAAGTTGGCTTTGACTAGACGTGGGAAGTTGACCCCAACTTCTTGCAAAGAAACACTTAGTCAATTTTTTATGATCACTTCAAATGCGTGAATTTCATTGACATCACGATGTGGGAGTTTGGCCTCTAACTTCTCACAAAATTTTACTAGACTTTGAATTCCTTTGTAGAAAAAACTAGATCACCTACACTTGTGGGAAAGCCATCAACATCTTCACTTTGAAAGATTTCTAGTTATGATGGAAAATCCCTCAAATCCACTTGCATGTTTGATCTTCATAGATATACACTTGCAGGTTTTTGACCTCCATCAACATCACAAGAAGATTGTCTCCATCTTCTCGAAAAGTTAAATACTTAGTCACTTATAGGCCTTAACATGTTATTATGGAAAAAAGGACTACATGTCCACCATGCAAGAATTTGATCAACATCTACACCTTGAATGATGTTCAATTCTAATGGAAAATCTCGCAAACAACTTGCAATAGGAAAATCCACACAGTTATAGTTATGGGATTTTGACTTGTAATTGGATTGTGTAGGAAGATGGGCACCATCTTCCTACAAGTCCTTACTTAGCCTTTTTTACAATTTATTCTCATTGTGGAAAAACCTAACTCATATGACCTTTGTAGAAAAAATGAGGTGAAGAGGAAATGTGGGGATTTGAGGAGGATATAGATGGGATAGAAAAATCCACAACCACATAACTTGGCCATTTTTTCTTATAATTTCTTCAAGTTTTGGAATATAGGTACTGATTTGTATTTTTTATAAGATGACAAGCTCAAAATTTTCCCACTTAGTCAAATTTTTGGGTTTGAAATCGAGTAGCTAACTAAGGGTTAAGAAAGGGGAAAAACATGACACAAAAAATGCAACTAACCCAAATTCCCACAAAGATCTCTTAGATTAGTTATTAGTAGTGGAAAAACAAGGGTGACACAAAGTGTCAACATCTTTGGTGACTTCTACAGGATGCTTGCCTACTAAACATGGGATCCTAGAATCCTTAAGCATCCATTGGATATAGAGTCAAGGGTTTGAAACAAACTAAAAAATAGACTTGACAACTGTTGGGATTATGGTGTCTCAACCTTAGAGTCCTAGCACTTATTTATTATTTTGTGATGTATTTATTTATATTATAATGTTTAATTCCCTACCCAAATTGATATCACTTTGTGGGACCTTCTAGTGATGTGGCATCCTACACAACAAGTGACATGTATAATTTTTAAGCTAAATTAGTGGAGGTAGGTCCACTTTGGAGGACCTATATTTGTGCCTAAGTTGGTGTCATTTGTCATAAGTTACCATGTAATGGGATATGACAACTTGCTATATCAATTTATAACTAATTATGATGATGGAAGATTCAAGAATGATATATTTCTAGTTAACTATGATAGGTGGGACCCATGTGATGAGGGCACTTACACATGCAAGGTATTTGCATGCATGTAGGCTCATTGCATGTGCAGTGGTGGCTAATTTTATGGGACATGGGCTGATTTGTGGAAGATTATCACACTAGTAGAATTTGGCAAATAAATGACTACGTGAGTAAAACTTTTAGTCACAACAACTAAATGACTAAATTCTAGTCATTTTTTGCAACACAACTATAAATGACTAATTTTATCATAAGTGACTAATTTGATTGTCGAGTAAAAACACAACTAAATAATTAGTCACATAGATAAAAATGACTAAATAATTAGACAAAAATAAATATTTCATTGGCAGGAGTGGAAAATATTTTGAAGTTGATAGAGAGGGAAATTTTTTCGATGAAAAATAATTCAAACAAAAAACACTTTATCATCTTGAACTGATCAAGAATTGATAGAGAAGATTCATGCCTCCTCACTTTGTAATTCTTGATACTCTCAAAGACTTGTAAGATGTTCCAGATGAAGAAGACCACCTCTACACTCAAGACATTGTTGAATTGGATGTATTGTCACCTTCAAAAATAGATGATCTCATCAAGGGTTGGATTCTTATACTTTTTCACCATCTCCAATCATTTTTGAAAATTTTTAGGTTCCAGCAACACCCATTTTGTTGAAAATGAGTAGAGGTAAAATGGTTGTAGTCGGTGTTGTATAGTTCAACAATTTGGCGATTTACAATAGGAATGACAATGCCCATTTTGTTGAAAATGAGCAAAGGTGAAATTATTGATAATCGGTGTTGTATAGTTCAACAATTTGGTGGTTTAAACTATTACCTTGGGTGTATAAGTTAGTAACATACAATATTTTTTTCAAGGTGAAGTAACATGCCATGTAGCCATCGAATTAACTGCACAACTTCTACTACCCTTCCCCTATCAAGCCCTTGTAAGTTTTCCAAAACTAAATTTGTCTTCTTCTCTTGACAAATGAGGGTTGTTGAATAAGCATTCAAATCCTACTTCTTTCGAGCATTTTTAATCTATAAATTCTCTTTTCTAGATGATCTTTGAAAACATACAAGTGGTGATAAATAAACTACCATTATTTAATGCTCTTATTGGTTGCACCATGTAATCATCTTTAGTTTATTAGCCACTATATAGTGGTTTTAAGTTAGGTTTTGGTTTATATAGTGTTCTTTGCATTTTATAGGGGTGGCATTTGATCTGGCTAATAAGGATCTCCTTTGTGTGGAGGAGCAACAACTATTTGATCAAACCTACTCTCTTGTTAAGGGATTATAATTTATCCAGCCCTCAGCCAAAGGATACTTTATCAAAAGCCTCAGATCCAATTTTAGATGTCACTTGTTCATGAAGGTGACAACTTTTAGCTTCTCCCTTGTTGGGCATACTCAAGGTCTGTGGCCATAAATATTATCTTTGTTTCTACAGGACAAATTCCAAGTTCTCTTATTCTTATATTTAAACAGTCTAGAATATCCTTTACACATCCCTTGAGGTTCAACCCACCTTGTTTTGGTGTGTGGGTTTGAACCCAGGTCACCTCACTAGGAATTTAATTATTTATACATCCTCTGAGTTATGGCTCAGAATCTTGTTTACATATCCTATGGTTTATGACCCACTTTGCAATTATATCACAACCCTGGGGGCATTTTCTAATCTTTGAACTTATTTAAGGGAATCTACCTCTTTTAGTCTAGGGAATGTGTGTGTGCTACTGCTAACCATTTTTTTTGAAATAAATGTAATTTATTTTTCGGGTCTAATGAATTTTTACTTTTTGAACT
Source organism: Sequoiadendron giganteum (assembly GCA_007115665.2). Taxonomy (NCBI): domain Eukaryota; kingdom Viridiplantae; phylum Streptophyta; class Pinopsida; order Cupressales; family Cupressaceae; genus Sequoiadendron; species Sequoiadendron giganteum. Next base: position 25,024,729 of record CM021102.1, read on the forward strand.
TATTTATAGTAGATTAAATGTTTCTCATTCTTTTGGATTTTGAGGATCCTAATTGATTTTTGATAGGATTTATCTAGGTTTTGGAGAGTGTCGATCTATATGACAATGAAGAGTAGTCTACATTGAGGGTGGAAGTTCTTGGCCAAATAGAGAAGATGAGGATTTTGAATTCTCCTCTTGATAAAAAATAATTTCACTAAAATTATATTTTCGTATAATTAGCCAGACTATTATATTTTTAGTGTATTTTTCTAATGATCTATAGTATTACTAGCTTTCATATCTATTTTTTGTGTTCTTGGATCTCAACACATCGGTGTTTCTTTGTTTGTTAAAATTACATGTGGTTGATATTCCAATGCCAATAGAATGATGTTTGTGTCATACAAATCTAGTTGTTTTTTAAGGCAATCTACTTACTCTAAGGGAGTTGTGAGCTCTTGTGATTTGGGTAGACCAAGGTTATTCAGAAAGAAGCAAATTTTAATTAAGCCTATAGAAATGAATGTTGTTTTAGATAAGGGTTTTATTTTTTCCAATGGGATTAACTTTATAGTCTTAATCATAGTCATGTGGAAATTATAGTATAGGGATGAGGACACCATTCCCATCTCCATACCCATATTTTCTAGTGATTAGATTTATGTAAAATATACACATATTTATTCATTTACTCCGCTACATTGATTTGAAATGGTGTTCCAATCACTGTTCCCCCATGTCTTCTCTTCTAATTTTCCTTTTCCTCTTCATCTGATTGCTCCATACCATTTCTTGAATTTGAGTGCCTATGAATTCCTCTTCATCTGATTGCCTATACTATTTCCTTTTATTCTTTATCTGATATGTCTAAATAGTGACACAAGTTTTCCTTTTACATATGCCCACTTTCAACATTGAATGTAAGATCTCATATCATATATCCAAGTTTGTTCTTTTTGAAAGAAACATAATTGTATGTTTTTTTGGGAAACATGACTTGAATTATGAGTTTCTTTGCATCTATATGCCTTTGAGAAGAATTTCTAGCTAGTAATCAATGGTTATTAACTCAGTGTCCATTGTGGTGTTCTATAATGACTATAGCACATCATATCCAAGTATTGAGCCCTTTTCCTAAAGTATAAGAAAACTCAAAGATATAGAGGTATTGTCAAATGTTAAGCAGTTCTTGTAAGTTTAATATAAATTCAATGGTTTCTAGTATCTACAAAGATAATATAGTCCAAAACTCTAGTAGTAGTGAATGCCTTAGTGTGTGGGATTTCCCATTAGAAATAATCTAACAGATAAGTTAATGAGGTAAATACTTGACACCTTATGAGTAAGTTTTTGCTTTTAGTTTTCTTCTTAATTAGTGTAGGTCTTTGTTTTGTTAATAATCATCTTCCATGATAAAGATTTTAGATTTTCATTGTTGTTATGCCTTGCATAACCACCCCATTTTCAAATGGATGAAAATGGGTCCCACTTTGTTTTCTTTTTCCTTGGTGTTTTGTTGGGGTTTTAGGAGTTGTTTCCATTTTTCTCCTAAGTCATATTTTCCTTTGTTTTTCGGGTTCAGGTTTTAGACATGAACTCACACTTAAAAATTTCCAAAATTTTTGTTTCTGGTTTGTGTCTCAATCTCGATCCTCACTTCTGCCTTGTGTTTTCTTTTTTTTTGTGTCAAATTCGGGTTTTGGATCAGAACCATCACTTGACACCTTCTTGGTTCAAGTTCCTATTTTCATTTTGATCCCAACTTCGGCTTTCTTCCTTGTTATTTTTTCTTGTTTTAGAATCGAACATCGGATTGGAACTAGAGCTGGGAACTTTTCTAAGTTCTTGTTCCTATTTTGGTCCTGAACCCGATTTTTGATTGCTTTGCCTTTTGTTTTTTGGGATCATATTTTAGACTGGGTTTTGCACTGGGAACTTTTCTAAGTTCTTGTCTCATCTCTTGTCCCGATCCTGATTCCCATTGTTCTTTGTTTGTCGAGATTCAAACTTCGTACTCTCATTTCAACTTTGCGCCCATTGAAAGTTTGGTGCTAGTTCATGTCCCAATCCTGATTTCTACTTGCCTTCATTCTTGTGACTGCACATTAATGACACTTGCCTCGATCCTGAGGACCAAACAACCTACATTAATGTCTAATCATTCGCACATGCGAATGGGTTTTTATTCTTGTTGCTCCTCAGTTTTCGTTCATTCTTACTTCTCTAGTTTGGAGGAATAAACCAGAGTGGTGCCAAGAGCTAGGGTTTTAGTAGAAGTTATGATTTCTCTTCATGCTGTCAGAATTCTTGGTTGTGTTTAGAGGTAGGCGTCTTCTCTTGTTTTTCTCCTTCATTTTGGCTATTTTATGTTCATTTTTTTTCATGTTTCTTTCTTTTTTTGTGTTTTTTGTAGGTTTTTATTTCTCGTTTCTTCACACCAGTTGGTGCGTTTTGTATTTTTCTTTTGTTCTCAAACCTTTTGGTTCATTTTTCCTTGTTTTAGTTTTGGGGTGTTGAGCGTTTGTTTTCTCACAAGTTTTGGTTTTAATTTTATCACAGGATTTTTTGCCCTTCCCTATGCCCTGGTCTTCGCTGTATCGTTGCTTTGAGAAAATCTTGATCCTTACCACCCGATTTCAAAGACATTGTGCAAAAAGACTTATATTCATTTTTCCTTCGGATTTGTGCATTTTTTTTTGAATTCTTGATCCCACATTGATGTTAGAATCAAGAATTAGAATGGAACCTCACATTTTCACCATCTAATAAGTCTGAGCCCATCATTTGATCTGATTCTGACTTCCGATGTTATATCAGGATCAAAAATCGGATCGCTTCTTAACTATACTAAGGTTGTTTGGGAATTAACCAATTATGTTTCCCGTTCCGATCCCTACTTAATAATCGGGATCAGATCTTGAGCTGACACTAACCCTTAGAGTAATTTTGAGTTCCTTGACTTTATGTTACTCTGATTCTAATTTTTGAAACATTAGGATCGAGATCAGAACTTGGAGTCAACTTGTCCTAAAATTGCATATCATACATCGAGTTCTTGAAAAAACCCTGATTCTGGCTTCTCATAAGTTAGTGGGATCTGAACTCGGGATGCTACCAAGAATTTTTCATTTTCATAGAGACCAATCTTGTGTCATTTCTTGATTTCAACTTCTGAACTACGGTTAGGATCTTAACTCATAAGGTTACTTAAATTTTTTCTTTCATTTTGGGTATGGTTCCAACTTTCAACCCGATTTTGACTCTTGATATGTTTTTAGGATCAAAACTCGGATAAGATCTTTTCCAAAGTACTTTTTCAAGTTCAACTATCTATTCAAATCTTGATCCTGATTTCCAAATACATTACAGGATTGGGTCACGAAAAAATATCATGTCTCCTATTATTTGAATTTGTAGGTGCTAAGTCAAGACTTGATCCTGACTTCCGATAGAGTTTAGTTTTGTGCTTAAATGGTCAGGTTCTTGGTCCTGCCCCGATTTTGAAGCCCGAAGATGTTGAACTAACTTGTTAAATGGAAGTTTATCTTGAATGAATGATGATACAATATGAATGCTTATGTTTTAATTACTCTTCACATATCTTTTCTTCACTTGATAATCGTCAGTGTTGTAGAATAACTAACAAATGTCATCTTTATAGGAAGAAGTTCCCCCAAAAGGAACATCAAAAGGGCAGAAGCCTAAGAAACTAAATCCAGAAGAGATCCTTGTCACCATGAAATACAAGTTTAAAGGAAACCCATTACCATCTAAGTTTGGCTCTGCAGTAATGAATATCATAGACACAATTGTTGGACACTTGGATTTGGATTAGCTTCGATAATAAATTTTCTCACCAGATGATATCCCAAGAGTTAAAATGATTGCTAACTCTAGATTGCCACATGTAGCCACATTCCCCATCTCTGTACAATGCCCTGAGTTCATTCCAATTGCTGCATAGACCTATAATCCAACTCAAAGGTAGTGCACTGATGTATAGGGGAATGTAATTATTGACTTAACTCCTGCAATGATTAGGATGGTCTTTGATCCACCTCCCCATCCTAACCCCAAGATCATGTCAGAAGATGAAGCACTTGCATGTTGGACACAAGATGAGGAGGGGAATAAAGCACTCATCAATAAGAGATGGTTAAAGACACAAAAGAAGTTAGTGAAGAAATTGCCACATAAGTTTAAGAGGTCTGATTTCTCAGAGGACATTGATGACATGATCACACTACTGTCATGGTTGTTTGGGAAGAAGGATTCTTGTAGCTTTGAAAATTGGATGTTTCCTTTTGTTCAATTTATTCTTGATGGAAAACAACATCTAGATTGGGCACAAATTATTTCAAATAAAATTCATGATCGATTGTTAAAAGTAGCTGAAACAAACACATTCTATATGACTTCATATGTCATTTATTGTGCTGCAAGGATGGGTCAGTTCCTAGAGTTGAATACTAAAGGGTCGATGGATAGTGGCCTAGATGAAAAGAAAGTATGGGAATATTGTGACCAATTAGAGCTGAAAGAAGTAGAGCATTATTTCAAAAGGGTTAATGATGCATTTTATATGTAGTTATTAATCAACCAATAGGTGATATTGGTTCTAGATTATCTTGAGAGGCAATGAAATTCATTAAACCTTGGGGTTATTGGTTTATCCAATACCCCAAGTCTACCTATTTTAGATTATTTAGGTTTAAAAATAACCCATTTAAATTGTCAAGGTGCTGCAGTGACATGTGGGTGTTGATGGAGTTTGTCTGTCAAGTAGCTGAAGTAAATGCAATCTTTTCTGCAAAACACAAAGCTAGTTGTCATTCTTTCTCCATGGAATTGGGATTTTTTTCTTGTCATTCCTCCATAGTGGCCAAGATAGCAACAAAATAATTTTAGGCCTTGAACTTCAAACATTGTACTTCTAGGAAAAAAGTTGATCCTAAGAAGATGTATGGTCTTTATGCTTCACAATTTCCTCTTCACACACCACTGCTAGAATATTTTTGGGCTAATTTTTAAGATGAATTTGAGGTAAGAGGGTGTATGAAAGGTTAAAAATTCCTCAAATAAAGGACTTTGAAGTTATTGCAGACATTCCAGATAATATCACTGATGATGGGATTACTTTGGATCCTCATTATGAAATGGATGAAGTAGGAACAAAGGACTTGGGTCCCATCGATTGGATGGCAAAGGAGGTAACCAAGATTCAAACAAGGACACAAGTAGCTATGGAAAGGAGCAAGAAATGGCTTAACCTCTACCTCAAACAACCGAGAGTGTAAACTTCGAAGAGGGGAGGTTCCAACACTGGACTTGTTTCCTCCACAAAGAAAAAAAATCAATACAAGAGATTAAAGAAAGGTTTCATAGTAAGAGAGGCAGCCATAGAAAAGCCTACCTCAACAAAAGAAGAAATTTCATTGCAGAAAATTGATGATTCCTTGAAGAAGGCTAAAGTAACTTATGAGGTAGCTATTGCAAGAGTTGTTTTAGGCTTCGATGCCATGCCTTTGGTTATGGTATACCTAGGAGAATAAACTGTTGAAGATACCCTTGTTACTACACCATCAACGTCAGGAACAACAACGGTTGAATAGGAGAGGGTCCTTATAATTGATGTAAATAGAATCACCCATCTCTTCAGACTTTGAAAGAAATGTGTCTCAAGGAGAAAGACCTGAATGGGAGGAGTATTTGAAGAAGGTTGAGGAGGATACAGGTGAAGAAGGATCTGGGTTCAAAACTGGAAGATTTTATAGTGAACAATTGGAGTCGAATGAGGTTTTAATTGAAAAGGATTAAGAGGAGTTGCTGGAAAGTTCCCAGAGGTTAGCTACTGAGCAATTAGCTCAAGAAGAAGAAGAAAAAAGAAAGAATATGGAAGAGCTACCTTAGGAGAAGGAAGTTACCAAAAAATAGGCTCAAGAAGAGTTAGTTTCTGAAAAAGAGTAGAAAAGAAAAGATGAAGAGGCAGCTAGAGAAAGAGATGCAGTTGAGGCACTAAAGAAGGCTAAACCAAAAAAGGTTGCTATGGAAGAACAAAGGGAAAAGGAACTGGAACAACAAAGGTTGAGAGATGAAGATAAGGCTACTAAGAGGGAAGAAGAGATGAGAAAAATAGAAGAAATTGAGGTCTAGAATGAAATGATGAAACAAGAAAGGTTACAGAAAGAACAAGAAGACCAACAAAAGGATTCTTCCAAGTAGACCATTGTAGTAACTTCTCCTACACCTCCATCCTTAACACCACCTAGTTCTCAACAAGTAACTACTCAGCTAGCTACTCCCACTTGGCTCAAGTTGAATCTAGAAAAGAGACAACAAATTTAGCCTCAACTTGTAGTATGGGATGACATGATAAAATAAATTGAGAATGTGAAGCCTAAGAAGAAATCTCTTGCTGTCCACTCCACAAAATTCACTGATGAAGGGTATATAATAGCTGAAATTTCCACCCCGATTGCTGATAAGGATGAAAGAGAATTGTAAGTTGAGGACTATCTATAGAGAATGGGGATTTTCTACTCATGAGTTCTCTTCATTCAGAGAGCCTCATGGGGTGAACTTCCCTAAACTACGTCCTCAAGGAACAATGGTGAGAGTTTAAGAATAAAAAAGAGTAGGTCACGAAGATTCTCTAGACAAACTAACACGCTCTTAGCTAGAGGACGTCAACATAGAATACAGATGACAACGCGACACGCTAGCATCCATGAGGCACGCTGGTGTCTCGTACAGAACATAAAGCAAGTTTATCACAAAAAATGACAGAGTGGCTACTAGAAATCTGATTGCTAAGAACTTATAGAATGCCATAAAGTAACATAATGTGATAAAGCTAAAATAAACTAAAATAGATGATAAAGAGATTAAGAGATAGAAAGGAAATTCTTACAACCATGAAAGTGATGAAAAATCCAACATGTGAAATATCTAGAGAAAGTGTTGGGGTTTTATAGGGGTTTACCTCAATCAAACCCCTATTTTAGCATTCCCACCTCCACGGATAGCCAGATAGAAAGAGAGAGTGTAACCAACATGAACAAAGTGTGTGGTGAAAGAAAATCCCGCTTCAAGAGTAGAACCTGAACCACCAAGTATGAGTGATAAAAGCAATCCCCGCTCAAGGAGGAGAACCCATATCAGAAAAGAGGTGATAAAAGCAATCCCCACTCGAGGAGGAGAACCCATATCACAATATGTAGATGAGATAGGTAGGGGATGTGGAAAATTCCAAGATTCTCACAAGCACAAGGCAAGGGAGGTATCATATGCAAGAGCCAAGGGATGCAAAGAGTGTTTCCAAGAGAACTTGAAGGTTCTATTGTGGCAAGCTATATGGAGCTATGCAAACAAGATAGCAAGAAAGGAATGTAAGAGACAAGGCTAGAAAGGAGCTAGAATGAAGCTAGAAAGTAGAAGAGGATCTAGAAGAACTTAGAAGAAGAAATAGGATTGAAAAGATAACTTTTAAGGAGAGAAGAGATGTAAAAAGAATCTTCCTGGGCAGTTACAAGGTGTCTTGAGCCATTACCATTGAAAAAAGAAAATGACAAGTGGAAAACATGCACAAAAATGGTTGTTTGAACATTGAAACATTGTAGGATTCTAGCACAACATCCAGACATTTGCATGATGCGCTAGTGTCTGGACACATCACGCTACAAAATGACATGAATGGGAAAAGCACAAAGTTTGATGCAAAGAAAACACACAAGGGTAGCTACTGAAAAGGGGTGCTGGAGCATCTTGAGAAGGGAAAAAGGCTGATGCAGGGGCTAAAATGAGCCTACACAAGATGCTAAGGGAGTGGACACTAAAGCAAATACAAGAATGTATGTGAAATTGCAAGGGGTGTAATTTTACGACATTACACTATTAAATAAGCATTGTCAATCTAGGAAATCATACCGAGAATTAATAGATGAACTTGATTGATATTGTCACCACCACCACTGAATCTAGAGTAATAAAAGACAAGCAGGCCAAGGATGAACTTAAGGCTTAGTTGGGATAGGTGAAAAATTCCTTAAAGGATCTAACTATGTCTACATTAGAGCCATCACCAAGTTCAAAAACTCCTATTCTAATGAGTAGGAAAGAGGTAGAAGATTTGACTGAAATGAGAAAGAAGGCTACCTATTTTGATAATTGGTTTAATTTTTTCAAGTCTAACATAGATACACATTTAGATGAAGGTTTTAAACATTATCATGTAGGACTAGCCTTAGTTAAGATAATAGAAGAATCTATAAGGAAATGGCGGGAAGAAGAAGAGAAGCTCATGTAGTACTTGGGAAAACTGAAAGTGATTGAGAAAATTTCTAGTGAAGAGTTGGTCCAGTCATAAATTTTGGGTGATGAGAGCCCAAAATATATTTGAAAGTCTATTAATGTATTTTTTTTCAAAACACATAATCTCATTGAACAAATGATATATATGCTTAAAGGTATTCATGAGATATGGGAAAATGCAGGTATATTTGAAAACATTGTTGTGAAGTTCATTGATAAAGTTTTACCTCCTAATCAAAGACTTTAATCATTAGGGGAAATAAAAGATGCTTGGGAGGTGAGGCTTAACAAATTAATACAAGAAGGAGACATGATTGAGTTAACTCTCATGGATTGGCTGCTGGATATTAGATGTGACATGAGGTGGGAAATCACAGATATTGGCCAGTTAAGGGAAGTAATTGTTGCAGTGGAAAAGAGGTTTGAGGAATCAAAGTTCAAAGTTGACTGGGTCGATGGACCCGATGATGATGCCTTAAAACAGATTTTTTGTAACTATGATGAATATCACGAGGATGATAAAAAACGAGAATATTCTATTTGAGAAGGATGGAGTCACCATGGTCAAGCAGTTCAAGTGCCTCTTTTTGTTGACAATAACACTTCCATTTCAATTTTTTAGTAGGTAGACGACCCCCATATTAGTTTGAATGACTCAAAGATGGAGTGAAGTAATTAGCAAGAGATAAAGTTAGAACATCATGTTAAATTTTGGCTAAGTGGACAAATGGCGTACTCATTTTTAGCTCCTTTAGTTCAATAGAAAGAAGACTTAGGCTTGACTGGGTGTCCCTACAATTATGGATCTAGGCCCTAGATTTATGGATCCTGATTTTTTTGATGGAGGAATTAATGTTAATTTGGTCTATATTATAGAATTATCTCCTGATTGTAAAGGGTTGGCTAATTGAAGTCAAATTAGCTACTTGAAGATTAGAGTTTTAGTTTTTATAGTTAATTTATAACTTTCATGCAAAATACACTAAGCCACTTTTTATAGTTTTTAATAGAAGTAGTTTATTTTTAGAATTGGTTTTAGCTTAACGATGATGTTGATAAACAATGGTTATTTGTATTCCAGTGCATCTTTCTACACATAAATGTTTCTTATTTGATGGAAATCAATAGAAGACTCCAAAATTGAAACCATTTTATTGCATTATCTGTGAATGATGTTTCTTGATATTTGTCAATCTGTTAATTCTGGTAATGAGTTTGTGATATTTTATTCTTGAAAAGTAAACAAAAGTAATGATGAATGGTTATGTGATTTAAATTTTCACTGTGAATGGATGCAATGGTATGGATTGTTTCATAAATTGTTTCATTCTACAGTTTGGTTAATTAGGAAGGCGCTCATTGTTAGAATTGCATGTCTGAATTAAAATAAATCAGTGTTCATGTTTTTGCTATCCCAGAGCCTTGATCGATATTTTGCTATTTATTTAAACCCCAATGTTAAATTATTTTGTATTTTCCATTTTGTACTTGTTTACCACTAGGCCCCTTGAACATTACAACCTCATTGACCACTAAGTGAAACAACAACGTTGTGATCCAACATCAAGGACCTTGGAAGGCGATTGATTTAATGATTGTTTGTCTTTTTCAGGAGAGGTAAGGTGATTACATCTTTCTTGCATATTGCTGTGTCAATTTGGCCATCAACAGAACTGGTGCTAGAAGGAGGGCCTAGAGGAACAAACTGGAGCGAATTGGGTTCTTTTAATTGGACAAGTTTGAAAGAGTTATGAGATCCACTACAAATCTAGACCCATTACTTGAACTTCAAACCCCTGTTAGACCCAAGGCCCATCGAATTTTGATCCCACCACCGTTAGCACAACCACATACTCCACTTGGATTCCCACCCATACCACAACTGGCACAACCAAATCCACCACCACCCATGGAATTCTTTGCAAATAATCCCTCGCCACTAAGAACCATTCCTGGTGGCATTCATGAAATGCCTAGGAATCCCAAGAAATTATGTCTTGCCCATGGAGAGTCAAGAAGTGCTGAAGAGCACATACAGGAATTCAAAGATGCTTGCACTCAAGCTCAAATAACTCATCATGATGTTGCATGTAGGTTATTCCCCTATTCATTGGGAGATATGGCTTACAATTGGTACCTAAACCTACCTATTGGACACATCCCAAGTTGGAAAAACTTAGAAGATTCTTTTATTAATCAATTCCAGGTTTATGTAGACCTTGCTATCTTATATCACCAATTTTCTACAATTAGGAAGGAACCACAAGAACCATTTCCATTGTTTAACACTCATCTCCAAAGGATGTAAAGGTGGTTGCAAGATCCCTACTTGGTGGTTGAGAATATTGCCATCCAAGCGTACCTAAAGACCATAGACCCATTGATTGGCTTATTTTTGTAAAGAACCTACCTTGTGACAAAAAAATATTCATTTTCCAAGGTGTATCACCTCGCTATCAAACTACAACAATAGATAAGTTCACAATCAGGTGGCCTTTGAGGGGTTTTTCCTCCCTTAGGATATCCTCCGATGTCTAATCCACCCCCACTATTTAATATAGTTCCAAGGATGTCCGACTCTACTTATGGACCTTTGGTTGAGTTACAATCTCCATCCCCACAGCCATGGGTTAGTGGTGGGACTCTAGATTCCTCCCAACAAACTCAGAATCCTCATAATCGCACTAGAGGATCCAACCCTATGACTCACTCATCAGCTGTAAATCCTATAGAGAGTGAGCGTACCAATCATTTGACCACAAAATTAGAAACCCTGAAAAAGACCTCATCTCAGGTGACCAATGAGATGGCGCAACTTAAAATTAACCCTCCTCAGAACCAAAATCAGAATCAAGGTTACCATAATCAGGGAGGGTTTTCCAATCAAAATAACTACTCCAATCAAAATGTCAATCAAAATCAAAGGAATTTTCAAGGTCAAAATTTCTACAACCAAAATTATAAAAACCAAAATAGGGGATACAATCAGAGACCTAATAATAATAGGCAGTGGAATACTAGACCAAACAATGGGGGAGTTCCCCACAACTATCATTCTAATGAAGATAAGTTGTACACTGCAAATGTTGCAGATTTGAATTTCATGACAAATTGGTGCAGACTACATGACACTACCTCACATTTTGAAGTTAATTGCCTTGAGATGGAAAAGGTTGTCAAAATAGCACAAGATGACTCCCAACCACCACAAGGAAATCCTAGCAAAGGTAGTGGGTCAGTTGATACAACCATGGCTTTTGAGACCATTGATCAATGATATCAGTTTCCCATGCAAGGAGAGAACGAACCAAAAGAAGATACCTATGATGCTCAGGGTTTTCAAAACAAAGGAGGCCATTTTTTGAGAAATTAGAACAAGGGGCCATTTACTACATCTGCTCCTCCCAACACCATGGTTCCACCTAACTAGAACGTTGACAATAATCCACCCCACCAAAGGGCCCACCTAAGTCTCAAAACAAAGGTAATTTCACATTCACTCCTAAATATCAGATGAACAATAATGTGGAGTTTGATTTCATTGTAGAAATGAAAAAGAAAAAGAACTCTCTGTCATTCTTTGACATTCTAAAGTGGTGCCTTACCCAACATGACCTCGTGTTGAAGGCCCTAGAAGGGGTAGATCAGTTGACAGGAAAAAATAAGATGACTCTAGCTACTGACATAAACACGACCTTGTATCGAGGTAAGACGAGGACACCCCCATTCCTTTTGAGTCTGAGAAACTTCAAGAAGAATCTCCATTATTGCCTTTTGGATTATGAAGCCTTAGGTAACATTATGCCTTTCTCTATTTGCAAAAAATTAGGTTTAAGCCCAGTTCAAACTCATAAGAATTTAATACAGTTAGACAAATCTGAGGTTAATGTTGTAGGAGAGTTAAAAAATATACATGCACAGATTGGATAAAACCCACGGATCTAGACCTATATGGACATTTAGGTTGCTGATAGCCTTGAAACGTATGACATGCTTCTCAGCTGAGACTTGATGAAGAGTCTTGGAGGTTATCTCTCCCGGGATTTCTCACACATGTGGCTCCCATGGAAAGGGGTAGTAACTCAGATTAGGATCAAAAGTGAACCTCGTTTGAAATATATGATCACAGAGTATGGCTATCCTTAAAAAGTAGCTTAATTTGAAACTGAGATAGGGGTGCACAAAAGAGAAGAATAGATTATGACCTTTTCAATGATTAATCCTAAGTGCTCACAACCTGTAGAACATAGTGATCCTATGACCATCATTAACCAACGAGTTTTAATTCAGAAATTGAGATAAGATAAGCTGGTTTTGGGAGATGATGTTGATTTGTGGAGTCTCTTACTCCCCAACTGGTGTAGGGTCCATTACCAGAATCATTCCGAGTTGACGTTTCAGTCCTACTTAGACATTTTGAACCATGTCTGCTAGTTAGGAGAAACCCTTGGAAATAGTCCCAAAATGTCCCTAAACTAGTTTCCTTTTGAAGCCAAGGATGCAATTTTTCTCACAAGGACAAATAACATAAAGGAAAAAGTCTTACCCCTAGCTGGTTAGACTCACATCTTACATTTTGATTTGCAAAACAAGGTTGAATAACTTTAGGAGTTGTTTATCACACCTACCCTTGCTAACCTCCCAATTCCTAGGGATTTTCTCAAAAGGAAACTCAATTGTGAAATTGTTGGTCATGATGAGATGCAAGAGATTGTTTTTGCACATGTTTTCAATGTTAGTGAAATCTCTAATGACCGTCATTTACAACAGTATCCTAATCTAGACATCTTGAACGAGTTTGAGCCTCCACCTATTCCTTGTAAACAATCACCCACAGTTGACTTGAAGAAAGAAGTCCTAGCCCAATACTAACTCTGGATCCTTAAATTTGATGGTTTCGAGTCTAAAACAAGGAGTGGACCCAAAATAGAACTAACAAACCCAAAAGGGAAAACATACTTTGCATCTTACAAATTATAGTTTGGTTGCACTAACAATGCCACAGAGTATGAAGCGCTTTCTAGAGGACTGATTTTTGTGCATCAAAAGAAAGTTACAACTCTGATAGTCATGGGAGATTTTGAGGTAATTGTTAAGAAGATTCACAACCAATACACATTCCATAACAAGAGGTTGGTTGCATACAGGAACAGGGTGTGGAACTTGATAGAGGATTACAATGTTTTTGAAATCAAATTGATCCCCAAAGAAGATAACCAAATTGTAGATGCACTTTCTATTGCTGCTAGTACGTTGGAACCCATGCACGATTCTAAGTTTAAAAGATTCTCTGTAGAATTAGTCTCCACTCTAGCCATTCCTAATAACATTTGGAACTTCCAAGTTTTTGAGGATGATAAGCATATACTTGCTTTCTTGGCAAGTTTAGATGTCTTTGAAGGAAAAATCATCAATGAGGCTGATAGAGATCAGGGAGACTAGGATCTTGAAAATTGTGACACAGAGGGAATAATCAATCTGAAAACTAACAACATTCCCAAGGGAATGGTAACATTGGAAAGAATATTTGATTCTGATCCTCGAGCTCATGAAAGGCTGCTTATGGATACTGATGGAGGGAAGTACAAATCCTACAAAATGGTATATTCAAACCCAAAGAGGAAAATTTTCATTGGCAAGACTTGTCCGAAGAATATTCATGACAAAATCTTGAAGGTATTGAAGGAGGACATCGCAACAATTGCTTGGGGATATGAAGATCTAAACAAATTTGATACTTCAATTATAACATACACCATCCCTCTGAAACCTGAAGCTAAGCCCAAAAGAAGAGACCAGTGAATGCCTTGATCAAACCTCTGATTCTCAAAGAGGTGTAGAAACTATTGTCAGAAAGGATAATTTTTCCAATAAGGCATTCAACTTGGGTTGTGAATCTGGTCCCTATTCATAAAAGAGTAGGGGAATCAGATTATATGTTGATTTTAGAAACCTCAACAAAGCTTCAGAGAAAGATAACTACCCGCTTCCTTCTCTTGATGAGGTGCTACAGATAGTTAACGACTTACAACTGATATCATTCTTGGATGGCTATTTAGGATACAATCAAGTGCTAGTTAACTATGAGGACAAAATGAAGATTGCCTTCACCACCAAGTGGGGGAAATTTTCTTACCAGAGGATTCCATTCATCCTTATTAACGCTGGAGCTACCTTTCAGTGTGTAATGGACATTGCCTTCAAAGAACTGGTAGGTAAGTGTATTATCATTTATATGGATGATTTAACTATGTTTTCCAAGAATAGAGAGGACCATGCTGTAAATTTATTAAAGGTTCTTGGAAAGTGCATAAGTTATGGTGTATCCCTCAACCCGAAGAAGTGTGTGTTCGGGGTATCCGAAGAAAAACTTTTGGGTCACATAATATCAAAAATATGAATCTCAATTGACCCTAAAAGAGTGGAGTCCATTTTGAAACTCACTATGTTGGGCAACAAAAAGGAGATGAGATCTTTCTTTGGAAAGATCAATTTTTTACGAAAGTTCATAACCAGGTTTGCGGAGATCGTCAAACTCCTCAATGAGATGATGAATAAAGACACAAAGATTGAATGGAGTAATGAAGCAAAGGCTTCCTTCACACAGATCAAACAATCTATTTCAGAGGCACTGGTCCTAAGCAGTCCTGATTATTTAATACCTTTTTTACATTTATTCTTTCACATCTGATCATTCGTGTGTTGCTGTTAGGACACAATAGAAAGGCGAGGGGGATGAAAGACTGACAGCTTTTATGAGTTCCACATTTAAGAATGTTGAGATTAGGTATCCACCCTTGGAGAAACAAGCCTTGGTACTAGTACAAGCTATTAAGAAGTTTTGACACTACATCCTCCATAGTCAGATCATAGCCATAGTTCCCGATCCTGAAGTGAAGTCCCTTCTAATGTAGAGTGAATTAGGAGAAAGACGAGGAAAATATATGGAAAATTTACAAGATTTTGACCTTGAGATACATCTGATGAAATTGGTATGAGGACAAGGCATTTCCAATGCCATAGCAGATGTGGATCCTAACATCACATGCCAATAGTACATTGTGCAGTAATTCAGTAGTGACCCTTGGTATGCCGATCTAATTTTCTTATTGTTAAATAATAAGTGTCCTGATGCAATGAAAGCTACATAGAAAAGAGCATTGAGATTGAAAAGTGCTCATTACATGATCAAAGGAGGAGCCTTATACATAAAGAATTTTGAGGGTATCTATTTACATTGTTTGGAGTAGTAGCAGGAAAAGCATGCCATTACTGAGTTTCATGGTAGATATGGTATTGGACATTATTCAACCGATGCCTTGGCACATCAGATTTTAAGATCAGGCTATTATTGGCCTCATGTGTTTCAAGACATTCATCAACACATTAGGACATGCCACACATGCCAAACATTAGTATAAAAAGAGCGTAACCTAGTGATGCCCCTGCAACCTGTGTATGAGGTAAGACCATTCACCCAGTGGGAATTAAATTTTGTTGAGGTAAATAATCCAAATTATTCTATAGGTCACAAGTTTATTTTGACTGTGATGAATTATTGCACGTGCTGGACTAAGGCACAAGCTTGCAAGAACTATACCACCAATGTCATGATCAAATTCCTCAATGAGCATATCGTTACCAGGTTTGGGGTACCATTTGCTCTAGTAGGTGATAACGACCTTGCCTTATCTTCTGCTCAATTCATTCAGTGGGCATTTGAATTGAAAGTTATTTTAAAGTATTCCTCTAATGACTATCCATAGGGGAATGTGGTAGCAGAGTCTACCAATAAGAATTTTTTGGAAGTCATTAAGAAGTTACTGGAAAATAATCCTAGGGATTGGCACACACAACCGAGATTTTCCTTATGGGCAGATATGACTAGAATTAAAGCCACCTTAGGGAACTCACCATTTAAATTAGTCTATGGCCAAGACCCAGTCTTTCCTGTCCACCTACAAATACTCGCTCTATAGTTCATGTAAGAGTTCTATTCCCAGGATGATAGGATAGAGGCCCGATTAGCTAATTTTCTCAACTTAGAAGAATAGAGAGATGTTGCTTTACAATAGTTCTCTAAACATCAGGCTATTGTCAAATGCTGGTTTGACAAAAGAGCCAAAATTAAAGCCTTCAGAATATCGAACCTTGTACTACTATGGGACAAATCCAGAGAGAGGAAGGGTGATCATCAAAATTTTGACCAACTTTGGTTAGGTCCCTATCAAATCATTGAAATCCTTGGCAAGAATGCCTTCCAATTAAGCACCCTATTAGGAGAACCTGTCCCATTGCCTATCAATGGATAGTTTCTCAAACATTATTTCAGCCAATGAAGGTCTGAGCTTCTCTCTAATTGTATATATGTAATTAGTTTCTTTCTCTTTTCTTTTTGCTTGTTTGTTTGCACTTTTCTTTTTCGTCATGGTTTTGTTGTTTTATTTCTCTTGTTGTTGGGGACTTTCATTTTCTTTTCATTTTAGAATAAGTGGTAATTTTTTAAAGCATACTAAGGGTATTATGATTGAGAAATTTATTTAGGTATTTTCAAGCATGTCTGTTGGGCTTTTTCATTTTTCATTTTTGCTTTATCGATATTTTAATGACAGCTTGAAAGGTTAGGAACAAACAGGTATATTGTAAGTGATCTGATAAACGACGGCTGAATTTGTCACAAACTAGATAGATTCATCTAATTTCATAAAGGAATATTTGTCTTAGGGTTACTATATTCATGATTCAGGTGAAAAATACAAGTCCCAACATTGTCATGAGGTCCACCGTAGTTCTCAACCCAATTTTCAGATTACTATGTCTGAGTGTTGAGAAACGATGATAAAATAATTGCTCCAATAAAGCCAATAAGATAAGAAAATAAAAGAGAAGTATTGAAGAATGGAAAACTCAATATGATAAGGGTAATTCAAGTATCTCTATCGGGGCTATGGACACTTGGCTGGTAGTAGAGAAATACTTTGAGAGAACTAGAGGTATCTCCTTTAGGGCTATGGACGCCTGGCTGGCAGTGGAGCAATGCCAAGGATATCATTACACGATAGTTAAAACAACTCAACTCACGTAGATTGAATATTAATATAGTTGTTCAACAATAGGTAGAGTCTTTAGGGAAAAGGATGTACCATACATGCACACACTCAAATTCTAAGTTGTTATTGCTGATTTAAGTTTGAGATTCTAGCTCAACCTTGTTTGCTATGACTGATCATGCTTGAGTTAAAATATTCATAAACCAAAGGTTTTGGGTGACTGAATTCTTCTATATCTTGAAAATGGGTAAACCATTTTCCTAGTCGAGTCACCAATTATTATGCCTTGCATAACCACCCCATTTTCAAATGGATTAAAATGGGTCCCCCTTTGTTTTCTTTTTCCTTGTTTTTTTGCTAGGGTCTTAGGAGTTGTTTACTTTTTTCTCCCAAGTCCTCTTTTCCTTTGTTTTTTGGGTTCAGGTTTCAGACAGGAAATCACACTTAAAAATTTCCAAAATTTTTGGTTCTGGTTTGTGTCCCAATCCCGATCCTCGCTTCTACCTTGTGTTCTCTTTTGTTTGTGTCAGATTTAGGTTTCAGATTAGAACCATCACTTGACACCTTCTTGGTTCAAGTTGAACCTATTTTCATTTCAATCCTGAATTCTGCTTTCTTCCTTGTTCATTTTTCTTGTTTCAGAATCGGACATCAGATCGGAACCAGAATTGGGAACTTTTCTAAGTTCTTGTTCTTGTTTTGGTTCCGATCCCGATTTTCGATTGCTTTGCCTTTTATTTTTTGGGATCGAATTTCATACCGGGTTTTGCATTGAGAAATTTTCTAAGTTCTCATCTCATCTCTCATCCTGATCTTGATTCTTGCTGTCCTTTGTGTTGAGAAATTATGTCTCAACTTCTAGCTTGAAGTCCTTGTTTTCATGCCTTAGTGATTTTGTGTTGTTTACAAAGTTTTGGCGGAGGCGGAGCCAGGATGGAACTTGGCATTGTTCTATTTGCCTAAATTCTGAGTCTCTGGTGGAGGCAGAACCAGGATGGAACTTGGCATTGTTCTGTTTTCCTAAGTTTCGATTTCGGTTCTCGTTCCTGCTCCGACTCCGCTTCCTACCGTTTGTTTGTTCTCGCTTTGCTTCGCAGGTTCTGGCGGAGGTGGAACCAGTTTTGGAAGTTGGCAATGTCTGTTTGCCAGGTTCCCGTTTCAATTCCAGTTTCGACTCCGAGCCCGACTCCTGCTTTTACGATCTGGTTCTTTTGGATGTTTGGATTCTACTCGGTGTGTTTTCCTCCACCTTGTCCTGTTTTTGGATTGTTGTTTCTTGCAGTTGGCGGAGGCGAAACCGGAACCGGATTGGTTCTTGATCTTGGACTTTTGGTAAAGTCCTATTTTTGTTCCTGTTCTGTCCCCGACTCTGACTCTGGTCTTTTGTGTTCCCATCTTGGTTTGACCTCGGGTTGACTTTACCCGGTCATAATTGTTTTCGATGAGTTCCTCTTTGCCGTGGGTGGACGCGAAACCGAAATGGTTCCTGAACCTGAATTTTCGGTAGGGTCATGTTTTGACTCCAGTTCCGACTCTGACTCCAACTTCCACTCCGGCAGTGTGTATTTTCAGTTGAGTCCTGTTTCGACTCCTGCTCCGACTCTGACTCTAGCAGTGCTATTTATGACTTGAAGTCTTGGTCGTGCTCGATGTCTATTTCACTATTTTGGTTGCTCTATCAGCTGCGATTGCTGATGGGTCTTGAATGTGTGGCACCTAGTTGAATAGTGATTGGACAGATACCAAGATAGTTATTGTGGCAGTTGCATTTGTCAACGAAGGGTGGCAAGCTCAACCGTTTTGAGTAATGGCTTTGAATGCAAAGTCGACTGGTTATAGGAGATCTGTCAGATCCGACCAGTTGCATGATTTGAGGATGGACTTCATTGCTCTTTTGAGTCGGTTACATATGGATGAGAGATGTGTTATTTCTTAGTAGTTAGACAAGTTGAGTTGAGTCGTGAAGTTGCAGAGCAAGTTGAAGTCGCGGGCTGAAGAACAAGAAGGACGTGAGTTCTTAAAGAGGGTTTTGAACTGTATGTTGTGAAAATATTGTAACAGTGAATTTGAATCTCTCTGGGTGATTGTGAGTTGAGAAAAGAAGTCTAGATATTGTATGTAATCGATTCATTACTGTAATACAATTGATTTGACTTTGTGTGGTGGGTTTTTTGCCTGGAAGGGTTTTCCCACATAAATACTGTGTCATCTTTGTTTGATAATCTTTTTGGTTTCTCATTGCCATGGTTGTATGCATCTCTATAAGTTCTAGAAACTGTTAGTTTTTCATTTTTGCTTCTCTCCCTTATAGTAAAGGTGTTAAGGGAATGTATTCCGAACTGTTGGGTCATTAGATCCACATTCTTTTCCCTTCAAAGTGGTATTAGAGCTTGGCTAGTTCATGTTATCCTTGTTAGGGCAAATTAGTTTTTTGCACTAATACTATTTCAGTGGGAGACTTGCATTGTTAAACTTGTTTCTATTGTGAGATGGTGAGTACATCTGGTAGAATAGATATTGAGAAGTTTAATGGAAACAACTTTGAGTTATGGAAACTCAAGATAGAAGACTTGCTTGTGGATAGAGACCTCTAGATTGTAGTGTCTGGAACTAAGCCACAAACTACTACCCAAGATGCTTGGGATCTTGCTGATAGAAAAGCAAGAGGATTGATAAGACTGAGTCTAGCCGATTCTGTGCTCTTGAATGTTCATGAGGAGACGTGTGCAGCTGCTTTGTGGAAGAAGCTTGGTGATATTTACCAAGGAAAATCTCTGGTAAACAAGTTATTCCTGAGGAAGAAGTTGTACTCCTTGAAGATGGACGAAGGTGCATCTGTTGCAAATCATCTGAACTCATTTAATATGAGTGTTACTCAGCTGGCATCTATAGGTGTAAAGATTGAGGAGGAGGATCATTGCATGCTCCTGTTGTGTTCATTACTTGACAGTTGGGATCATTTTGTGATGGCTATTGGAAGCACAACCACTACTTTCAAGACTGATGATGTGGTTGCTTCACTTCTGTTTGAAGAAATGCGAAGGAAATCTTCTGAGATGGCCAAAGATGCTCTTTCTGTTCGAGGTAGAACAAAGGAGAAAGGCAAGAAGAAAGATAACAAGTTGAAATCCACGTCTAAAGGGAGATCAAAGTCTCCTGGTAAAAAGTCCAAGGTAAAGTGCTGGAACTGTGGGCAACCTGGTCATATTAGGAAGGACTGCAAGGAGAAGAAGAAGAAGAATGCTTCTGATAATGAATCTTCTCAAAGTGATGCAGATGCCTTCATTGCAGCAGCCTTGACAACTTAGGCATCAGATGATGTTTGGTTAGTTGATTCAGGTGCCTCTTTTCACATGACATCCAATAAAGATTGGTTCTCAAAGTATGAGAAGTACGATGGTGGAAAGGTATACTTGGCAAGTGATTTAACGCTGGAGATTGTTGGTAGAGGAAGGGTCAGAATTTAGTTTCCTGATGGGAGAGTCAAAGGAATTGGTGGTGTTCTTCACATCCCAGGTTTGGCTTGAAATCTTCTTTTTGTTAGTAAGTTAAATGATGCTGGTGTAGAAGTTTCTTTTTCTAGTAAGGGATGCAAAATGGCTAGAGGTGAAATGGTGTTAGCTAAGGGTGTTCGTACTGGCACTCTATACAAGCTAGATGCACGACCTATTCTTTGTAACAATGCCTCTGTAAAGGCATGTAATTCTGCACCTATAGAGAAAGATGAAGCCTCTTCACTATTTGCAAATGCTCTGGAGGTAAAACTCCTAGCAGAGAAGACTATGCTATGGAATTATAGACTTGGTCACATTGGTGAGAAAGGTTTAAACACTTTGAAGAACAAAAACCTTGTAGAAGGGCTTGATGATTGTAACCTTGAGTTTGATTTTTGTGAACATTGTATCTATGGAAAGCAACACCGTGTTTCTTTCTCCTCTAGTCCTCACAAATCTTCTGGTATACTAGATTATATTCATTTTGATGTGTTTGGTCCAGTTGATGTTCCTTCATTTTCGAAGTCTAGATATTATGTTTCTTTTATTGATGACTGTTCGAGAAGGGCATTTGTATACTTTCTTAAAAGTAAATCAGAAGTGTTCAGTCGGTTTAAAGAGTTCAAATCTTTGGTAGAAAATCAGACTGGAAGGAAAATAAAGTGTTTAAGGACAGACAATGGAGGTGAGTTTTGTTCTACAGATTTTGAAAGGTACTGCATTGATCATGGAATTAAAAGGCATAAGACAACCCCCTACACTCCGCAGCAAAATGGAGTTGTTGAAAGGTTGAACAGGACACTGATGGAAAAGGAAAGGAGTATGTTGAGTGGTGCTGGTCTGAAGCATAAGTTCTGGGCTGAGGCTGTTGCTAGAACATGTTATTTGATAAATAGATCTCCTTGTTCAGCTCTTGTTGACATGACACCTTTGGAAGCATGGTCAGGTAAGAAACCCTCATTAAGGCATGTTCGGGTCTTTGGCTATGAGGCATATGTTCATGTGCCAAATGAAAAGAGATCAAAATTGGATAACAAGGCTGTGAAATGTATTCTCATCGGCTATGGAGTTGGTGTGAAAGGATACAAGCTTTGGAACCCTGTTATTGAGAAGGTTTTGTATAGCACAAGCGTGATATTTCATGAGCTGAAACCTTTAGTAAGTGATCAACAATTTGAGACAAATCAGAGTGATAAGAAGAAGGATGCAGTTGAGATTCCCCAAACTCCAGAAAGGGAAGAGCTGCATGGTGTACCTGAGATTGAGGAGAGCTCAAGCAGCTTTGGAAGTTCTGATGATGAAGAACAACCTCAGCCTCTAAGGAGATCTACACGAGAAAGAAGGCAACCAGAAAGGTATGGTTTCTCTATGTTAGATTCAAATTGTGCTTATGCCTTAATTACCAGCACTGATGAGCCTAGGACTGTGAAAGAAGCAATCAGCATGGCTGATTCAAAGTCTTGGCTGGAAGCCATGAATGAGGAGATGGATTCCTTGAAAAAGAATGATACCTAGAAGTTGGTACCACTACCTAAAGGGCGAAAGACTGTTGGCTGCAAGTGGATATTTAAAAGGAAGATAGGCCTTGATGGTAGTGTGGAGAAGTATAAGGCATGACTGGTTGCAAAGGGATTTTCCCAAGTTGAGGGAATTGATTATGGAGAGATATTTTCCCCTGTAGCAAAGCTGACATCCATCAGATTTTTGTTGTCATTGGTATCTATGTATGACTATGAAATTGAGCAGATGGATGTGAAAACAATGTTTCTCCATGGTGAGTTGGAAGAAGAAATCTACATGTCCCAGCCTGAGCATTTTGTTGATAGAGGTAAACAAAATCTGGTTTACAAGTTAAATAAATCTCTCTATGGTCTAAAGCAATCTTCTAGAATGTGGTACCAGAAATTTGACACATTTGTATTGTCAATTGGGTTTGTTAGATCAAAATCTGATCATTGCATCTATTATAAATATGAGAATGATCATTTGCTTGTTATTACTCTGTATGTGGATGACATGTTATTCATTGGTAATAGCAAGGTAATGATTTTTGATCTTAAAACTCAATTGTCTGCTAAGTTCGAAATGAAAGATCTTGGAGCAGCAAGGTACATTCTTGGAATGGAGATAACCAGGGATAGAACAAGTAGAAAGCTTTGGCTCAGTCAGAGTAAGTATGTGAAAACCATTCTAGAGAGGTTTAGCATGACTGATTGCAAGTAGCTAGTTGTTCCAATCATACAAGGATTGAAACTATCTGCTGAAGACTATCCAAAGTCTGCTACTGAGATGGAGGACATGACCAGTGTGCCTTATGCAAGTGCAGTAGGCAGTTTGATGTATGCTATGGTCTGCACAAGACTAGACATTGCCCAAGTAGTGGGAGTTCTAAGCCATTTCATGGAAAATCCAGGGAGATCACATTGGGATGCTATAAAGAGAGTGTTCAGGTATTTGAAGGGTACTTCAGACTATGCTTTGTGTTACCATGGCAGTATGGTTGCATCATAGAGGACTCTTAGCATTCAGGGATATGTTGATTTTGATTGGGCAGGGGACATTGATAGCAGAAGATCCACCAGTGGATACACTTTCATGCATAATGGTGGAGCAATCAGTTGGATGAGCAAGCGACAAGCTGTAGTTGCTTTATCCACGACAGAGGCAGAGTACATGGCAGCAACTCATGCTTGCAAGGAGGCAGTGTGGCTAAGGCGTTTGTGTTCAGACATTAGATTTAATGCTGAGCAGATTTCAATCTGCTATGACAGTCAAAGTGCCATTTGTTTGGCAAAGAATCCGACCTTTCATGCCAGGACCAAGCACATAGATGTGTAATATCACTTCATGAGGGATATGGTTGAAGATGGCAAGGTCAGTATGGATAAGGTTGACACCTTGAAGAATGTTGCAAATGCCTTGACAAAGCCGGTTAGCACAGAGAAGTTCAGATGGTGCACATAATCGATGGGCCTTGGGACCTATGATAGACAGTAAGGTATGATTTTTTGAGGAAGCTGGAAGTGTTCACCAAGTGGGAGATTGTTGAGAAATTATGTCTCAACTTCCAACTTGAAGTCCTCGTTTTCATGCCTTGGTGATTTTGTGTTGTTTACAAAGTTCTGGCAGAGGCGGAGCCAGGATGGAACTTGGCGTTGTTCTATTTGCCTAAGTTCCGAGTCTCTGGTGGAGGCGGAATCAGGATGGAACTTGGCATTGTTTTGTTCGCCTAAGTTTCAGGTTTTGGTTCTCGTTCCTGCTCTGACTCCACTTCCTACCATTTGTTTGTTCTCACTTCGCTTCACAGGTTCTGGCAGAGGCAGAACCAGTTTTGGAAGTTGGCAATGTCCATTTTCCAGGTTCTTGTTTTAGTTCTAGTTCCGACTCCAAGCCCGACTCTTGCTTTTACGATCTGGTTCTTCTGGATGTTAGGATTCTACTCGGGGTGTTTTCCTCTGCCTTGTCCTATTTTTGGATTGTTGTTTCTTGCAGTTGGTAGAGGCGAAACCGGAACCAGATTGGTTCTTGATCTTGGACTTTTGGTAAAGTCTTGTTTATGTTCCTGTTCCGTCCCCGACTCTAACTCCAGTCTTTTTTGTTCCCATCTTGGTTTGACCCCAGGTTGACTTTACTCGGTCAGAATTGTTTCCGATGAGTTCCTCTTTGTTGTGGGAAGACGCGAAACCGAAATGGTTCCTGAACCTGAATTTTTGATAGGGTCATGTTTTGACTCTAGTTCTGACTCTGACTTCGACTCTGACTCCAACAGTGTGTATTTTTGATGGAGTCCTATTTCGACTCCTGTTCCGACTGCGACTCCAGCAGTGCTATTTATGACTTGAAGTCTTGGTCGTGCCTGATGTCTATTTGACTGTTTTGGTTGCTCTGTCAGCTGCGATTGTTGATGGGTCTTGAATGCGTGGCACCTGGTTGAATAGTGATTGGACGAATACCAAGATAGTTATTGTGGCAGTTGCATTTGTCAACGAAGGGTGGCGAGCTCAATTGTTTTGAGTAATGGCTTTGAATGCAAAGTCGGCTGGTTATAGGAGATCTGTCAGATCCGACCAGTTGCGTGATTTGAGGATGGACTTCATTGCTCCTCTGAGTCGGTTACATATGGATGAGAGATGTGTTATTTCTCAGTAGTTAGACAAGTTGAGTTGATTTGTGAAGTTGCAGAGCAAGTTGAAGTCGCGGGCTAAAGAACAAGAAGGACGTGAGTTCTTGAAGAGGGTTTTGAACTGTATGTTGTGAAAACATTGTAACAGTGAATATGAATCTCTCCGGGTGATTGTGAGCTGATCAAAGAAGTCTGGATATTGTATGTAATTGATTCATTACTGTAATACAATTGATTGGACTTTGTGTGGTGGGTTTTTTGCCTAAAAGGGTTTTCCCACGTAAATACTATGTCATCTTTGTTTGCTTATCTTTCTGGTTTCTCATTCCCATGGTTGTATGCATCTCTATAAGTTTTAGAAACTATTATTTTTTCATTTTTGCTTCTCGCCCCTATAGTAAAGGTGTTAAGGGAATGTATTCCACACTCTTGGGTCATTAGATCCGCATTCTTTTCCCTTCACTTTGTTTGTTGGGATTCAGACTTCAGACTCACGTTTCAACTTTGCACCCATTGAAAGTTTGGTGCTGGTTCATGTCCTGATCTCGATTTCCGCTTGTCTTTGTTCTTGTGATTGTACATTAATGACACCTACCCGATCTCGAGGCTCGACCAACCCGCATTAATGTCTAACCATTCACAGACATGAACAGGTTTTTATTCTCGCCGCTCCTTAATTTTTGTTCATTCTTACATCCGCAGTTTGGAGGAATGAATCGGAGTGGCACTGAGAGCTAGGGTTTGAGTACGAGTTGCGATTTCTCTTCGTGCTATCAAAATTCTTGGTTGCGTTCGAAGTTATGTGTCTTTTGTTGTTTTTCTCCTTTGTTTTGGCCATTTTGTATTCACATTTTTCCATGTTTCTTGCTTTTTTTGCATTTTTTGTGGGTTTTTCTTTCCCATTTCTTGCTATTTTTGCATTTTCTGTGCGTTTTTCTATTGTTCTCGGATGCTTTGGTTCATTTTTCCTTGTTTTAGTTTTAGTGTGTCGAGCATTTTTTTTCTTGTGCATTTTGATTTTTTATTTTGTCACAGGATTTTCTGCCCTTCCTTGTGCCTTGCTCTTCGCTGTATCATTGCTTTGAGAAAATCTTGATCCTTACCATCACCCGATTTCAAAGACATTGTACAAAAAGAATTATATTTATTTTTCTTTCAGATTTGTGCATTTTCTTTCAACTTCTCGATCCTGCATTGATGTCAGAATTAGGAATCGAAATGGTACCTCACATTTTTACCATCCAATAAGTTATGAGCCCATCATTTGATTCAATTTAGACTTCTGATGTTGTATCAGGATCGGAACTCAGATCACTTCTTAACTATACTAAGGTTGTTTGGGAATGAACCAATTCCATTTCTTGACTTGATCCCTGCTTAATAATCAAGATTAGATCTCAAACTGACACTAAACCTTAGAGTAATTTTGAGTTCCTTCACTTTGTGTTGCTCCGATTATAATTTTTGAAACATTAGGATCAGGATTAGAACTCATTGTCAACTTGTCCTAAAATTGTATATCATACATTAGGTTCCTGACAAAACCCCGATTGTAACTTCTAATACGTTAGCGGGATCAAAACTTGAGATGCTACTAAGACTTGTTCATTTTTATAGAGACCACTCTCGTGTCATTTCTCGATTTCGATTTTTGAACTATGGTCGGGATTAGAACTCAGAAGGTTACTTAAACTTATGCTTTTGTTTTGGGTATGGTTCCAACTTCCAATCTGATTCTGACTCCCGATATGTTGTTAGGATTAGAACTCAGATAAGATGTTTTCCGAAGTAGTTTTTCAAGTTCCATTGTCTAGTCAAAGCTCGATCCTAATTCCCAAATACACTGCGTGATCAAGTCAAAGAAAGTTATCATGTCTTCTATTATTGGAAGGTGTAGGTGCCAAGTCAAGACCCAATCCTAACTTTTGATAGAGTTTAGTTTTGTGCTTAAATGGTCAGGTTCTTGGTCCTACCTCGATTTTGAAGCCCAAACATGTTGAACTAACTTGTTAAATGGAAGTTTATCTCGAATGAATGATGATGCAATATGAATGCTTATGTTTTAATTACTCTTCATATATCTTTTCTTCGCCTGATAATTGTCAGTGTTGTAGGATAAATAAAACATGCCATCTTTAGAGGAAGAAGTGCCCCCAGAAGGAACATCAAAAGGGCGGAAGCCTAAGAAACTAAAGCTAGAAGAGATCCATGTAACCATGAAATACAAGTTTCAAGGAAACTCAATACCATCTAAGTTTGGATTTGAAGTAATGAATATCACAGACACAATTGTTGGACACTTGGATTTGGACCAGTTTCAACTAGACACTTTCTCACCAGATGCTACCCCAAGAATTAAAATGATTGCTAACTCTGGATTCGCACATGTAGCCACATTCACCATCTTTGTACAATGCCTCGAGTTCATTCTAACTACTGCATAGAACTATAATCCAACTCAAAGGTAGTGCATTGATGCATAGGGGAATGTAATTATTGAATTAACTCTTGCAATGATTAGGTTGGTCTTTGATCCACCTCCCCATCCTAACCCCAAGATCATGTCAAAAAATGAGGCACTTGCACGTTGGACACAAGATAAGGAGGGGAATAAAGCACTCATCAATAAAAGATGGTTAAAGACACATAAGAAGTTAGTGACAAAAGTGCCACATACGTTTAAGAGGTTTGATTTCTTAGAGGACATTGGTGACATGATCACACTGTTATCATGGGTGTTTGGGAAGAAATATTCCTGTAGCTTTGAAAATTGGATGTTTCCTTTTATTCAACTTATTCTTGATGGAAAACAA
This sequence comes from Sequoiadendron giganteum, assembly GCA_007115665.2. Taxonomy (NCBI): domain Eukaryota; kingdom Viridiplantae; phylum Streptophyta; class Pinopsida; order Cupressales; family Cupressaceae; genus Sequoiadendron; species Sequoiadendron giganteum. The sequence continues at coordinate 25,052,501 of CM021102.1, forward strand.
CATTTGGATTAGGCACAAATTATTTCAAATAACATTCATGATCAATTGTTAAAAGTAGTTGAAACCAACACATTCTATATGACTTCATATGCCATTTATTGTGCTGCAAGGATGGGTCAGTTCCTAGGATTGAATACTAAAGGGTCGATGTATAATGGCCCAAATAAGAAGAAAGTATGGGAATATTATGACCAATTAGAGATGAAAGAAGCAGAGCATCATTTGAAAAGGGTTAATGATGCATTTTTATATGTAGTTATTAATCAACTAACAAGTGATATTGGTTTCAGATTATCTCGAGAGGTGATGGAATTCATTGAACCTTAGGGTTATTGGTTTATCCAATACCACAAGTCTACCTATTTTAGATTGTTTGGGTTTGAAGATCACTCATTTAAATTTTTAAGGTGCTGCAATGATAGGTAGGTCTTGATGGAGTTTTCCCATCAAGCAACTGAAGTAAATGCAATCTTTTTTGCACAACACAAAGTTAGTTGTCATTCTTTCTCCATGAAATTGGGATTTTATTCTTGTCATTCCTCCATAGTTTGTAAGACAACAACAAAAGAATTTCAGGCCTTGAACTTCAAACATCATACTTCTAGGAAAAAAATTGATCCTAAGAAGAAGATGTATGGTCTTTATGCTTCAAAATTTCCTCTTCATAGGCCACTGCTAGAAGATTTTTAGGCTAATTTGCAAGATGGGTTTGAGGTAAGGAAGAGGGGGTATGAAAGGTTAACAATTCCTCAGATGGAATTTGAAGTTATTGTAGACATTCTAGATAATATCACTGATGATGGGATTAATTTAGATCCTCATTATGAAATGGATGAAGTAGGTACAAATGACTTGGGTCCCATCGATTGGATGGAAAAGGAGGTAACCAATATTCAGATGAGGATACAAGTAGTTGTGGAAAGGAGTAAGAAATGGCTTAACTTCCACCTCAAACAACCAAGAGTGAAAATTTCAAAGAAGAGAGGTTCCAACAGTGAACCTGTTTCCTCCATAAAGACAAAACATCAATACAAGAGATTAAGAAAGGTCTCATGGTAATAGAGGCAGCCACATAAAATATTGCCTCAATAGAAGAAGAAATTTCATTGCAGAAAATTGATGATGCCTTGAAGAAGGCTAAAGTAACTTATAAGGAAGTTTTTGCGAGAGTTGTTTCAGGCTTCGGTGCCATGCCTTTTGCTACAATATACCTAGGAGAACAAACTATTGAAGAGACCCCTATTATTGCACCATCAACGCTAGGAACAACAATTGTTAAAGAGGAGAGGGTCCCTATAATTGATGTAACAGAATCACCCATCTCTTTAGAATTCGAAAGAACTTTGTCTCAAGAAGGAGAAAGATCTAAATGGGAGGAGTATTTGGAGAAGGTTGATGAGGATCCAGGTGAAGAAGGAATTGGGTTTGAAACTAGAAGTTTGTATAGTGAACAATTGGAGCTGAATGAGGTTTTAAATGAAAAGGAGTAGGAGGAGTTGCTGGAAAGTGCCTAGAGGCTAGCTCCTGAGCAATTAGATTAGGAAGAAGAAGAACAAAGAAATAATATGGAAGAGCTAGCTCGAGAGAAGGAAGTTGCTGAAAAATATGCTCAAGAAGAGTTACCTACTGAAGAAGAGTGGAAAAGAAAAGATAAAGGGGCAGCTAGAGAAAGAGAAGCAATTGAAGCACCAAAGAAGGCTGAAGCAGAAAAGGATGCTATGGAAGAACAAAGGGAAAAGGAAATGGAATAGAAGAGGTTGAAAAATGAAGAGGAGGCTGCTAAGAGGGAAGAAGAGATGAGAAAAATAGAAGAAATTAATGTCCAAAATGAAAGGATGGAACATGAAAGGTTATGGAAAGAAGAAGAAGACCAACAAAAGGCTTCTTCCAAGCAAACCATTGTAGTAACTTCTTCTAAACCTCCATACTTAACACCACCCAGTGTTCAACAAGTAACTATTCATCCAGCTGCTCCCACTTGGCTCAAGTTGAATCTGGAAAAGAGACAAAAAATTCATCCTCAACTTTTAGTGTGGGATGACATGATATAAAAAATTGAAAAGGTGAAGCCTGAGAAGAAAGCTCGTGTTGTCCACTCCACAAAATTGACTGATGAAGGGGATATAAAGCTGAAATTTCCACCTTGATTTCTGATAAGGATGATAGAGAATTGCAAGCTAAGGACTATCAAATAAGCACTATAAATCTAGGAAAGCATACCAAGAATCAACAAATGAACTTGATTGATATTGTCGCCACCACCACCAAACCTAGATTAATAAAAGATAAGTAGGCCAAGGATAAAATTAAGGCTTGATTTGGATAGTTGAGTAATTTCTTGAAGGAGCTAACTATGTCTACATCAGAGCCATCACCAAGTTCAAAAAATCCTATTCTAATGAGCAAGAAAGAGGTAGAAGATTTGAATGAAATGAGAAAGAAGGCTAGACTTGGTTTGATAATTGGTTTAATATTTTCAAGTTTGACATAGATAAACATTTAGATGAAGGTTTTAAATATTATCATGTAGGCCTCGCCTTAGTTAAGATAATAAAAGAATCTATAAGGAAATGGCGGGAAGAAGAAGAGAAGCTTAGGCAATACTTGAGAAAATTCAAAGTGATTGAGAATTTTTTGATCAAGAGTTGGTCCAACCACAGATTTTGGGTGATGAGAGCTTCAAATATATTTCAAAGTCTATTAATGTATATATTTTCAAAACACATAATCTCATTGAACAAAGGATAGATATTCTTAAAGGTATTCATGAGATATGGGAAAATGCAGGTATATTTGAAAACATTGTTGCAAAGCTCATTGATAAGGTTTTACCTCCAGATCAAATACTTGAATCATTAGGGGAAATAAAAGATGCTTGGGAGGTGAGGCTTAAAAAATTAATAAAAGAAGGAGACACTGCTAAGTTAACTCTCATAGATAGGCTGCTGGATATTAGATGTGACATGAGGTGGGAAATCAAAGACATTGGCCAGTTAAGGAAAGTAATTGTTGTAGTGGAAAAGAGGTTTGAGGAGTCAAAGTTCAAAGTTGTCTGGGTCGATGGACCCGATGATGATGCCTTAAAACAATTTTTTTGTAATTATGATGAATATCACAAGGATGATAAATAAAGGAGAATATTCTATTCAGGAAGGATGGAGTCAACCTAGTCAACCAGTTCAGATGCTTCTTTTTGTTGACAACAACACTTCCATTTCACTTTTTGAGTAGGTAGACGACCCCCAGATCAGTTTCAATGACTCAAAGATGGAGTGAATTAATCACTAGGAGATAAAGTTAGAAAATCATGTTAAATTTTGGCTAAGTGTACATATGGCATACTCCTTTTTAGCTCCTTCAATTTAGCAGAAAGTAGACTTAGGCTTGATTGGGTATCCCTACAATTGTGGATTTGGGCCCCAAATTTATGGATCTAGATTTTTTTGATGGAGGAATTAATGTTAATTTGGTCTATATTATAGAATTCTCTCCTGATTCTAAAGGGTTGGCTAAGTGAAGTCAGATTAGCTACTTGAAGATTAGATTTTTAGTTTTTACAGTTATTTTATAGCTTTCATGCAAAACACACTCAAAGACTTTTTATAATTTTTAATAGAAGTAGTTTATTTTTAGAAGTGGTTTTAGCTTAATGACGATGTTGATAAAAAATGGTTATTCATGTGCTAGTGCATCTTGCTATGCATAAATTTTTCTTATTTGATGGAAATCAATAAAAGACTCTGAAATTGAAACCATTTTATTGCATTATCTGTGAATGATGTTTCTTGATATTTGTCGATCTGTTAATCCTGGTAATGAGCTTGTGTTATTTTATTCTTGAAAAGTAAAAAAAAAGTAATGATGAATGGTTATGTGATTTAAATTTGTACTATGAATGGATGCAATGGTATGGATAATTTACATAAATTGTATCATTGTACAATTTGGTTAATTAGGAAGGCACTCATTGTTAGAATTGCATGTTTGAATTAAAAGAAATCTAAGTTCATGTTTTTGGTATCCCAAAGCCTTGATCTATCTTTTGCTATTTATTTAAACTCCCAACGTTAAGTTATTTTATATTGCCCAGTTTGTACTTGTTTACTAGTAGGCCCCTTGAACATTATGATGTCATTGACTGCTAAGCAAAACAACAACGTTGTGATCCAACATCTAGGACCTTGGAAGGAGATTGATTTAACGATTGTTTGTCTTTTTTAGGAGAGGTAAGGTGATTACGTCTTGCCTGCATGTTGTTGTGTCAATTTGGCCATCAACAATTGTCAAACATATTATCAAGTCATAGTGAGGGTTAGTGATTTTGTAGTGTTTGTGTGCATTAATCAGGTTATTTTGTTTGAGAATATAGATGTGAATGTCAAGTGTCTAAAGCAGATCCAAGTGCAGGGACAGTGGCAGATTTCAAGAAGCAACCAATTGTTGATTGCATGTGTAGTGATCAATGTTTCATTGTTGTTTTATCATTTGACTTCTCTGTGTATTGTAAAGAGGTCTACCATAATCTTCTTAATGACTCATTCATTTTTTTCTTTTCATTGTGTTGTCCTTGTCATTGTGTTTTCCTTAATGTGCCTTCAAATTTTACTCCTGGATTGCACCAAGATAAAAACCCTCACCAATCTCTAAACCATCCTTCATATTGATGTGACATGACTACTGTCCTTAGGTCTGCTATTGTTGCATAGTCCATTGTACTAAGGACTGTCACCTTACATGGTTTTTTGAAGGTTTTTTGTTACTGTCATTTTTAGTGTAAATATTGTCTTTCATGCCCTTTTCCTATGCCTTTTTTCCTATGACTTCCCCTATGTAATGATTTGATCTCGAGTATTTCTTTGACAACCTATAGTGATTCAAAAATTGGTGGTATTTGATCTTTGGAATGACAATTTCATTTGGGTCTTGAAAATGATATCACACAAGTATTCCTTCTTTCTCAAGTGTCATACACAAATACCATGTATGGTGTTACCAATGGCTTCTAGGGATCTTTATGCATAGTGGCAGTTCCTCTTTTTCCAAGAAAGGAATCTATATGATATAACAATTTGTAGATGATGAAATCCAATGGTTGCTTTTTGTCAAAGTGATGTTGTGATTATTACACAATACTTTCTTAGTCACACAAAAGACAATGAGTTATCTCCTTCATCTCTCAGTCACAAAGGTTGGTAGTTGTTTTGTGATAGTGGTCTCAATGTTCTTATTGTGACAATAGATCGATAATGAGACGATGTTGTTCATTCAAGTGTTAGTGGCATCCATGTTTATTATTTGCAATATGATATAGATTTTGGAACAATGAATCTTGAACAATACTATGTTGCACATGCTATTCATTAACTTTTGGCTTGTTTTTCTTAGTCCATTTAGACTTCCTATTATTGAAAATGAAATGATAGCTATGGAATACAAGGTGGTGATTCATTGCAGTGATAGTCAATCACACTGTGAATTGTTTATTTCTATTTATTCTTGCCAAGTACAATTATTTTTTTGTGATCTCAATCAAATTTTGTAGTTGCTGCAACATGATAGTAGAATAAGAAGTGATAGATCTTTGCCACCATGATGTTTTGATTTGAGAATATTTTTGTTTTGACTTGACTATTTTTTGCTACAAAAGTATGGTGTTTGCAGAGGTATGGATTACAGTGTTCCAATGTAGTGACTATTTTTCCATGATGATAATGCTATGATTCTTGACCTTTTATGATACTTAAACGAAGTTGGTGATAGTGTAATGCATGATAGTGATTTACTTGACTGTGTAATGAGTAACAATGTAAGTATAATAATAGAACTGATAGTGAGAGCATGCATGAAGGTCATTATTATGCTTTATGCTTGTGTTAAGGTCAATTATTTCAGATCAATGGTATTGGTTTGATGAAGAGTAGAAGAAGATTACTCTCAAAGTCCTTTTTTTGGTGCTATCAATTACGAAGAGAAGTTATCAAAAAGGGAAAGATGATGGTTTATCAAAGGAGATGAATGGATGACAAGTTACACACAGTATTGTGATGGAAAGTTGTGGTGTTTTTATCTAGTAAAAAAGCTCATTCAACATTTGACAGTGGTCTCATTAATTTTGGAGTGCTTATTCTTGCACAATGGTGTTATGCATTCAATGCTATGTATGGCCAAGATGATAGTCTTGACAAAATTTCCAAGTGCTATTCATATCTATCATCTAGTCACAAAAGATTTATAGATTTGTAGGTGATAGTTTGATAATGATATTCATTAGTTTGCAGATCTCTATCAAGGTTTGACAATGAATTCATTAGTTTGCAGATTTTAGTCCATTTTTTATAGTTCTTGTACAGTGAATGCAAATGTTAAATAATGACAGTATCTCTGCGTTTTGCAACACTGTGAGATGTTTGGACATTGATAATAAATAATGGATTTTGGATAATACTTTGATGCTTAGATAATTTGTAGATCACTTTGAATGGATAGTGGATATAGGTGATTCTGATTTCAGTATGATTGGTTGTCATTATGATTTGCAAAATGGATGACCTTATTGCATGAAAGACACAAGGAGCTTCCTTACTATAATTCCTTTGTTATTTGATGTCAAAGGGGGAGTGATGATGTGCAAGGTTTTTTAAGTTGACATCAATGCCAAAGGGGGAGTTTGTTGGCTTGGTTTTTCATTGATGTCAAAGAGCTGTTTAGAGATGTTTGTCATTTAAGTATTTTTTGTGTCTATGCTCCTCATTGGTGTTAAAGGATGTTAATAGGTGAGGTTTTTCATACTTGCTCCTATCCCTTCATTTCATGATGTTGATGTAACATGACATGAAAAGTGTTGATTTGATACTTGATGCTTGTCAAAGTTGTCAAAGATGATAGAGGATAAGCATGATTAAGGGCTGCCTCAATTGTAAAACAAGAGGATGTGAAACCCTATGCTGTACAAACATGAGTTACAATTTTATTTAGGCAATTTGTATTGTAAAGGGTGATCTCAGATTTATTGGTAGCAAGGTTTCTTTTAATTAGTCTTAAGATGTGATTATTGTATCCTTTTTGTCTAAATATATATTCAAGCCCAAAGTAGGGTATATATTATTGCAGACAGAGGAAAATTGGGTGTGATCAAATTTTTGAGCAAGATGGATTTATACAACTGTCAACAATGTGTTGAATCTCCTTGAAGCTACATATATATAATTTATTGCCTAGTTTGAAAAGGTTTTTGATGGGCTAGCTACATGAGGTAAATATTATAATTAGGGTGCTTATCCTTCTACAATAGAAATAATGCTTGCTTATTCTCTTGTAAGTTTGAATGTCAATTCTATTCTATGACTGCATCTATGTAATCATTGAAGGAAGTTCTCTAATACATAATTGCTAGGAATGTGAGGGTCTCCATGAATGTAGGTATGCTTTTGTAAACAAATAGTTATACCTCTGATCATATTTTCTAATTTGAGTGTTGTGGTTGATAATGTAAAATCCTTGTAAATCATTTTGCAAGGTATCTTTTCAATGCAATATAAGAAGTATATATGTTTTTTCATGGATTAATGAACTAGGCTCCATTATTTATGTTATAATTTTATGTTGTGTCATTTTGTATACATAGAGCCTAGCTTATATTTATGAATGAAATACTTAGTCCTTGTTGTTGTCATCTCTATATTGTAAAATTGTGGATTGTACATACATTATATTTGATTTTAAGAATCAACACTATAGCTCAATAGGATCAAGGCACTAATCTATAGACACTTAGCCTCTCATCACACCAATACCATAAACATAATGCATAATATTGTTTCACATCTATTTAATATTAGTAGTCCTACTTGAATTGCATATCTCATTGCTTTAACAATACAATATCTTAGGAAAGTTGTTCTTATCTCATTCTCAAAGAGATGTACATTTTAGTATGTTTTATAGTCATGCATGATCTATAATCCTAAAATGAATACATCTTTGGGATAGTAATTGATGTATCTTTGGTCTCTTGCATGAACTTTATTCTTCTTTAAGGAGGTTTGTAGCCTTGATAGTGGTAAACTATAATTTTGGAGTTTATTGACAAAATTTGGGGTTTTCCAGTGCATAGGGTGTAGTTTACCTTCAAGGTTCGATATCTAAATTTTCATTTGTTTTTAATTGCCCCTACCTAATCATAAGTAGCAAGTATTTTCCTTAAGACAACATCCCCTGGAGATGGGTTTTAGCTCGTCTTTAGGGTTTGGGAGTACAATTTTGAGAGCCAATAGATCCTTGGACAACTGCAAATAAATGTAAAAAAATTATAGTCAACAAGATGTTGAGAAACTTGCTCCGATGGCATCCTTTTGTGTTTTGATGGAAAAACTTAGACTTATCCATGTAGAGGGAATGCTTTTGAAATCTCCTTGCAATTTTTTTAGAATTTGGAATTCACTTTTTCACTCAAGTGATTCTTTGTCACTTTGGAACATGCAAGAGTAATTTTCACTTACATCTCTTCTTTCAATTTTGTTATCCAGCCTCCTAGGATTGTACTTGCACACTTGGGAGAACTTTTGCACAATGACCACAACACCGCATGGTTGTTGGGCCTTCCCGGTGATGCAAGAAAGCATGTGACTCAACATGATTTTCCCACATCATCGCGAAGGCCTAACAACAACTATGCAATGTTGTGGTGGTTGTGTAGAAGGTTTGATGAAGGATTTGGTGATTTGAAGTGGAACTTACAACTACAATATCTGATAAAAATCCACTTCCAAATATGGTTTTGATGGATGCTCATATCCTCATCCAAAGCTCCAATTCACACACAGGCAGGAAGGATGCTTTCAAAGGTTGAGGAGTTGGGATTTACACCCACTAGAAAGCACAAGCATACTTAGTAGAAAAAATGATTGTTAGAATGCTAACTTCATTTTCCTGCATCATCACAAGGCCCAATAATAAACCATGCAGTGTTATAGTGGATGCTTTGTGCATCATTCAAAAGAGAATTTGTGCATAAATTCTTCATTATTGAATTTTGTGTAGAAGTTTTTGTGAAATCTTTGGTGATCCGAAATGGAACTTTCAACTATAATATGTGATAAATATCCACTTCCAAACATTCTTTTGATGGATGTTCATATCCTCATCCAAAGCTCCAATTCATACACAGGTAGGAAGGACGCTTTCAAAGGTTGAGGAGTTGGGCTTTACATCCACTAGTTGCATTTTAAAAAAAAATTCTAAGGACTTTTCAAAAAAACCCATTTTGAACATATCCTTTAATCATGACATTCCATGATATCACATTTCTTTGAGGAATTTTTTGAAATAGTTTGCTTACCTTGTCTATGCTTCCACATTTTCATGTATGTCTAGAAAAGAACTTGTAACTAAAACATATGACAAAAAATCCCTGTTGTTATGCTTTGATGGATGTCCCTTCGTTATTTACTAGATATCTGTTGTAGTGCACATTATTATGGTGCAAGCCTATTTTTTAGATTGTTTCATTTAGCATCACTAGTATTCTCCACAAGAACATTTCCCCTATTTAAAATGATGGAAATGGTTCACATCTCTTAGAACTATTTCTATTGAAACAATCTTGGAGATGAATTTAGATGCAATGTGAAAATTAGAACATACTTGAAGGTTCTTAACAGCTCTAATAGTTGTAACAGGGGCCATGTTTAACAAACCAAATGCAATTGCTAACTTTTCACTATGGTGGTAGATAAATGATTCTTTCTTCTTCTATTCCATAACATTAAGTAAAAGTCTTGAATTTGGAAATACCCTACGAGAAATCTGGTTTATATATGTGTGCACTTCAAGTAGATGATTCATTGGGATGACTTTAGGCTTTAACTTAGATATGATGTTGAGTATGAAGCATTTCCTATGTTAATTGTTGTAGAAATATTTAAATTTGCTACATATTTCCTTATGTCAAATGGTTTCTTAGGAAATATTTTTTTCATCACTAATATTGTAAATTTTGGGTATGACACTATATAGAGTTGCTCGATATTTAATGTGTCATTTTAAACACCCATGCTATCAAGCCATAGGTCTGTGAAACATGATGTGCTCTTGAAATTGAATAGGAACTACCAATTCCCTTATTGATTATAGTATTTCACAAGCCCTTGTTGAGTTCTTTGGGACCCTTTCTAGAGAGTGGGCGTTGGAGTGCATGAAAGATCTCCTTCTTGTCAACCTAAGGGGAAATCTCCAAATAATTGTTTAGGTCAAAATTGTGCACCTTTTATTTATTTCAAATTAATAATGTTGGCTCTAGATGACATTGGAAATTTCTCTCTTATTTTTGATGTTAAATTCTTTCATGTCACATAGGTTGCTAAGGAATATTCTGAACAATTGAGTGTAGATTCATGCATTAAGTTGTTTGAACAGTTCAAGTCTTATGAAGGGCTATATTTCTTATTGGGTGCATATTTGAGCTCTAGGTGATTTGACTTTGGATTGTCACTTGTATCAAATTTTCACTAATATTCATTGATCTATTTGAGGAGGTAATTTTGTAGTAGCTTGGGAACCTTGTACTTATATGGTAAACTGTATTTTCAATGTCATTGGTAGTTAGGACCTCAAAATTCACTTAAAATACATTGAAGCAACAACCAAAACTGGACAAATCAAGGAGGTGGAATGTGTAATCAGAGAGTCAAACTTCTATGATGTTGAAAAGACAAAGAACTTTCTTATGGAAGCAAGAATTCTAGATGCTTGTCCACTGATAAATGTTTCTGATCGGTTTGGATTTGTCCACTATCATGTTCAATAAAGCTTATCATTCAAGGTATATGCAAAAGATAGTTCTCAATCCATACTAAGTATTCATGGTGTGAAGTTTGCAGAGGCGTCTTTCATAGGACCCTTAGGCTTCATTTCTCAAGTAATTCTTTCAGGTTTTGGAGTTGTATAAGAAAGAAAAAGAGCATTCTAACTCAATTTTCTCAGTCGCAGCACTTAGAAACACACTTTGTATCTCCTTCTTAATAGCTATTTCATTATGTGTAAATGAATGATTGATTATGTTTTTTTGTGTTTTATGTTTAAAACTCAAAAGAATTGTCTCATTTCCAACACTTTTAGGCAGAAATCAGTGAACAAAAATAATTAAATAAACTACCAATTGACTAAATATACTACCAATTGATAGAAATCGGTGAATAAATATGACTAAATATAATGATTATGCAATTAATAAAAGATGTATCAATATAGTACCAATCGATAGGAATTAGTGAATAAAAACAATTAAATAAACTACCAAATTGATCAAAATGATGATTAAAATTAGTGACTAAATACACTACCATTGGACAGAAATCAGTAAATAAAAATGACTAAATAAGTGACCAGTTAACAATAATCAATGACTAAATATATCAGTGAATAAAAAATGACTAAATAAGTGACTAGTTTACAACAATCAATGGTTAAATTAACAACTAAATATACTACCAAATCGATCAATCAAAAAAACTAATAAATGACTAAAAATGGTTTAGTCATCAATTCGGTCATGTTATAAATGACTGGCAATAAACTACTAATGGTAACGTGACCATGTTTAGTCATTTATAAGCAGTTTTTAGTAGTTTTAAAGTCATATATTGTTGTTTCTATACTAGTGCCACAATTATGAGTTCTAATTATGAAGGCACGTCATAATGAAATCATGTTCACACCTTGGGCATGGAAATTAGTTATGGAAAGTTTTGGGTTCCTTGTTTCATGTTGAGAGGTTATAAATACTTGAAAACTTAGTGCATTTTCATGGGTTTGAAGAATCTTACATGTCATTATGCTGCCAAAATTTATCCAAATTCTTGTTGTAGTGTGAAGACTCCTAAGGATTACTTTGAGACTATATTTTAACTATTCTATTGTTATTGATAATATATTTGAGCTACATGATTTGGAGTGTGGGTTTTTTCCCGAAAGGGTTTTCCCATGTAAACACTGCCTTTTATTGTTTATTTGTTTTGATATGTATGTGCATATTCTAAATCTATAACTATAAAGATGTTAAAATAATTTTTTTCATCTCTCTCCTGCTTAGATTAGTGTAGGAAGTTTCTTCTGCTTACTCGACTTCCTTTCAATTGGTATTAGAGTCTAGCCAACTTTGATTATATTGTTGGGTTTGAAGGGTTTTTTGAGCTCATCTTTGTTTCAGTGGGAGTTTTGTAGAAGGGTGTTTCGTGACCTTGTTGTAGGCAAAAGATGAAAAGAACATCCAGAAGAATCAAGATGGAGAAGTTTAACAATGAAAACTTTGAACTTTGGAAAATGAAAATGGAGGATATGCTCATAGACAGAGATATGTGGGTTGCAATGTTCAAAACCAAACCAACTACAACAACCCAAATAGATTGGGATGTTATGGATAATAAAACGAAGGGTTTGATCAAACTTTGTTTTGTCGATTTCATCCTCTTGAATGTCCATGAAGAGAAATTTGAAAAATACCTTTGGAAGAAACTTAGAGACATTTATAAGGCTAAATCCCTAATAAATAAGTTGTTCCTGATAAAGAAACTATACTATCTAAAGATGGAAGATGGAGGATCTATGGTAGATCACCTGAATGCATTTAACATGCTGACAACTCAACTAGGTTTTGTTGGAGATAAGATTGATGAACAAGATTGTTGCATGCTCCTATTGTGTTTGTTTCTAGACTCGTGGGACCACTTGGTAATGGCTATTGGAAGCACAACCATCAATTTCAAGATGGATGAGGTGGTTTCTTCACTATTATCTGAAGAGATGCAAATAAAGTATCAATTTTTTTATCCTTTCACACAAGTATCATATCCAATAAAGATATATTTTATAGCCTTGTTATCTAAATTTTACCACTTATCCCTAGGTACATTTCCATATGCCTAATAGTTAAAGAATCAAAGATGTTCCAATGATATTTTTTTACCATTCATAGGTGCCTTATTAACCAAAGTTGACCCATAGGAGATCTATTAACCAAGTGGCAATATTTTTCCCAAAAGATGTGTTCTAGGCCAACCCCATCAAGCATACTCCTATTCCTCTCCATCAATATCCTATTTGTTCTTTCTAAAAATCCATTTAGTTGATGGGTGTACAAATTTTTAACATATATTTCTATCCATGGTTCTTATAAAATCTACTAAATGTTTTTGAACAAAACTCACTACCATTATTAGTGCTCAAAATCTTAATCTTTCTCCAAGTCTGATTTTCTACAAAATCCCTAAACTTTTTACTATTACCAAAGACTTCATATGTACTTATAAGGAAATATACCATGTCCTTATACTACCATCATCAACGAAAGAAACATAATACATAAATTTAGAAATCAAAGGAACATTAACAAGACCAAATACATCAACATGGATTAAATCCAACAATCGAAAAGATTTATGATAACTAGAATAAAATTGAATGCAATTTTTGAAATGTCCACATAAATGAAACAAAAGATTACAATAATTTAACCCCTCAACAAGGTTTTTAATTTTAGGTTCCTTAAACCCTTCACACCTATGTGACCCATCCTTTGGTGCCACAAGATTTTTTTCTCTACGAGTAACTTAGTTTCCAAGGAATAAGCACCATTAGGTATAAAAAAAGAACGACCATCAAAATAAAACACACTTCACCTACTTTTTGTTGTCTCTAATAGTGAACATGAAGATTATGTATATCCCTTCACGATAGGAATCAAAAAACTATTACACTAAACTATGTATACATATAGATGAAAGAAATTACCAATATAAAATTAGCAAGAAATATAGTACCTCTGACCATCTTGCACCATTCACTCAAGAAAAAAACCTACACACATACATCATTTATTTCACTTATAAAAATTAGGTTTTGGTGCCAAACTATGGATATAAAGTAAATCATTGATCCCCTTTACTCATATAGGGAATCAAATCAAGACTCTACCATGGCCAAAAATATTAAAATAAGAATAATTTCTTAGGTATACCTTCCCACCATCATATTCTTCATATTTTATAAACCAACCTCAATGTGAGGTCATGTGGAAAGAGACACCAATATATATTAACCATACAACTTCTAATGCATGATTAGCCAAGGTAGTGACAAAATAAACATCTTCATCTTAGAAGGATCTCTCAAACTCATAAATAAAATCTACCTTTTTGTTCTTCTTCTTCTTTTGCTTACAATATCTTCTTAGATGTCTATTTTTTTTTTGTAATTCCAATATTGTACCTTTAAACTACTAGGATATTTAAATCTTCCATAATATTTGGATCTATACTTATCTTTCTTCTTATCCTTCTTCTTTCCTTTCTATTTGGATCTTCCATGAGCCACTATGACCTCCTTAGTTGAATAAAATATCTTGCTTCTCATTTATTTTGAAAGAAAATATGCAACCAATTCATCCATCTTGAACTTACTGGTAGTACACTTAATGTCTATAACAATGTGATCTCATGAATATGGAAAAGAACATAAAAAATTCATACACTAATCTTTCTCCTCAATTTTCACTCCCATTGAGTGTAACTAGGTAACTATAATATGGAAGGAATTTATAATTTTGGCCACAAACCCATCATCCTCCATCCTAAGGGTGTACAACTTATTTCTCTATAAAATCTTATTCAAAATAGATTTAGGTTAATAAATTTCTTCAATCATTATCCAAAGGTTCACTAAAGTAGTCCTTCATACATATTCAACAACACTAATTCTAATAATACCTTTCACTTTTCTATTGATCAAGTCTCATTCTTCTTGTGATGCAACTATAGGTTTGGATCCAAATAATAAAAATGCATCCTCTATATTGAGCTTCCAAAACTCAAAATTTGTGCATGAGAACTTCTTCATCTCTTTCCTTGATGTGCCTGATTGTAGTGCAATTTCATTTTTTTTGCTCTCTACCCATTTTGTACTCAAAATTTACAATATTATTGTATTTGTTGCTAGGGTCATACAAATTTTTTCTCTTTCTATATATTTAGGTCAAAAAACCCTAAAAATCCCTAGTTGTGCCCTATTCTTTTTTTAATCTCTCATTGATTGTTCATTCAAGTTTCCCAATGACTTAAGTATTTTTACTTGGTCTTCATTCCATTCCCTTACCAACCCTATTTTTACCATATATTGACTAAGTATCCTAGAAAGCTTTAGAACATATTTATTACACATGCTTTAATTCATAACTTAAAGTACTATGAAAAAGGGTGGCCCCTACTTGAGACACCTACTACCTTCCCATTGTACTGTGCAACCCTTATGAATTTCATTTTTATTTATTCAATGCAAAGAAAAAATATGCTAGGTAGTGTTGATAATGAAATGGACACATTCCATATCCTCATTCTAGCACTCAAGTCCTTCACACAACAATTTCATATATTCAATGCAAAGGTAAAATTCTATAAATAGTCTTGGTCAAGAGGAGGACATGTGTTAGCTTATGGTTTCAACACATAATTACTTCACACCAAGTTCTAATACTCAATGCATAAGAAAATTGTGATGGCTTGGTCAACTTTGACTTTGAGGGACACTTGACATCCATTCATTTAAGTGCATAAGCTCTTCACACCATGTTAACTCACCTTCAATGCATTTGTAAAATACACTAGGTGGTGTTGATAAAGGTTTGGATGCATGTCACATCCTAAGTCTAGTGCTCAAGGCCCTTAGCATCATAAATTCATGTCTTCAACACATAAGGAAAATGTGTTAATTGGTAGGAGGAAGAGATGGGATGCATGTCAACTTTGAATTTAAGCATATAAGATCTTCACACTGCATTTTCCTTTGCTCAGCACATAAGGAAAATGTGATAAATGGTATTTCATAAAGGATAACACCTATTAAAATCTCTTTTTAGCATATTCTTGCAAAGTGAATATTCTCCATTCAATGCATTGATACCCAAAAAATTGAAAAATCAAAGGGACACATGTTTATTTCTCATTACAATGCAAGATTTCTTCACAATGCATTTTGATCAAAACAAATTCAAATTATTTTTTGTGGTACGCTTAGAGAATGAACTATCATCCATCATGCCGCAACATTCCTAGATCAATGGTTGAAATTCAAAATTTGAAACAACTACCTGCAAACAACAATATTCATTCAAGTGAACAATTACTTTGGCAATTCAGTCCCAAATACTATTGTTTTAAAGCAATAAAACAAGGAATTATTCTATTATCACTGTAATCAAATAATTCTTGATTTTGAACATTGATTTGAGCTCCCAAATAAAATTTGTGCAAATGAGGCTAGGGTTTCAAGTGTTTTTATGGGTAAGATATTTTGGTCTCTCATATAAGCCTATAATTTTTAGAATCTTGTGTGAATTTTCTTATAGGGTGTAGGCAAAGGGTTTTGAATTTTTATCTCAAGAAATTCTAGTAGAATTGAAACCCTAGGATAACTCAGAAACATTTATGAAAACCTTAATTATCTAAGAATTTTCAAAATGAGTGAATCAGGCACAAAATATAAAGGATTTAAGAGATTTATCAAGGATGAATCAATGAAAAAATTGCTTGGGTAAAAAAACAGAGCCAAGAATGCCTAGTTCATGGGGGTTCTCACTAATAGAATTAAATTTGACAAACCAATTTCAAACTTATGGACTCAAGATTTGGGGAAATAGGTAATCCCAAATTTTTTTATCAACATTGGCCTAATTTAAACCCTAGCAGAAATTTATGATGCAAATAATAGGGTAATTAAGAGTGAAAAAGGATCCCTACTAGTAGAAATTTCAAGGAAATATATTATGGATACCGTTGATTTGAATGTTGCAATAAACACTGGCATATATTTTGGAGCACTGAGTAGAGAATGGGTAAATGATAAGCATAGATTTAGAGTACTATGGCTACCTCAATATAAGAGGGGAAGGGATAGAAAAATGGTGAAATTCACAAAGGATGAGGTTGGACCATTTGATTTTGACATATTTGAAGATTATTTTATAAACACATATTTTTCCTTATGCCAAGTATTAGGAGAAGATTACAAGATTCAAATGCATGTTCATATGATGATAATTGTTGGTAATATTCATCATAGAGATGTTAATAGGATTTTTTATTTTGCTTCATATGTAGCCAAGGGTATTCACAAGAAATTGAAGATTATGAAATATCCAAAGGCTAAATTGTATTTTAAGTTGTAGTCCTTATTATGCCATCTAATTTTATATAGTGAAGAAAAAATATGGATCAAGCCTCTAAATTTGAAGATGACTAATAAGGATGACAAAAAGCTACCTATCCAAATGTGGAAATATCTTTGGGACTCCCACTACTCCTCTAAAAACTAATTAGCCTTTGAGAATTTTTGTGTAGGATGTTCTTCAAAATCTAGGCCTTCAACCAAAGAAAAGAATATCTGAGAAAGTGATCAAGATCCTTAGGCCTTTGGAATTAGGTCTAAACAAATAGGTTGATCATAACATGAAATATTGGTACCTACACACCAATTACACAATATTTAAAGTTTATCGTACCCCAGTGCGACCTCATTATTTTCCAAAATTTGTGTTAGATAGGCTTGCATTCATGGATATCATGTGGCAACTGAATAAATTTGACATTTCATTTTAGATCAATTAAGAAAGGATCCCACATCTCATCTAGGATGCATTTTTTAGACTTCACAATTACGTCAATGGAAGGATTAGAGGTTTTGTCCTCTATTTTGTAAGGATACAAAATGAATCCTGATAATTCTAGGAATTGTGATCTTGAGGGAAATATAAATAAATTGAGGTTGAAAGCAGGATAGTTTCCCTTCTACCAAAAATTCTATGCTTTTGATGATGTAATCAAGAATATTCTAATTGATATATTGGTAAAGGAGAAGAAGAAATAATGGATTGTAATTTTTTAGATAGAGGAGAAGAGAAAATTGATAAATCCCTCTTATAAAGGTGCCTTTATTGGTATAATAGATCCTTTTGCAAGGATGTTGAAATTGATTAGCAATTTTGATGAATTTTCTTTCATTAATAAATGCTATGTGGATGAAAGGCTACACAATAAAAGGGCTGAGTAGCTAGTCCAACAAGAGGCCTTGCCTACTCAATCTTCAATGCACTATGTAGCATCCCCTAAGGTATCAACTAACATGCAACCATTAGTCGATTATTCAATAAACCCAAAGGAAATGGTAGAGAGAAGACTTGAAGAGGAGGATGTTATTGAAAATATGCATGGTAATGAAGTAGTTGATAAAAAATTTCCCCCTCCATAGGTTGATCAAGATGTTGGGAAAGTGCCTACTAGCAAGCTTGTATTGAATCTTAATTATCCAAGTGTTATTGCAAATGGTGTAAAAGCCTTGGCTTGCAATCAATTTATGACTGATGATAATTTTGTGGCTTTAAAAGAATTCAAAGATTTTGTTATGAGGATTAGGAGGGAAGAGTTCGATACAAAGTTAAACAAGGCTAAAGAGGAAGTTTGCCCCTCAAAATATGAGGGGGTTACTTAGTGAGTCCTATGTTGAACATCCATAATACTAAGAGGGTGGGTGAATTAGTATTCTCTTAAACCAAATTCAAACATTAAACATCCAATCACTAATACATATTCAACTACAATAAGGAAAGAAAGCATGGAACATATAAAATATGACATAACACATGAACACTAGGATTTTTACATGGAAAACCTAAAATGGGAAAAACCAAAGTGAAGGTTAAATCACAATATATTATAATCGATTATAGTATATTACATAAATGCTCACTGTAGATGGAATCACTATCCAAGTGGAATCACTATCCAAAAATAAAAGGATAGAGAAAAGAAGGTGGCTCATAGCCTACTTGAACTGTTACAAATTTATCTAAAATATATAGGGATACAGTTCCAATGAAGCACAATAACAATTTTCGCACTGATTCTGATTCAACTCTCTGCAATTCTCTTCATTTGCACAACTTAGATCCTTCACAACACAATTCAGACTACTCTAATCAAATTTGAATCACACATAATACATGTTGCATCTATCTCTCATCTTATCACAAAATGCTGAAAACAATCCAACATATATATAGGCATCAAGTGTAACATCAATTAGGTCAGCCTAATTAGATGTAACACCAAAAATGTAACTTACTAGCTCAAAAATTATCATCCATAACACATGCCACAATTCAAAATTAAAAACACCTTAAGATAGGTTAGCATGGACCTATAATAGATCCCACATAAGATAAAAATACTTATTCATCCTTCACACAACATGAAACATGTTAGGTCAACTCCAAATAAGACCTAAATAAAAAAAACCTTCATTTGCGTGTCCACATCTTGACACATGGACATCAAAAATTAATACCATCTAGAATTCACACACATTTGACATCTGGAAACTTATCTTCAACACCGAAAAACCAAAAACTCATTCGTGGAGAAGTGCGAAATCTCCCACACAAACACACTATACAAAAAATGACTGTAATATGCCAGGTCGAACTCTTTTACTCATATCTCTCAAACTGTAAGTACAATCAAGATGAGATATTGGATTTGAATGAATCTAATAACCACACAAATTAGGTTAGAAGAATAGAGAACTTTTTTCTAATGTAGTGGCATGGACCCAAAAAATGATGCACTATAACACTAAATTGACAGTGTTAACACTTAGTCAGATTTCCATACATCATATCTTTTCAGACCAGCTCAACTTGCACAAATGACCTTCATAGAAACTTTAAAACTTGTTAAAATAGTCCACAACAATGTTGAAATCAATGAAATTACTGTATCATTTTGTTAAGAGCCATCCATGCTCATGTTTCCAAAACAACATCATCAATAGCAATCTCCTCAAACTTCCAACAATCTCCCCCTTTGTCATTGATGGAAACATGCCAAAAATATTCTTGAAAATGCTCTCTAATACTCTCCCCCTTTGACATCAAGGGAAAAGGGTGCCTATGCAAAACTGTTTTGACTCTTACTAGACCCCCCCCTAAGAAATATAAGCATATGTACAAACTGAATAGACTCCCCTTGAGTTATATAACAGAGAAAAAACTCAAAATTGTTTTATATGGTCCACATATTTATAAATAATCTAAACATAAATGCATAAAAAGATAAATAAATGTGTCAACCAGAGGTGGTTGACGCCTACAATTTCTTCAACTGGTCTTCCCAAGTTTTCCTTCCTTGTTTCCATTCTTACTTAGCCTCCGCAAGTAGCCCGATCTGCATTTCAAACTCCAATATAATTTTTTCTCCTTCTTTTGGTGTGGTAGGTACCAGATTCATCTTCTTAGCCTTGTCAGAATTGAGTAGATATTTGGAAATAATTGTAAGTTTGGGATTGACCAGATCCCTTACCTCTCCAAACTACAAAATGATGAGCTCTTTTTGTGCCTGAAGCTAGAAGAAATTCTTGTGAATATCCTCTATGATATTCCTTGTCACACAAGTGAGGTAAACTACTAGGTCATATGCACTAGAGGCTACATTGATCTAAGAATCAATAGAGTCCATCTCCTTTCTTATACTTAGTGTGGCTTTGGGCCACTTCATGCGATATTGCAATAATGCCTTAGCCTCACCCATGCATGCTTATGCATCTTTCAACAATTTTGAAAATTTGTTATGTGCAATAACAAATTTTTCTATGATCTCCAACATCCTTTTGTCACTTAACCTCTTGTCAACCTCTTTCTATGCCTCTACCTTCAATCTAGATGCATATGTTTTGAAGGAACTATAGACACTCAAAAATTTTCCTCACAATCATCCTAATTTTTGTCTATTAATTAAATGGATATTATTATTTGTTTAATTAATTCATTAATACTTTCTTCTATTCATTCATTAACTCACTTAAATCATTAAAATATTATAAGCATTATCTATTGATCATCAAAGCTTGCACCTCTCTAACAACCTTATGGGAAATTTAGTGAGTGGGGGACCAATTTATCACTCATTGAATACCTCCGGGATTTTTATAGAAAGTTGGCTCTTCTCTGAGTTTGGATAAAAGGGTAGAAGGAAATGTAAATATAAAACATGAAAATAGCTATGCGCCAATGCTTTTAAAACATTTCAAAACCCAAGTCTTTTTCTATGTATGATATATTAGACACAAAATGCCACAACCCTTCATTGTTGGGAAGAGAATGAGCAGCAAAGGATAAATACAAGCACAGAGCAATCTTTCAAATATTCCCATGGGAAGTTCTCATTAAGTTCCGATCAAGCATAAAAGTTCCAAAAGTTAACAGAAAAAAATTTAAAAATTGCATAAACCCTTCCTCTTATTACAACATAATATGAAGAAACAATAACTCTTAAACAAACTGGAGAAGTTCAACAAACATAATCCAATTTCTACAAGTTATTACTATATCATATAAATTTACAACATGGAAATCAACTACTCAAACTATTTGAATTAAGCTTAACATAATGTTTTATTCTGAACGAAAACATAAAGAAGGAACTTGATAAAGGCCATAATATGCATAGTTTCAAAGATTTCTTCCAAACAAATCATGCTTAAATATCAAATGAACTTTAAAATAAAGGTCAAATGCCAATCCAATAATAGTTTGAGTTAAAACAATATAACATGCCAGAGAAAAGTAGTGTTCTGCCAAATTTTAACTTCTAAAAATACTTCTATAACTAAGGAAAACTAAAATTATTTCTTTATTCCAAAAATGGGAACTCCTTCCTTCTGTCGCCACCTCCTATTTATAGCTGAAAAGGGAGAACCTCCGCCAACATCCTAGAAGTAAATACTGCCAGATGCTAGCATTTGATAGCTCACGATTTGATCGTAGATCTTTGATTAGGTTGCGAAAATATTTTCTCATTAATTCCCAACTGCCTCATTTATGTCATTTAGATATTTCACAAAAAATACTATTTGAAAATAATTAGATCTTAGAAAATAGTTTGGTAAAATCTGGTTGACCAATCACATAGGTTGAAGATGCCGACTTGAAGCTTACAACCTAAAAAGAAGGAAAACCCAACATGCTTTTACAAAATCCAAGAAAAGAGATCGCTCCTTTAAAGCATAACTTGCTCAAAGTGAAGAGATGACATGTTGAGCAGGCAGAGAGTCTTAGATTTATGAAAATAGCCTCAAAGAAAATCCCCCCCAAGCTGACACGTGCCCCGACTTTCTCCCGAAAGGAAGATGATAAATAAAAGATGTGGAACCACCACATGGTGCATTGCATGCCTTTTAGAACAACTTTTTCTTTAAGCGTGGATTCATCCTTAAGCCAAAAAATATGTAAAAGGAAAAAATAAAAAATAATATTGGCAACATTGCTTCATAGTTCTAGCAACTCACAGGGGGCATTTGCTTGTGGAGGAAAAAACCTAGAGCTTGAAAGTTCCTAGATTTTGAGGAATGTGAAATGTTGTACCTCTCGATCCAAATCAGTGTTTCGGATGAGAGCACAAATCATTGTGTATGATTGATCTAACTCAAAGACTTCCTTAAAATAAATGACTCTCCATCTTGTAGAAATAGGTCCTAGGTGATAATAGAGACGAGAAAGGGAAAAGATCTTATGCTCAATTTCATCAACGGTGGGTGTCAGACCTAAACTTGGGAGCTCTATAGAAGTCCAGATCTTTTGTCTAATTGCATCCATGATCTGCTCAACTGGTAGCACATCCCCATCCAGTGAGAAAAGAGGAGGCAAACTGAAGCTAAGAAGAATATTGAAATCCTTCTTAATATCGTCGACCCTTCTATTCAAAACTAATTATCTCTCTTTTCTCTTTGATGTGACTTTGTGGTAGTGGACAAACTTGCTCGCTTTGCTTGAGGAAACCCTCCAATACAGAATACCTACACTTCTTAGGGCCTCATTAGTGGCCACACACAATCTGGAAATCAGATTTAGCAATTCCATGACTCAGGGAGCATACATCTACAAAATTCGGTTAGCCATCGGGCCAACCTTTTCATTTAATTCTCGAGAATCCCTTAAAAATTGTAGGGTTGGCCTAAGAATGGAAACCATAATTATGATCTATTCCTAGTGCATGGATATCAACTTCTTCAATATCGGGAGGGTCCTAGACCCTTGTGCAGTAGTTAACTCCTGATGGAACTGAAGGTCTCTCGCTCTTACATTCTCCTCCATTTGATTCTTTTCTCAACGTGCATTTGTTAGTTCAGAGTTCAACCTTTTGATCTCTTGATCGTGAGCCAATAGAGTGGTCATGAAATCCTATTTCTCTTGCCTTAACCTTTCTGCTTTCACTTGGGCCTTTTGTAGATTGTCAGAAGCCTGAGATCAGACACCATCCAACTCTCTATGTATGTTTTTTTGAGTACATTGGTACTCTATGTTCTTTTGACACTTAGTAGCAAGATCAACTCTTATCTTTTCAACTTCAGCATACAGTTGAACCTATTCACCTTGGGCCTCCTCAAGCAACTTGGTTGCTTCTCCTTGTTGATTTTGTATCTGTCTTATGCGGTCCATCTGAACATCTCTAGCCTTGATCTCTGTCTACAACCTGCTCACTATTTCCCTTACATTTGTCAACTCTACCTCACTCTTCTTCAATTTTATGTCCAACCTTTCATAATTAGCATATACCACCTTCTGGGTGGCCTTGGCTAGGACCACCTTATCGAATGGACGAGTTTCATTTAAATCCAGATGCATGGATCTGATGTTGTAATCCTCCATATGCATTTGTCCCTTAGACTTGGACACGAGCGACTTCATGGTAGTGATCAAAAGAGAATTCTTCTCTTCATTGAAGCAAGCTTCGATCTTCTTGGTAGCTAGCTATGCGACATTCTTTAATTGTCGTTTCTTCTTCCTGGCCTGTTAGGCCTACTTGGTTGCATCAAAATTCTCTTGGAGACTCTGAGGGGTATCAATGCTTTGTGTAGCAATGGAAGTACCTGGAGGGAGACCAAAAAGGGTAATGGAAGGAGAGACCTCAGATGTATGAGAATGCGGGGAGGAAAATGGGAGTGTAATCATGGAAAATGGCAGAATACCAAATTGAGATTGGGCAAGGGGAAAACTAGTCAAGGTGAAAAGAGAAACGGGCAGAAGTAGACATGTTTTCCTAGAGGCAGATGGACCAATGAGTAACATGGATTTTTTAGCTCTTTCAATGGGGGCCCTTGACAAGGCGATCAAATAATCAATAGTAGCTAAAGCGAATGCTACTCATTCGACACGCGGGGTTACTCCACAAGGTTCATTATTGAAAATGGTTGGGGGTTCATTAAGGACAAAAATATTGGGGTCCACGAATGGAGGAATCTTCTCCATAGATGGAGGCAAAGGAGTAACCAGAGATGTAGAGGCATAAAGAAGAGAGGGAGAAAAACTTACTTGGGCCGCAATGATTGAAAAACCTTGCAGAGAAGACTCCACTTCTTCTTCTCCTCTAAATGATGCACTAGATCAACCTAGATCTTAGACTCATCTCCTCTTTTCATGATTGGAACTAGTACATTCTAATCCTTTGGCAGCAATTCCTATCAAAATTTGGCCTTCAATAACCATAGCAGACCTTCTTGGGGACCATCAAGTTCATTTACCATTACTTCGGGCACTCACAGAGGATGTGGCTTGCGAGTCCTTTTGCCTTGATCCTTTCCTTTTGTCTCATTCCTCAGGCTGGGACGCATGGCATGGAAGTTTCTCCTGTTCAATCTCATGAATTGTTTCTAGATTGCTATTGTCGGTATCAGCCTCTTCATCATAAACCTCATCGAACCTTTCATCATATGGCCACAATTCTTCGAACATGGTATTGGGGCACCTCATCTCTTGTCGAAACCTCCAAAAATCTGCCTTCTTCCTTTCCAACCACCCCAAGAATTTCAATTACGTGCTAAGGGATTTATCCATTGGGAGGTTCTTTTGATACTCTGCCTGCACTACATAGAAATTCAGCCATTTTGGTCATTTGAATGGTATGCGGGCCAAGTCAATGTATACTTCTGGCCTTTCCTAAGTCAATTTTTTTCTTGACTGAAAATACTCCCGACTCTCATGTTTTAAAGTTGGGAGGTGACTTGTTAGATTGTAGTCCCATGTGTCACAAATTAGAGCCAAGCCTACGAGCACCAATTTATTTGTAAGCTCACCCTTCACCCTTCGCTTCCCTAATGCCACCTAACTGTTGGAAATGTTAAAGGGGATCGGGTAAAGCCCTATCTTATGCCTTCCCACACCATAAACATTGTCAGAAAGGGTTTCCTGATGGCATGCCTCCAAAGAGAAAAATCTATCTGTTACAAATTTGGGGAGTTTGAAAGGCTCCTTGACGAAACCATAAAATCTAATAAATGTAAATTCCTCACCCAAGAAATAATCCACCAGGGTCTGTGAAATCTTCATCCATTGCAAGACCTCAAGGGATAAATGACCCATAGAGCATGGGAGAAAATATTGAAGTACTGGCCTCATAAAATAATCCACCATCCAGTAGTAATCCCATATTCTTGAAAGAACTAGTCCATACAAAAATTGGCTTATAGAAACCCTTTACATCGAACCTAAACACTGAAAAAATTCTCTCCATAAACTTAGAATTTTGATGCAAAATCAAGTGAACCAAGAAAGAAGAATACTTGAATTTATACTTAGTATCATAGGTCCTCAATTGCTATAGCATCCTTTTGGCTACTACATCAAAAAAATCATAATACTTCTAAATTTTCTCCGTTTTATGCATGAAATCTAGGCCCATCTGAAAGAGATGGAATTCTTCACCATCATCAATGCCATAAATCTAGGCCAACATGAAGAAAACAGACTGCGTATCCTTCTTGAATTTTCTATGTGCAAGAGGAAAAGAAAAGTGATCTCTCTCTTCGGTCTTTCCTTCATTTCATCCTCATAAAATCTTTCTTTCTTGGTTCTGGCTTCCTAGAAACTTTCAATGTCTTACTCATCAAAGAGTTTGATGCCAAAAGTTGTAGGGATACACAACATATCTCGTATGACTACTGCAAATTTTTTAACGTTGATCTTGTTGCCAATAATAACTTTTGTATCCCTGTTGAATATTTTGGCACATGCGTCTACCAGCTCCGGGCATGGGTGTATGACAGGAAACATGAATTGTGGAAAACCACAATACCAAAGTTGATACATGAAACTTTCAGATGAACCATGCTACACCATTCTTTGGAATACCCCCTCCCTAATGCTTTTAGGTTTAGTCTCCAACTTTGGGTTGAAAATATTGTTGGTGAAATCCTGCAATGACTCTCTTATGATACGATTATTTGGTTGCATATATTTGGTGTAATCAAACTGTCGTTCTTCTGACACTAGGGC
Source organism: Sequoiadendron giganteum (assembly GCA_007115665.2). Classification (NCBI taxonomy): domain Eukaryota; kingdom Viridiplantae; phylum Streptophyta; class Pinopsida; order Cupressales; family Cupressaceae; genus Sequoiadendron; species Sequoiadendron giganteum. The sequence goes on from CM021102.1 coordinate 25,078,866, forward strand.
ATTGGCGAATGAATTCCTCCCAAAGATGTTGGCTTAACCTGACATTTTGGATGAGGCTCCAATATTTCTACCAGATGTTGATTCTTCGACCATGGATGTATCGAGAAGTTGCAGAGAGTTTCTTCAATGAAACAACCACTTTCTTTTTTGCTACTTAGAAAAAATTGCCTTTAGGTGCAGTTAAATCCTTTACACGCACATGCAGTTAAGGATTTTCTATTACCGTTGGTACCCTAAATGCTGCCACCACTGCGATACATGTGGATTTGAGATCTATATCCCCAGAGAATGCCAAAAACGTTGCAAGAATGGAATTAGTACATTCTTCCTCCCGCCTATTTTCATAAATAAACTAATTGCATTGGAAAAAATTCTTTTAGCTATGAGAAACATGCTTAAGTAGTGTAAGGTACTTTTGAAAAGACACGCCTATTTAATTTGTTATAACTTAACGTGTTAATCCATGTATTTTCATATAAGAGAGCTAGCTAGTGCTGATGATGGCCAAGGACACATGTTGATGATCGACCTATGCAAGAATTTACTCTTAATGCCCAAATTTAATTTTCATGACCTCTTGTCATATTTTCCGTATGATTCATCTCCCACCCTTTGGTTGCTTTGGTATTTCCTCCATTGCCATCTGAATAAAATAGAATTCCTATCGGTTGGGTTTGTTGGCCCATATTTTTTATAAATAGCTAAGCCACCTTACTACAATATTCATTTGAAAAATAGCCTTTAAGTTTAGTGATATTTTCTTGCTATCTCCCATTCCTCTACACTTTGTTGCTTTGTCATAATGTTGGCTAGCCTAGGAAATATTGTTCGAATTCTACCATGGAGGCCACAATATGCCTTCATGGGGGAGGTCACCTATGACATAATTAAGTGCCTAGTGAAGACATGTGATCACCTTGGTACCATTGCGTTCAAGTGGGTAGTCGACCTGGACTATATTGATGACAAAAACCGATTGAGAAGCAATTGCAACATTGTTTCTCTCTTTTTCACCTCCCTTCTTAACTTGAACATTGCCAGGCCCATGATAATTGAATTATGCCACCAAATGTTTGACTCCATACTGCTAGAAGGGCTTAGTGAAATTGTGCAAGTGTCTATCCTTAGTGTCGGAATTCTGAGCGCCATGGACATCCATAGGCACGTCAATTATGGGATAGACATAGCCTAGTTTCCTTTCCTTTCTAACTTCTACACCATGGATCTTGATGGGAATCGTTTGATGTCTCTACGAACGACCACCTGCCTACTATAGGAGTATGACATGAAACGTGTTTCTAGGATCGAATAGAGGAAACACTTTGAGTTTCTTGTGTATAGCCACGGTAAGGAGAATTGAGGTCCATGCTATGTTGAGCCTGCATGGTTGTGTGTTCACTCCCCTTTTCACCCTAACAAAGAAGAATAAGAAGAAGAAAAAGAAGAAGAACCCGACGATGAGCTGCTTCAACTGCATAACAATAGTTGGAGGCTTAGCTTTTACTATTTTTTGCACGTTGCATCCTTTTTGCCCCTTTTTTCTTTGTGACTCTTTTTGGGTTTGCTTGAGAGGGATTCATGTTTAAATCTGAGCCTCGAGCTTTTACTAATGGTACATAACTATTTTTTTTTAAAGAACTGGCACATTAATGGAACAATTTTAGATAAATATCGTTCACTGGTGTATCCAAAATGTTACCTTCCATATCTTCAAGCTCATACACACTTTCCTTGCATGCACTGATGCGGAAGGGTCCCTTCCATAACGCTTCAAATTTTTTATGTTGTCTTGGTTTTGTAATGCGCTCATCGTACTTTAGTACTAGGCTCCCTTCCCTGAAATTTGGGTTGGAGGTCTTTTTATTGAACCATCATTTTACTGTCTGTTGGTGACAGATCATGGATCCATAAGCCTTTTCTCTATCTTCCTCAAGTTTGAGGAGTTCCGCCAATCTTACCTGTCGCTTTCTTCAATCTCTAGGGCTTTTAGTAGTTGCAAGGCAAGGATCTCTATAGAAATAGGTAGAACTACCTCTTTTTCATATACATTTCATAAGGAGAGGCCTTCAAGATCTGCTTGGGCATAATTTGGTTTTCCCATAGAGCAACTCATAGGTGCTTGTGCCAATCCCTTTGTTGCTCTTACCCGCTGCACTTGATCAACCTAATTCGGTTTTTGTTGGTCGACTTTGCTAACCCATTTCCTTGCGGGTAGTAATTTGATGAAGTTTTAAGGTAAACCCCATGTTTGATAGAAAAATTTGACATCCCTGAAGCTACAAAAGCTTGTGCATTGTTGGATATGATGGTTTTTGGTGAACCAAATTTGGTTACCAAATCTTCAAGAAATTTGACGATCTTGCCCTCTGTAGCATTTTTTAATGGTGATGACTTTCATTCACCTTATGAATTAGTTGATCACCATAAGGATCCACTTATGGCCAACACTAGAAATAGGATTTATCATCTTGAAAAAATCCAAGCCCCATTGAGCAAAGTGTTCCTCAGTTATAATTGGGCTCAAAGTTAAGGCAAAATTATTCCTTTTTCTAATGAAATATTGGCACTGAGTACACTTTTGCACCAGATGGTGCACTTCAAAAAACATGGAGGGAAAATAATACCTTTCTCACATTATCTTTAAGGCAGTAGTCTTGGCGGAGAAATGTCCACCCTCTGGAATTCTATGAAATTCATTAAGAACTCTTTTTGCTGATGGCTTATTCAAACATTAGAGAAGGACACCATCATAATTCCTTTTAAATAAGATACTTCAATTAGTACATACATGGTGCCTTGTAGTTGGTAGTATGATCTTTTATTATATGAAAGGTTGGTCGGGTACTACTCCTTTTGCATATACTACGTTTGATCCATCACCCAGGACTCATCGGACTTGAACTGGTTTGTGTAAACTTGATCGGTCTCCTTCTCAGCTATGAAACTTGATTGCTGCATAAGATATTCGCACAAACCTCTTCCTTGAACTAGCTTGGTTGGTCTAATGTTGACATCATACTCTAGGATCTTGGTGATCTAGTTTGTGCTCTTCTCGATTACCTCGCCTTTGATGATATACTCCCGCACACTGGGATGTGCGAAGAGAATGGTGATTCTATTGGCCAACACCAAGTGTCATAACATTTTTATGCTTTTAACAATAGAAAAATATTTATTTTCAACAAAATTATACTTGGCTTCATATCCTTTAATATTTCTTGAGTGAAGTGCGATAGGATGCTCTCTATTATTTCCTTTTTCCTTCTGAGTGAGTACTGAAGCTATGCTATGTTGGCCACTGTATGCATAGAGTAGAAAATATTTGGAAAAGTCTAAGTTAGCCAACACCAGAGTGGTAGAGATAGCTATCTTTATCTGCTCGGAAGATGATTTTTCTTTGGGGGTCCATTTGAACATTAGGTTCTTTTTGAGTATCAATGTGATAGGTCTCGTGATTCTTGCAAAGACTGAAATGAAAAGGCTGACAATATTGATCTTTCCTAAAAAAGACTACAGTCCTTTCTAATTCATTGGTAGGGGTAACTCCATTATATATCTCACCCTTTCAGGTTTTATTTCTATTCCCTCCTTCGATACTACAAAACCAAGCAACTTTCCTTGGGGAACTCCAAAAACATATTTTTTAGGTTCAAGGAAATCCTGAACCGTTGACATTTCTGGAATTTTTTTTCTAGATGATCAAAGTGATCATCCTTTGACTTTGAAAAGAACATTAGGTCATCCAGATATATTAAATTAATTTGATTAATTAATCCTCTAAAAGAAAATATCCATTGCTCACTAAAAAGTCGCACTGGCATTTGAAAGTTTGAAGGGCATCTTTTCATATGCGAACATTGGTAAATTTTGTTTTATGTTGGTCACCTTCCTTTACATATACTTGGTTATAGCCTGAAAAATCATCGAGCAGTGAGAACATCTCCGATCCAACCACAGTCTACAGGATTTGCTCCATTGATGGAAAAGGATAGTGATCTTTGAGCAATGCTTTATTCAAATCTCTAAAATCAACATAGAGCCTAATATCACCATTCTTTTTCTGAATTGGTACCAGATTAGACACCTAGAAAGAATGCTTAATTAGATATATGATCCTTGATTTGATCAATTTGGTGAGCTCTTGTGCCATCAACGCTTTGACCTTCAGATTGAAGTCTTTATTTTTGTTAGATGAGCTTTGATCCTTTAGACAAGTCAATAGTATGCTAAATTATGCCCAGATCATACCCTTAAAGATCATCATAGGTCTAGGATATGACCTTTTCATATCTAGAACATATATCCTTTAGTCTTTCCTTATCCTTCTACAAAACGTCCCTTCCAACTTTTAACTTTCTCCCACTTCTAACACCAAGTTATTCATAATCTCTCATGTCTGCAGTGAACCTCTATTTGCTATTTTTTGCATCCTCATAGTCAAAAATATTTTTAAGGAAAATTAAACCTCGAGGAAGCTTATTTCCTTTTAACTAGATAACTTGCCCTTCGAAAGATTCTACTCCTGTCTCTGAATAGTCAGAAGCTCCTCCTAGTTTTTGTAAAAAGGTGGTGATCTGAATATCATCCTCAAATACTTGCCAGTTTTGATCATTATAGGGAATTTCTTGTTGGACGATGATCTGTATTGCATTCTAGTTTTTTGTTGAATAGGAAAATGGTTCAAATTATGAACCGATTGAAGCCATCCAATCGATGACACTCTTTTTGAGATCGGGGAATGACTTATAAATTAAAAGCTTCAAAATTCTCAATCAAATCCCATATCCAATGTTTGTATGACTTCATTCTTATATTATTCATAGTCGCTTTCCCACAGACTTGGCTCACAACTAACTCTAAATCTTTGAATGCTTGCATGCTCTTTACACCCATTCACTTTGAAAGAATTAGACCATGAACCAAGGATTCATATTTTGCATCATTGTTCGAGCGTGAGAACTAAAAATGAAAAGCCTTGATGGTCTCTAATCCTATCAGGGGCACTAATTGGACACCCACTTTAGAACTGGCTTTGCATTTGGTGCCATCAAAATATAAGGTCCATATATGGTTGTCACCCGGATCACCATATTCATCCTAATCCTTTATCAATTTCAGAATAACTTGATTGTCATCGAAGATGACATAGGTGCCTATTCCCATTGCATGAAAGTTTCCGAATGGGTCGGAGTTGATGAATTGATTGAGGAGGACCTCCTCTTTGGGAGTCTGGTCATGCGTGTCTTCTTCATCTTTCAACATCTCTACACAATATCTCCCCCTTTGCGAGAAGGAGGTATGTGCAACTTCAAAGTATAGGATTGCATTGTGCGCTATGTGTTCTGGATGCAAAGACTCAGATAAGTTTTTCTTCTTCGCTCCATGCTTGGTCCTCAATATCAGGTGGGACTAATCAAGCGCCAAATATCCACCAAGATTTATGGTGAAATATCTTGAAAGACACATCCTGAAGATCGGGGGAATTTCTATCACCACTATTTCTTGTGTGACCATTTGGCTTGGAAATGAGAAGAGGGTTAAAGAAAAATATTATCTCCCACAATAAGTGTTAAAAAGAAAGGTGCAGGCTTTGGCTTGCTTACCTCTTTCTCTTTTGTATTGTCTACATAATTCACATAAGCTGCGAATTTCAAAGCTTGAGGATTTGATGCGGGTTATTTATCTTTATCTTGATCACACAATGGAGTTGCATCCATCCGCGATATTTTATCTTTCTTCTTTAATGCTTCCCGAAGTAACATATTTTGTTTGGGAATGTATATGACATTCCACAGAGATATGTTAGAAGACACCTTCTTTAATTGTTCCACCCCATTGAGCATTCCGATTAGCTAGAGTTTGGGTTTAAATGGTGGTATATCTCTTGTTTTCGAAGGAAATCAATCCATGATGAATGGGATAGGAATCTTATCCAAATCCTTCGCTGGTGATAGTGGAGTTTGTGGCTGCTGAGTAGGTCAGTCAATTGCCTACCACGATTGATTTTCTTGTAGCCATGGTTGATGTAATTGAGGTTGTGGCAGAGCTTGTTGTATGTATTCTCCTATGATCCTTCTTTTGGATCTTGTGTTGTAGTTTGTCTGTACTTGTGGAGCACTAGTCATTGGAGCTTCATTCAAGTACCACATTTTCTTCCTCCATCCATGAGAATAGCACTTGGTCCGATACAATATCCAGTTCTTGTTCTAAAGACACCCCTTGAATTTGCACTCTAAAGTAAGCATTTTCCATTTCAAGGGACTCATATTCTTCCACATTCAGGAGCGTGCCCTTGTTTCTTTGTTCTGCTATCTTCTATTGCATATTCCCCTCAGATGATTTTAGGGAATGTGACTATCACTACATGGGAAGCACCATACGTTCTCATCTTTCACCAGATTATTCTGGCCTAGGATCAACTCTTTACTCTAACTATCTTTGAATGTCTGTAGCGACATAGTGATCAAAACTATTTGGTTTGTGGATGTAATTTATTGACCTCCTCCTCTTAAGGGTCTTTGATACATGTTTTTTTAATAGGATGGCCTTCCCCCCTGAGAGGTTTGAGTGGCTTGCTCTAGAGGTTCCGCTTGTTGTCGTTTGATGAGAACTAACTTGTTAGCAAAAGACTACATGGGACTCTTCATATCATTGATGTCCATTGCTAGAGCGGAAGAAAAACAATGCGCACGAATGTGCGGTGGGGTACATGTAGATGGATTGTGGCGTGGTTGATGTCATCACTTGTGTAGGAGAAGTTCTTGGAGTAGCTTCTTGTTGAGGACCACCAGAGATTTTTGTGAATATGGGCATCAGAGATCATGGTGGAAGCTTTCTAGCATCGATCAAATTATTCTCTGCATGCATAGCCAAACCGTATGTGTCAGGAAAGATATCCCCTCCCATAAAGGTTATCATAACTATGATGTCTAAATTGAAGCCTTCAGGTAGAACATAAATGCCATCGCAGTTGGGGGTTAAGCAATCATAGGGATTCTTTGCTAGGTTTTGTCAAACCTAGTGTTGAAGTCGCTCATGGCCTCTTATGGGGATCTTTTGATAGTGATTAATTGATGTAGTAACAAAGAGTGATATCCCTTCTTTGAGAAGTATTTGAACAAGCTTTCTCTGAGCTGATCCTAGGAGCGGATAGAACTCGAAGCCAAAGATCGATACCAATCTTGAGCTTTTACTCTGCTATGTTATGTACCCTGCATACCTCCGCTATATCTTGGAGGTGTTCGGAGGGTGTTTCAAAGTCTTCTCTAAAAGAATGGAATAGCCTTGAGGGAATTAGCTAGTATAGGAGGCCACAGGTCTAGGGGCGTAGGTGGTTGTAGCGGACTACCACTATCCCAAGTTATGAAATTTCTAGGAGCAAGGGTAGCTATGTGAGCCATGGAGAATAGATTCCTATGAATCGGGTATACTAGTATTATGATTTGGAAATTTTAGGCTCCGGGTGGAGTAGATAAGGCTCTAGATCTTAGGCTCTTACTTCTCACTCTATTACTCCTTATAGGTGATATAGAACCTGTAAGTATTCTTATCCTAGATACCAAGGTGGGTAACTAGGAGTACTGGAAATGGCCTCTTGAGGATGCTCTTGTTTGGATTTTGGGCATGAAATTTCTAGGTTCTTTCCTTGGCCTGATTTAAGAAATATTTCAGACTTCTAATCGGACATTCAAAAAACTTTGGGTCCCATCAGGTGTTCTAGAAAAAGAATTGTTGATCATCAAAGCTTGCGTTTCTCCGATAGCCTTATGAGAAATTCAGTGACTGGGGGACCAATTTGCACCTCACTGAATACCTCTAGGATTTTTATAGAAAGCCGACTCTTCTTTGAGTTTGGAGAAAAGGGTAGAAGGAAATGTAAATATAGAACATGAAAATGGTGATGCACCAATGATTTTACAACATTTCAAAACCCAATTATTTTTCTATGAATGATATATTAGACACAAAATTCCATAACCCTTCATTATTGGGAAGATAACGAGTAGCAAAGGCTAAATACAAGCACAATGAAGTCTTTCAAATCTCCCCATGGGAAGTGGTCATTAAGGTTCAATCAAGCATAAAAGTTCCAAAAGTTAACAGAAAAACATTCAAAAATTACATAAACCCTTCCTCTTATTACAACATAATATGAAGAAACAATAACCCTTAAAGAAACTAGAGAAGTTCAATGGACATAATCCAATTTCTATAGGTTATTACTATATCATATAAATTTAGAGCATGGAAATCAACTACTCAAACTATTTGTATTAAGCTTAACACAATGTTTTATTCTAAACAAAAACATAAAGAAGGAACTTGACAAAGGCCATAATATACAAAATTTCAAAGATTTCTTCCAAATAGATCATGCTTAAATATCAAATGAACTTTAAAACAAAGGTCAAATATCAATCCGATAATATTTTGAGTTAAAACAATATAACATGTAAGAGAAAAGTAGTGTTCTACCAAATTTTAACTTCTAAAAATACTTTTATAACTAAGGAAAACTAAAAGAATTTCTTTTTCCAAAAAGGGGAACTCCTTCCTTTTGTCACTGTCTCCTATTTATAGCTCAAAAGGGAGAACCATCGCCAACGTCCCAGAAGTAAATACTACTAGATGGTAGCATTTGATAGATAACAATCCCATCGTAGATCTTTGATTAGGTTGCAACAAGCTTTTCTCATTATTTCCCAATTGCCTCATTTATGCCGTTTAAATATTTAGCAAAAAATGCTATCTGAAAATAATCAGATCTTAGAAAATATCCTAGAAAAATCTAGTTGACTAATCACATAGGTTGATGACGTCGACTCGAAGCTTCCAGCCTATAAACAAGGAAAAACCAATATGCTCTGACAAATTCCAGAAAAAGAGATTGCTCCTTTAAATCACAACCTACTCAAAGTGAAGTGATGACATGTCGAGCAGGCAAGGAGTCTTATAGATTTATGAAAATAGTCCAGAGAAAATTCCCGCCGAGATGACATGTGCCCCGGATTTCTTCCGAAAGGAAGATGATAAACAAAATCCATACAACCACCACATGGCACATTACGCACCTTTTGGAAGAATTTTTTCTTTAAGCATGGATTCATCTCGAGGCCAAAAATGTATAAAAGCTGAAAACTAAAAAGAAGATTAAGGAAAAATTGCTTCACATTATCCATTTTCATAATCATTTATTCATCATTTATCCATTTCATACACTTTATTCATGCATAATAATTAAAATATACATACATTAATTTACATGAAATCTCCATCCATTGCATATTTTAAATCATTTGCATTTTTATAAATAAATTCATTAAATCACTCATCTAATTCAAAAATTCACTTTAATTCTAAACACCTAAATCTCCATCATGTCATAAAACCTCTCAATTATCTCTCTCATACCCATCGATTTCATTTGATTAAACAATATGGGATAATTACCAATTTCTCCATTTCATTCTTTTAATCACACATATCTCCCATAACTTGGATCTATCCTGTGAGGAAATCTATATAAACTCTCTCTTCTCACCAAAAAGGATATTCGATTTTACTCAATGTTCATTCATCATATCTTCTTGTTGCATTTGTGCTTGTAAAAATCTGAGAGCACCAAATGCATAATACAAGATCTTGATGATAGGAAACTAATGGAGTTAGTTTTCTTTTGAATGTATATGTTTGGTTTTGTGTAGTGTAGTTTTACATTTTTGCATTTGTGTTCATTTAAAAAATCTTCATTGATGTTATGCTGAGATTTTGATTTCTGGTTTTAGATTTAATTAGTTTCTCATTTTTAGCATAAACAAAATGGTGAACCCGACGTGAATATTGCATCAAAATATTGAATTGAATATATATCATTTCTTGCAATAGAATATTGCATCATTATCTATTATGGCTTAGATGTGGAGTTTGTTTTGGTAAAAATAAGGTTTTCATTGAATAATCTTGTAGAGGAAGTTTTTGGTCTGCTAAAATGTTTTAAAATTTTATTCTTGGTGATATCTCACATTTTGGCTCACTAATTAGTGGTGGCTTCAAATTATTTGTAACGCCTCATATTTCTTTTTGGACGGCTTTTGTTTTATGCATAATTTTTGATAGCTATGTGGCTTTTATTTACGTCTTTTGTGTGATCAAATTTCTAAGCAAATAGTTCATGTGGTTTATCTATGTTTTCACATTTTGTATTTCCATCAATCTAAATTGGCTACAAGCAATTTGAAGACAGGTCTATGAGATTTGAAAAACTACAAATCCCATTAATGCCTCAGTCTGCCATATCCATCTTTCAAATTCAAAAGAAAACTTACTCTTGTGTAGTTTCAAAATGGTCTTGGGATTGGATTTGGTAGCCTCTCCCAACCTGTCCATGTCAAGCTCTTGTAAGGGATTCCCCGGGAGCCCTTGTCTAGTGATTAATTCACTTGGAAAAACTAAATTTTGAATACCCAAAACACCCGATTGCTATGCCAGGCTTCCCTATAATAACCAAAGCCTAAGTTCCTCCTTTCTTGGCTGCTAAAACATTTATTCATCCCCCTCTATCATCATATTTTTGTTGTGCGAATGGATTAGGCACTTGGTTTTCATCAAGCAACACTATGAGTCATGCCTTGTAGGCACATCGACCCCGATTCAAGAACACTAATTGCTTAACAAAGGCTTTCTTGCCAATTGGTTTTGGATACTGATTAAATGAATTTTGTCTGTCACTTTCCATTTATATTTATTTGCATGATTTTGTCAGTAATGAGGGTGGCTCATGTATGAATGTGCAAAGTTAGAAATGATTCTATTAAAATATCGTGATGCTCAAGCATTTTCATTTATGACCTCATTTTGGTCTTAAATCATGGTGCCTAAAAACAGGTTGTCCAGTAAAAGCAGTGGGGGCCATTGTGAATCTGAATTTTGTTTGTTAATTTTTGTTAATTTAAGTTGATTTTTGTGAGTTTTTAATTTTGATAGAGATTAATTTAGTTTTAATTAATTTTAGTAATATAAATTAATATTAATTTAGATTGATTTTGTTAGATTAATATTAGTTTTGATTAATTTAGATTTAGATTAATTTAGGATTAAGTTGTGTGGACACTGAAAAATGTCTTAGTCTAGGAGCGTCACTTTTTCATGGTCTTCGTCTCCGTATAATTAAATAATTTTAATTATTTACTTATCCTTGATAAAATTCCTCTATTAATTAAATAACTTTGAATTATTTAATCAATTCACTTCTTAACCTTTATTCTACTAGGATCAATTAAATAAAATTAATTACGTCGCTAACACCCCCTATCTTCAATAATTAAATAAATTATTATTTATTTAATTATTTTCCTTTTATCATTCGTCTATAGTAAAATTATAATAATAATTATTTTTCTATTTAATTGACCTTTCCCATTATTCTATAATGAAATACTTGTCAAAATTATTTAATTATCCAATGCCATTCTTCTCCCCCATTAAATAATTAATTCAAAATAATTCTTTAATGTCTAATTTCTATTTCTTCCCATTTAATTAAATTGATTTCATAAATCAATCTAATTAAATGCCCATATTCTCCCTCTTCCAAATAAATAATTTAAATGAATTATTCATCCTCCACTTGTCTAGAGATTCCTTCTTATGAATTAAATGATTTCAATTTTTAATTCCCCATTTTCTTCCTCCACTATCTCACTTTTGAATCTCAACCGTCAATTGGCTCTGGTCTCTTTCTAATATTGACCATCCATTTTGTAACCTCCACTCTCTTGTGTTGCATGTCTTCTTGTCTGTTGATCTTGGAATATTTCTAGAAGATCGATCTTGACCGTCGGTTTGAATGGCTGTCTATAAAAGAATCCTTCCTCCTCCATTCTCGGTTTAACAACCACTTATCGAGCTCACTTTCATGCTCCCTATTTGTAGGTATTTGCACATGTTTAGTTTGATTTGAGGGAATATTTGCAAAGGAAGATTTAGGAGAGACGAGAAAAGTTAATCAACTTCAAACATGGGGAGTGATTTTACTTGAATGTTTTCATTTTCCTCATGATTGTTTGTTTCTCTTGTTTAGTTTGGGTTATTAGTTTACAAGTGTTGTGGTTGTCACTAGAATCTAGGCTGCTCGATTTTCCCCATCGTACATTGGTGAACCCAATGTGAAGGACAAGTTTTGCAGGTTTCAGATGAATTTTTATTTTTTTAATAGGTTTTCGTATAGAATAACGCTCACGCAATTGAGATGTGCAGTGACATAGCTGCTGAGAAATGACACAACTGATTAAAACTATGATGCAACTGTTGAATAGTCTAGATAACTAAGAGGGGGGGTTGAATCAATTATCACAAAATATTTCCCTTACTTTAATTAATCCAGAGCAAACATAAAACAATCAAATGATAATTAAAATAGATATGAACATGAAAGAACTTAACAACACCATGCACAATGAACACCAAAATTTAAGTTGAAACCCAAGATGGGAAACCCCATGGAGAATGCTAATTCTCAATTATAGAACACCAGTTAAGGTGACACCGGTTAAGGTGATTTTTATAAGGGCTCACTACCCGATTAATACAAAAACATATGATTAAAAAATAGACAAGACATGAACTGATGAAGTTGCATCTACATATGCATGAATTCATTTTTGGTTAAGAGCACAATATTTATCTACAACAGATCCGATCAAGAATCTTCTGCCCACCTTCTTTGCACAACCTCTGCAATACAAATTATTTCTTCCTGACACTTGCCTTTACTTCCTTCTTTGTTTCTTGTCGCATGATCCTTCACACCCTTATCACTATTTGCACACACCACATTTCTTGTTTAATACAAAAGGGATGTTCTACATATATATATATATATATATATATATATATATACACCCAGACAACAAAATGAGTCGACCTAGAAAAACATGCCGACTTGAAGAACAAACATGAAATATTCAATAAGTCTTGGCACGCTAGCACTGAACCCAAAGGATAGGTCAAACATAAAGATCTCCTTACCACATTATTACGAAAAGATAGCAAATATTGAATTACATGAGATATATTCCAGAGCTGATGGAAAGCCACAACCAATACCAAATATTGATCATCATCAATTTTAGTATTAATCAGAGGAATTCAATTAGACATACCGAAAAATTATAACATGCTACATGAATGGTCTGAATAGCAAGGATACCCAAAATAAGCTTTAGGCACAACAACCAATATCAAAAGATTAGTCTTCATTATTTTTCATTAACCATCTTCCACAAATGTTCCAAAAATAAGTACTACCATATATAGATCAAAGATAACATCCACACTACGCAAAATTATAGCATATGATAGGATATATCATTTCTGTATATCATTTAGAGCACAACCTTCTGGATCCCAGGTTTTGACATCAATGACAACAATGCCAAATCAACAAATTCTGAACAATCTTCCCCTTTGGCATTGATGGAAAAACAACAAAAACTCAAAAACACATAAAATGAATCCAAGTGCTCCCTCTTTGTTGGTATGTGGTGACTGATCATGCTATAGCCGACTTTGTAAACCCTAATTTTTGGAAGCTTCTAAAATCTTGTTATAAGCAGCTGGGATGGAGAGTTGTTGTATGGCATTATTCACAATATTGTAATATGTTTTGCACTGGATAATAAAATCATTGGATGGCTACGGTTTTGTGGATGTAGCCCAGATTGTGTGAACCAGGTTAAATTCTTTGTGCTATCTTCTATGTGTGTTTTGTTACTCTATTTTATTGTTCAAATCTGAATTTAACTTGTTAGATATTTGCCTTCTAACCCTAACAAGTGGTATCAGAGCGGGTTGTTTTCAATTATCATCTGCAGGAAAGTCTCATGGTTGAGTGGGAGTCTCACGGTTAAGTGGGAGCAATGGTAGACAAGGATAAGTTGAAGGTTGAGAATTTCAATGGGCAAAACTATCATTTATGGAAGATGTAGATGGAGGACTACCTCTATCAGAAGGATTTATGGCGGCCATTGGAAGGGAAAACCAAGCAACCCACATCAATGTCAGATGAGGACTGGGATAGTTTGGACAGAAAGGCACTTGGTAGTATTCATTTATGCCTAGCACAATCAGTGGCATTCAATATCACAACAACAAAGACAACTCAAGAGTTGATGGAAACCCTGGTGAAGTTATATGAAAATCATTATGCTTCGAATAAGGTATTTATTATGAAGCGTTTATTTAATATGAAAATGGTAGAAGGTGGGTCAGTTGCTGATCATTTAAATGAGTTTAATACAGTTACCAGTCAATTAACTTCTGTAAAAGTAAAATTTTATGAAGAAGTTAGGGCTCTTTTGATTATGTGTTCTTTTCCTAATAGCTAGAATAGCTTGGTAATGGTTGTTAGCAATTCTATTTCTGGTTTGAATACATTGAAGTTTGATGATGTTGTTGGTGTTATTTTGAGCGAGTAAATTTGTAGAAAAAGCTTAGGTGGAACATCCACATCAGGCAGTGTTTTGAATGCAAAAAGTAGGCGTAGAACAAAGGAGAGATGAAAAAATTTTGGAAGTCGTGGGAAGTCACAAGAAAAATCAAGGGATAGACTATCCCAATCTAGAGACAAGAGGGATTGCTGGTATTGTGGTAAGCCAGGTCATTTAAAGAAAGATTGTTGGTCTTGGAAAAATAAAGAAGGAGAAAAAAAGGAAGGAAATAAAGAGGCAAATGTGGTAAGTAATAAATCTGATGAGGATGCTTTGATTCTTTCCCTTGAAAATATTGATGATTCTTGGGTGTTAGATTCAGGGGCTTCATTTCATGCTACACTCCATAGAAATTATTTTTTTGATTATGTCCAATAGGATTTTGGGCTGGTTTATTTGGGAGATAATGAGCCCTATTAGATTTTTGGAAAGAGAAGAATCAAGATTAAGTTGTGGAATGGGAATCATTGGCTACTACATGAGGTAAGACACTTTCCAAAGTTAAAAATAAATTTAATTTCTGCAGGGCAACTAGATGATGAAGGTTATGTTGTTACATTTAGTGATCAAAATTGGAAGGTTACAAAATGTGCCTTAGTGGCAGAAAAAGGTGTGAAAGTAGGCACCTTATATCTTTGTACAAGTCATAATGTTCCTTCTACTTTAGCTATTGTAGATAAAAAGCAATGTTCAGGAATAGTTGTTGTAGTTCAACATGCAGAAAATCGGATAGTTGCTGTGGATTCTGAATTAGCACTATGACATAATAGACTTGGGAATATGAGTGCAAAAGGTATGAAATTACTTCATTGAAAGAATGTTTTACCAGGTCTAAAATGTGTTAATATGGATTTCTCTGAAAGTTGTGTTTATGGGAAACAAAAGAGAGTTATTTCTCTCAAGGATGGGGAACAAAAGAAAGATGAGAAATTGGAGCTTGTGCATACGGATGTATGGGGACTAGCACAAGTATCTTCTCTCAAAGGCTCTCAGTATTATGTTACATTCATTGATGATGCAACTAGGAAGGTATGGATTTATTTCCTTAGGCGAAAATATGATGTATTTGAAACTTTTAAAAAATGGAGAAGCTTGGTTGAGAATGAGATAGGTAAAAAGCTAATATGTCTCAGATCTGATAATGGTGGTGAGTATTGCAGCAAAGAATTTGAAGATTATTGTTCCTCTAATGGTATTCATAGGTAGAAAACAGTTCCCAGGACTCCACAGGAAAATGTAGTGGCTGAGCACATGAATAGAACAATAATGGAGCATGCATGAACTATGAGTTTGCATGTTGGGCTGTCTTTTAAACATGTGGGCAGAGGCTGTAAGAACTTTTTTTTATTTAATCAATAAAGGTCCCTCTAATCCTTTTGGCTATGGTATTACAAAGGAAGCATGGATAGGTAAGAAGGTGAGTTATTCTTTTCTCAAAACCTTCGGTTGTGAAGCATTTGCACATGTAGATTTTGAAAATAGAACCAAGCTTGATGCAAAATCAAAGAATGTATATTTGTTGGATATGGCATTGATGAATTTGGTTATAGGCTTTGGGATTTTAAAAATAAGAAAATTGTGAGAAGCAGGGATGTCATATTCAATGAGAAAGTGTTGTACAAAGATCTATTGCAGCAGCATGAGAAGACAGAAAAGGATTATGCAGTGCTGGATGATATTACAAACAATAATATTCTAGTGGTTCCTCATGCTCTGCAACAACAGCAACAAGAAATACCACAAACTCTAGTGAATTTTAGGCGATCTTCAAGGATAAGTGGACCTCTAGAAAGATTTTTTCCTTTGCATTCTATTTTATTAACTGATGTTGGTGAACCAGAATGTTATCATGAATCTATGTAGGTGGATACCAAGGTTCAGTCGGAGCATGGAATGGAAGAAGAAATGGACTCCTTGCTGAAAAATCAGACTTGAGAATTATGCAAGTTGCCTATAGGTAAAAAGGCTCTACCAAACAAATGGATTTACAGGTTGAAAGAGGAGGATGGAGGTAAGCAAATATTTAAAGCCAAATTGGTTGTAAAGGGATTTGCACAGAAAAAGGGTATTGATTTTGATGAAATCTTTTCTCTAGTTGTTAAAATGACTTCTATTCGTACTATTTTAAGTTTTGTGGCTGCTGAAGATTTGCATTTAGAACAACTTGATGTTAAAACAACCTTTCTCCATGGTGATTTAGAAGATGAAATATATATGGGGCAGCCACAAGGATTTGAGGTCAAAGGTAAGGAGAAACTAGTGTGCAAATTGACAAAAAAATTATATGGCTTGAAGCAAGAATCTTCAACAATGGTATCTTAAATTTGATAGTTTTATGGCTGAGCAAGGCTACAATGGGTGTAATTCAGACCATTGTTTTTATTTTAATATGTTAGGTGCAGATAGCTACATTATTTTATGTTTATATGTTGATGATATGCTTGTATTAGGGTCTAACATGGATCACATAAAGGAGTTAAAACAATAGTTAGCAATTTAATTTTCTATGAAGGGTTTGGGGGAAACAAAACAAATCCTTGGTATGAAGATTACCAGAGATAGGAAAAATAGAAAATTGTTTCTATCTCAAGCTGATTATAATGAAAAGGTGTTGCAGAGATTTCATATGGAGAATGCAAAAGCTGTCAACACACCTTTGCCCAGTAATGTAAAATTGACTAAGGATATGTGTCCAAAGACACAAAAAGAGGAAGAAAAAATGTCCAAGGTACCCTATGCTTCAGCTGTAGGCAGTTTGATGTATACCATGGTATGCACGAGACCAGATATTGCACATGTCATAGGAGTTGTTAGCATGTATATGATTCATCCTGGAGTTGAGCATTGGAATGCAATAAAATTGTTTCTCAGGTACTTGAGAGGTACATCCAATATATGTTTATGTTTTGGGGGCTCTAATACAGATTTAAAAGGCTATGTTGACTCAGATTCGGTAGGGGATATAGATACCAAGTGGAGTACCACAGGTTATGTATTTATAGTTGGTGGGACAACAGTGAGTTGGATTTATCAATTGCAAAAGGTGGTTGGTTTATCCACCACAAAGGCAGAGTATGTGGTTGCAATAGAGACAATAAAGGAGATGATATGGCTACAAGTCTTCATGGAAGAGTTGGAAAAAACATAGGCTGAGAATCACTTTTTTACAGACAACCAGAGTGTTATACATCTTGCAAAGAATTCTGCCTTGCACTCTAAAACCAAACACATACAACTGAGATATCATTTCATTCCATCAATATTGGAGGATGAGTAGGTAAAGCTGGAAAAGATACATACAAATGACAATCCAGTGGATATGTTTGCAAAGGCAGTGACAAGGGAGAAGCTGAGGTCCTCTTCAGCTTCGGTTGGTCTTCATGGTTAAAAGTATAATAGAGAAGCAAGGTCCAAGGTGCTTATTTCCAGTGGGAGTTGTAAGTGCAGTGGTGTCATCCAGGATCAGTCTCTAAGTGGGAGATTGTGTTGGTGTGGAGCCTGATCAATATCCAAGTGGGAGATTATTGGTATGTGGCGATTGATCATGCTATAGCTGACTTTGTAAACCCTAATTTTTGGAAGCTTCTAAAAGCTTGTTATAAGTGGTTGGGATGGATAGTTGTTGTATGGCATTATTCGCGATATTGTAATATGTTTTGCATTGGATAATAAAACCATTGGATGGCTACGGTTTTGTGGATGTAGCCCGGATTGGGTGAACCACGCTAAATTCTTTGTGTTGTCTTCTATGTGTGTTTTGTTACTCTATTTTATTGTTCAAATATGCATTTAACTTGTTAGATATCTGCCTTCTAACCCTAATACCCTTTGTCAAGCAGTTCAAATCCTCTTTTTTTTTTTAATTTTTCTCTTCATTTTCTCCCCCTTTTTTCCATCAAAGGAAAATGGCCAAATAGGAGCAATAAAAAAATCAAGTAAATAACACTTTCCACACGAAAGATTTTCTTGTACCTTTCTCTCACAATTGGAAGAATCCTCTTCCAAGCTTGTACTATAGAAACCATTCTAGAACACATAATTTCTTGTACAACCAACAACCCAAATGAAGATGATCAGTTCGAAGATAGGCATTGTTGTTCACAATCCTCTACATCAAAAATTATCCAGAGAGATGATCCAACCAGACCTCAACAATTTCTTTGACCAAGCAAAAGGTTTTAACCAAGTCTTCCCTTTGTCTCTGAGTCAACTTGTAGCTCACCAACTCTTATTCTTTTTTTTCCATCTTTATCTTTGAAGAAGTCAAAACACTTCCCAATATCATTCAATTGATATTCAATAGCTTCAATTTTGCTTCTAAAATTGTTAACAGCAAGCCACCAGAGACAGTATTTGTAGATGTCAAACATCTCCTTAATGCATTCTCTTGTCTCACCAATGTGTTTGGATAATTTTTGTTTGGATGTGACACACCTTATTTCAATCATAGCTTGGATTTTATGTCCTTCAGATCTGCCTATAATAATCTTTCTTCAACAACTTCCACCAAATCATCCTATAATGAGTTAGAAATAGCAGAAAAAATAATACCCTTTTTGAGTAGATATTCAACCGAGGCATCTTTAATTATAGTCCTACTAACTAGAGAGCAGGAATTCCACATTTCACCAATATTTTTCATATCACCCTCATCCAACACAAAACAAACTTCATTTGAATCAGGCAGAGACTCTTCTTCCTTCGCCTTCTCTTCTAAGATAGTGATGGAATCCTTTGTGTTAATTTTCCTCCTTTTAGGTTCCAGAGTGGAACCAACAATTTCAACCTCCGACTCATTCTTACTGGAGGAGGAACCTTCCTCAAGCTAACTGATAGGTGTAGCACTAGGCACTATTACACCGAAGCACAAATCCATCTGCAAGAATGAGAAATAAAGTTTACATGCATTTTCTTTATCTTCCATACATTCCAAATATCTGCAAACTTTCTTTCCAATAGGGATGTTGGACTTCCACTTGAAATTATCCTTTGATGGTAACGAATTCAGAAAGTAGAACACTAAACACATGATCAAAGACCCAAACTGGAAGGGATAACCCTCAACCAAAGAAATTTTGACATTCTTAATTAGGCTTTTCATTACCAAGCTACATAGGTCAAATTATTGATTTTCCTTCACCATCTTATGTGCAAGATATACAAATATAGTAGATGTAGAACCTTCATGATTTAAAAAATACATTTTGTATGAGATACCATAAGCAACATACATTACTACAAGTTCGAAAATGGTATTTATCAGTAGAGATTGGGGGTCTTTGTTGGTACTAGTAATTTCTTCCACATATTTGGATATCACCATTTTCTTCCCAGGGAGGTCACCAGCTCTGCACAATCCAATAATAGATTCAATAGCTTCCTTAGTGATTGGATAGGGTTTTTCCAAAACAATGTTTCCATCCTTGAATCGAATCAACAGGAACAAGATAAAATCTTCATCATCAATCCTGGGGAATTCTCCCCATAGATCCATACCCAAGGCACTCACATTCTACAATTCATTAGTCTTCAACCCTAGTTCGATTTCCCTCATCTTCTGATGATCAAATCTGTCCAACTCTACTCCCTTTAGCCTCAGTAGAATCTACCATTGGATTCATTGTTAACCAATATGAATTCCATTGTCGCACCAAGATTCTTCAATCTTTCATTGCTCAATGAAACCTCTTCTTCTTCTTTGCAAACTATGAGAAATGATTTGAAAAATCTATCTTTTATCCTTAATTTCTAATGATGATTTCACCATGAAAACATTCATTGAGGAGGCCAACAATTGTACTTCACTTTTCAATCAGTCAGGTTAAGCTTCATCATACATCGCCAACCAGATCAAACTTAGTTATGCTAAAAACACATCAATATTACTTCAGAGAAGGGGAACTGATAGGATATGCATTGTAAAACTCCCCCTGAGCCAAGGCAGTTGGCTTAGATTCAAGAAGAGCTTGTACCAAGATCAGGTAACATAGGAGAGCTCCCCACACTTGTTTCCTTTTTCTTCCAAACCACAACGATCTTCTTCTTAGTTTCATTTGATTCTGCAACCTTCTTTTTGTTTTCATACTTTTTTGGAGCAACATATTTGCATGTGTTAGCATAATGTTCAGATTTATTACACTTGTTACATCTTTTCCCTGACTTAACTGACCAAACCCTAGATCTAAACTGATTATCTTTGTGACCATAACCATGGCATAAGTAGAAATAACCATGAAAGAGACTATGCATTCCATTCCTTCTAGCCGGATTAGATAATTTGACTTCTGCAATTGCTTGCTTTGTGACCAAACTTGTGATAGTTAAAGCATTGAATACTCAGTTCCTTCTTGCTTCAACAATCTATAACCTTATGTCCAAAAATTTTGCATAGAAAAAAATGACCATTAAATGACAAGTACCTTTGAGCATTTGGTTGCTTGACCAGAGGTCTTTTTGTCGATGTTATAGAGTTCTGAACCTTTCTTGTTACAATAGATCTTGCTTTAGGTTCAACTTCTTTGTCTTTACCCTTGGTATCCTGATTTGAGCTTTCCCCTTAGAAGACAAGTCCTTCCTTATCCTTGTGACATTTCTATAGGGACAAAAGTTGATCCAAAATTATGCTACTTTCACATACTATTGTTGGAAAAACAAGGATAAAAAACTAAGAGGGGGGGGGGGTGAATTAGTTGTTACAAAATTTAATACTTATTCAACCTTAATCAATCTTTAATCTTAGGTCTAATAATTAACAGTGAAAGCATGAATCAACAACACTTTAGAAACACATGAACACCAAGATTTTATACGTGGAAATCCTGTTAGGGGGAAAACCATGGTGGATGTTAGTCCACAAGATTATACCCTATTAGAAGTAGAATGAAAAATAAATAAGGAATGCACATGCATTTAGGCACACTTCCTAGAGCTCACTGTCCAAAGGGAAGGCTCACTTCCTTACATAAAACAATCAGATTAAATCCATATGATGAGGTTGAATTGAGAAATTAGCTTGTACAAAATCCTGATGACAGTTTCGATTAAGCACATAAACACTTCTTCACACTTCACTCAATCTTCTTCACACTCTGATTTGAAATCAAATTATCTGATCTTTGTTTGCACATACACTTCACATACATTCATCAAGCATACCTCACACACTCCAAAATGAAGAAAAAATCACTCTTATATACCCGCTACATGAAATTACATCAACAACTTTGTCGACCACAAATAAAGAATAAATGAATTATAAACTATCGACCCTATTCATGAAAAAATCTCAATGTGCACCAACCTAAGTCGGTCACAACATAATGAAGACCTAAATAAACATCCTCAAACATGCCAAACTATAATAAATTAATCCATAAGGATCTGCAACACGCTACCACCATCATGTCAGCCAAGAACATGAAAAAATCGAACACACAAAGGAAAATCTTTGATCATGAGCACACCGATCAACGCAAACATGAACAAATTATAGAGAATGATATAGAAACATCACTAAATATCACAATAGCATGCACAACAACTTAATTTACTAGAAATGCATTCTCTTCTTCCAGAAACACCTGCTACAGTAACAAAATAGTTGTAGGAACTCAGAAACTCATAACTCGCTCCAATCTTGATACGTACCACTGAAAATTTTGGACAACATACTAGATAGGCTCAACAACAATCCCTTTGATATGTGACTTCTGATTATCAATGCACACAACTTTCCACCATTCTAATCTTCACAGCTTCATAGACTGCCTGCAACATATTTATTCTGATTTTCTCAATATCCTCGACATATACAACCTTTAGAATCATCAATTCTAATAGTGTTGACATCAATGACAACCACATATCAGTAACACAATCACAACATCCAAAAAATCTTGCTTTTGATTTCATCATTCTTAACTCTTGATCTAACTTTTCATTTTCTTCCAATTTTTGTTTGATGGTATCCTTGAGATTTTCTTCAGTCTTCTTCCATTATTCTATTTTCTGTTTGAAGGTATCTTTAATATTTTCTTTAGTCTTCTTGCATTCATCCAACCATATCTTTAGATTCACAACACTTTCCTTTGACTCCTTTAATTCCACACTGAATTCTCTATGTCTTTCTTTGAATTTCTAGATTTACTCCCTTAGCTTTGAGATGCAAGCATTTGCCTCCTTGATATTTTCTTTCAATTCCTCATTTTCATATTTCATACCTTCCATATCATTTAACATTATCTTCAGTTCTTCATCAAAGTAATAATCTCCTATCTGTTCAAACTACCAAGATCTCCCTCAAGCGGTTAAGCTCTATCTGCAAGGGACCAGGCTCTGATACCAATTGTGGAACAATACAGATAACTAAGATGGGGGGTGAATCAGTTATCACAAACTCTTTCCCTTACTTTAATTAATCCAGAGAAAACTTAAAACAATCAAATAATAATTAAAAAATATATGAACATGAAAGAACTTAACAACACCATGCACAATGAACACCAAAATTTACATAGAAACCCAAGATGGGAAAAACCATGGAGAATGTTAATTATCAATTATAGAACACCAGTTAAGGGGATATTGGTCAAGGTGATTTTTACACGGGCTCATTGCCAAAATGCTCACTACAGGTAAGGCTCACTGCCGGTGGGCTCACTGCTCGATTAATACAAAACATATTATTACAAAATAGACAAAACATGAACTAATGAAGTTGCATCTACATATGCATGAATTCAATTTTGGTTAAGAGAAAAATATTTGTCTATAGTAGATCCTGTCAAGAATCTTCTTCCCACCTTCCTTGCACAACCTCTGCAATGCAAATTACTTCTTCTTGACACTTTCCTTTACTTCCCTCTCTATTTCTTGTCGCACAATCCTTCACACCCTTATCATTGTTCGCACACACCACACTTCTTGTTTGATATAAAAGAGATGTTCTACACACACACACACACAAACATATATATATATATATATATATATATATATATACACATGTAGAGAATAAAATGAGTCCGCCTAGAAAAAAATGTAAGCTTGAAGAAAAACCTTGAAATATTCAATAAGGCTTGACACGCTAGCACTCGACCCAAAGGATAGGTCGCACATAAAGATCTTACCACATTACCATGGGACCTATAAATAGGTCATACATAAGATATAACATTATTACCAAAAGATAGTGAACAATGAATTACATGAGATATATTCTAGAGCCGATGGGAATGCCACAACCAAGACCAAATCTTGATCATCATCAATTTCAGTATCAACCAGATGAATGCAATTAGACATACCAATTTTTTTTAACATGCTGTATGAATGTCCGGATAGCAAGGATACCCAAAATAAGCTTTAGGCACACTAGACAATATCAAAAGATTACTCTTCATTATTTCGCATTAACTGTCTTCCACATATGTCCCAAAAATAAGTACTACCATATTCGAATCAAGGATAACATCCAAACTACATAGTAGCATATGATAGGATATGTCATTTTTTTAAATCATCTGGAGCACAACCTTTTGGATCCTAGGTTTTGACATCAATGACAACAATGCCAAATCAACAACTTCTCAACATCTATTAGGTAAGAATCTTAATTCAAAATAATGATGCATTCATGATTTGCAGCGACACATCTATGGGCGAGAGACTTGGATTTGAAATCATGACACAACTGATATACAACAAGGCATTACAACAATGAAACTAAAGTCGAATGATGCAATCACTTGATAGGTATAAAAAATAAATTCTTCTAGTTTTGTTTAAATTCTCCTTTTGGGTTTTTAGTAGATTAGGGTTTTTTGTGTGCTAACCATCTTTTTCCAGCATGTGGCTTTGGATCTAAGGAGTTTCAAATTTTTCTCTTTAGAAATAAGAAAAAAATCAAGCTTTTCATTATTTTTGTTTAAGAATTTAATTAACTTTATTTGCTTACAACAACTAAAACTTGCATCAAAATTGATAATGGTAAAATGAACATGCATCTCTCATTCATAAGGGTTTAAAATGAATTAAAAAATTCATATTAAACTCATGAGTATCAAAATGTACATCCATCACACATCATTGACCTAAAAATAATCGAAGTGTTTGTTTCACCATAAGAAAAGGGTTAAAATTAGCAAGTGTTTTTTATGTGTTTTGTGTTTTGCAATTCGTCATTGGATGTGTATGCTCTCCTCATGCGATACTTGGTGATCTTGAGGATCAAAATAATTTCTTTGATGCTTTTACAACCACCCCCACATTTTTATTTGGAATTAAAACGAACCCCATGCAAGTGTGAGGAAAAGGCATTGTGTATGCTCTCTCCTTGTGCTTCATGTGATATGGGAGATCAAAAACAATGTACTTCCCTACTTTTCTATACCTTTTAGAGGGCCTACCACCTCACTTAGAAAGGTGGGAATGAACCAAGTGATAGAAATCTAAACCTAAGCTCTTTTGAACTGCTATATAAAAAATGTGTTTGTGATGAAAGTCATAAGCAACAAGTGCAAATTTTTCATACCGATAAGTGCCACCCCTAGTGTCTATGCGACATGTTAAAATCCTTTCTTAGGAAGGGACTGGGATGCCTTTTGATTGAAATAATATTGATCTAATCTTGCCACATGTATGGCCACCTTGAACAAATGCCCTTACTAAGAACCAATTGTTTAGTGGCCAAAACCCATTTCATAACTAGCATAAGAATGGTCGTTCTGAAGCCGCCCCATGTTTTCACCATTCATGTGTAGAGGAAGAAATTCCTCTTTGGGGAATTGAGACTTGGTGTGCTCGGGAAGTGAGTGCTATGTAAGGGGGAGATAGTGCCACTAAGTCTCTAGATGTTTTCCTTGTTTGGTTGGCTAGAGAAATCCAAGTGGGGATCTAGTGAGTGGTATCTTTTCTAAGCCTAGGTTGTGCATGTTGTCTATGAGTGTTTATCTTGAAATCATACTTTTTCACACCCAAAAGTAGATCAAATCAATGTTTGTGACTGTATTCAGTGTTTTCCAAACTCAATTTAATGAAAATCAGTCAAAAATCCACTCATAAACTAGGTCAAAACAACAAAATTGCAAAATCAACACTCTATGAACCACAACTACCAAAAATAGGCCCACAATTGCATTTCTATGCCACAATTTCTCACTAGAAAACTATAACTGATACCTTGCATCACATCTATAGAAAAAAATCCGTAATTGATATCCTGCACTCTATCTACAGAAACATAGCCACAACTGATATTCTGAACTGCAACTGCTAATCAAAAACCCACAACTAGAAACAATGTATTTAAACAAATAGTGCTACAACTGTCTGACAAACTAAAATTCACAAAATACTTGTCCAAAATTCAATCAATTCATTTTAATAGTAACCTTGAATTCTAAACTAGAGACTTTCATGCCTTTATCAGTCCATTCCATCATCTTTATTTAGGTTTGCATAGTATTTTAGGTTGCATCCTTACTTTGCATAAATTAAGCCTATACCTTAGGTTGCACTTATCCTTTCAATTTTCAAAAATAGTAAGACTACTAAGACTTTGGAAAGTCCATGGTTGCTTATCCAATTTGTCATTGACCTTCGTCTTTCACTTTATCAACCTTTTTCATTGTCATATTTGGTCAGCTCTTGAGTCTCAAACTTGTGTCCTAGTTTAGACCCACCTTGTCAAAACTATCATCTTGATTATCATAAAGGTCAATGACATTTGGGTTTTTTATCTTGGACCTACATTAGCTTGGTTACCATCCTTTGTCTTAAATTTTACATTCATTATCCTTAGTTCCATATTTCTAGTGTCATTTAGATTCATACCATACCCTTTGACCATAGCTTCATTATGATCATATCAATCCTTAGTCTTGGACTTAAAATTGCACTTTCACTTTGCATCCTTATATCCCAAAAACACAAAAAACATAGCTTAATTTCATCTACCTTTGATCATTAACTTAGCATCATTACCCTTGATCATTATTTAGTCTACCTTTGGCATCCTTTTGTTTCATTTAGCTTCATCCTTTAGTCACTATCCTTATATTATCACCTTGCATCCTTATAACCAAAAAGTCCAAAAAACATAGTTTAGCTTCATATCGCCTTGCATTACCTTCCAACTTGCAAGTCTTACATGGTGGAAACAAGGTCACAAACTAAAAGAAAGGAAATGGATTGCTTAAATGATCCCTTTTCTAGTCCACATCATGACAACTTTGGATCAAACTCAAATCAATCTACTCCACAAAGAGAAACACCACAAAGAGACCCTACATTGGATAACCTAAGTCTAGACAAATTCAACAAGAAAATGACTCCCGAAGAGATTGAAAGAGCTTACCAAGACACAAGGATTTTATGCATGGATGATCAACTAATTGGTGCTAACCCTAATAGATTCTTCTATACACTAGCCAAAAAGGGTGGTAAACTCCCTCAAGGCTTTGATGCCTCAACCATTATAGAAGAAGATACTCAAAATACATTTACATTTGGCATGACATCTTCACAAGAAATATCAACTATACCACTTGGGACAACAACACACATGGCAACCACTACCACACATATCCCTAGTATCTCCACATTTGGAAACAAAATGACCCATGCAACAACACAAGGACAAAATATTATAATTGGTAGCACATAAAATTCCATGGGTAAGACTTTCACAAATCCTCTTTTTCAAAATACAAGTCAAGGTCCCATGCCTACACTTTAAAACATGAACCAAGGCCCCTCATTCCAATTTCAAAGCACACCCTCATCAAATCAAAATTAACCAAACAAATCTAGGAGAATTCACATTGTTCCACAAAGAGTGCCAAACCAAAACACTAATCAAGGACCTACCCCATCATTCCAAAACATCAATCAAGGACCTACTCCATCATTCCAAAATGATAATCAAGGACCCACACCATCTTTCAAAAATGCAAACCAAGTACCAAAATTTCAAATCCAAGGAACAAACAAAGGACTTACACCCCAATTTCAAAACACTATACTAAACACAAACACGAATTTTGGGACAAATCTAAATTCCAATTTCACTCCAAACTAAAATAAAACATATAAATGTGGTAACCAAGGTCCCATGCCACAAAATACCAATCCAAATCCAAATCCGGCATATGACCTCAACACCAACGTCATTACACCAAATCAAACCAATATAACATCATCTCTTGCAGACACCTTGATGCAACAAATACAAGCCATCCAAAAACAAATGACAAAAACTCAATTGGGAAGCAACAAGAAAACCTATTCCATGGAGGAATTGTGCCCCTTTCCATTCGATAGGATTCTATACATGTCACTATTTCCCTCGCACCTCACGACACCACCTTTACCAAAGTACAAAGGGAAATGAGATCCAATAGAACACATATGATAATTTAATGTGTCATGTATGGAAGTCGCATATGATCCCACCTACTTGTTGAGTCTATTTCCATGAAGTCTCATGAGACCAACCCTAGATTGGTTTGCACACCTTCCTTCTGGGATTAGAACATGGGGTAAACTGGCTAATAAATTCATTAATCAGTTTACCTTTAACATTGAAAGTGATGTGACCCTTGCAATGTTATGTACAACAAAATAAGAAGGGGAGTCACTTACCCCACTTTACCAAAGATGGTGAAGTCTAGCTAGCAAGTTCCCTTGTCACATTCCCGAGAAACAACTAGTCACCATGTTTGTGGAAAACCTTAATGTTGAAATGATGAGTAGTCTTCAAATCCAATGTTGCACAAATTTTGATTAGATCCTTGAGAAATGTGTCCTTATTGAAAAAGGTCTTGTCATAAAAGGACTAGTCAAAATGTAGACACATAAAAATGGCCTAGACCCGCAAACCACATTCTTCTATATCATGCTTCATCTCAACATAATTAAAATATTTAATTATGTCCTATAGTCCAATGTCAACTATTAATTAAATAATTCTTAATTATTTAATCAATTCACATCTTTATTTCTCCTAGCTATTTAAATAAATAAATTACATTTATTATTTAAATACGTCGCTAATTGCTTATGTCACTCTATAATTAAATAAATTCCTAAATTTATTTAATTATTACTTCCTCATGATTATTAAATAAATAGATCTTATTTATTTAATACGTAATTAATTATTTATGTCTTCTCATAATTAAATAAATTCTTATTATTTATTTAATTATTATCCTCTCCAACTTTCTTTCTAATTTTAAATAAAATAATGTATTTAAAATTACCCACTTTCTAATTTTCCTCCACAATTGAATAATCTTAATTATTAAATTGTCTTATTGATTTCTTTCTAAATTTAAATAAAAGCATTTATTTAAATTGGCAACTTCCCTCTTTCCAAGTAAATAATTTTAGATTATTATTATTTACTGTCACATGAATTCACCATTTTGGAATTAATTTAAAATATTAATTTCAAAATAGCATTTCTCTCCACAAAGTAAGTTATTTCTAAAATAACTTGATTTTCTAAATATATTCTTCTTGTTCAATCTTTATCTTCCTGATTTTTACTAATTTCATCTCAATGTCACGTTTATTCTCTACCATTGATTTAATTTCTTAAATTAAATCTTGTCTACATATTTTGGGTTTGTTTCCCTAACCCTAATTGAGAGTTGCCTTATTGAATCTTGACCTTTGATTCTAGGGCATTCCTCAATCTCTCATCTTGTTCGTCCGTTCAAGATTGCATTTTCTATAAAATGACAATCTTGATCTCATTTTCGGGATCGATCATTTGTTTAATTTATTTTTATTATTGGCATTCTCATCTTAGGCTTTTTATTTAATAATTTGCATAATAGAATTAACTTTCTAGTTTGCATAGATTTATTTATAAATCCTTCAAAGGCATTTGCTTAAGGGCTAGGCATTATAGAGTTTGCTCACAAATCTAAGGGCATCCATTATCACAACTATTGGCACTCTCAAATTTTGCAAATTTGAGGTGCCCATTTCTAGAAATTTGCTTATGCACTTTCAGAAGTGCTCTTGAAGGGTCAGTTTGAATGACCCACTTTGGAGAATCAGAACTTGAGGCATGTTGATTTCCAAGAAAAACCTATTTGCAGACGTGTTTGATTGACATATGTGAGCGTGTGTGTCAATTTTTAGCTTCCCACAATAGGTTTTGTCAGGGTTTTGAAAAGTGAAGCTGGAGGGTTTTTGCACTGTTCTGCTATTTGCAGATTTGTCAGTTTGCGAAACAGCTTCCTGTTTGAGCTTGGATTTAGCAACCAGTTGACTGTTATGTCAAAATGAATGTTGTTTTATGTTCTCCATACCTAAATGATCTCAGGTGTCAGTTTTCAGAGCATAATGATTTGATTTGCTATTTTAGTAGATCAAAACCAAATGCAATTTCCCTTGTTCTGCAACTGCATTTCCTGACAACCCTTCTGAATTGTCAACTTTGATCGTTAATATCTTTTGATAAAAGATGTTTCATGAAATTTCCTTTTGCACACATGCTCAAGGTATCTTAATGTTCCACTATGTTGGATGGCAGCTTGTCAGGGGTTGATTTGATATTATTACAAATTGGCAGTCGGGTGTGTTTCGTTTGTTTCAGAACAACTATTGTTTCAGAAAAGTTCAGCTGAGCAACTTTGCCAATTAATATTTTTCTCCTCGTAATTTGTTTCTCCGAGCTGTTGGTTGCACTGTATTCTTGGATGAATGTCTACATGTCTGCAAGTTCTCATTGCTTCACGAGGTTATTTGATAAGTTTTCCAAGCTGATTCTGGAGCCTACTGGGTCAGTTTTGCATATTTTCTGAAGGTGACAGAAAAATAGTTTTTGAGGGCAATCCAGTTTACCATTTTCACTTCAAATGCATCCAAATGGAGTCTTGGGATGATTTGAATTCGAAACTTGTTTGAAAACAAAATTTTTTTTAGCCGGGCCACATAGGGCCCGACATGCTTTGCATAGTTGTGATGATGCAAGTGTTTGCAATGTTGTAGCTGCTTCAAAATAAATTGTTTTGGTGGGCTAGACATGGTATTAAGTGCTCTTAAGTATGATGACAAAAATGATGGTCTTCGTGGTGGTCTTTGCACTTTCTAATGGCCTTGTATGAGTCAACAATGATGCAAAAGGAGGTTGTCAACAAGTTCCAACACTGGTTTTCACTTCTTGAAAGAGGAAAGTGTATCAAAGACTAACTTTGAGAATAATGTTTTAACTAAGATTGAATATCAACAAATGTTTTTGGATGATAAGATTCTTTGGAACTAAATATCATTAGAAACTTTCCAAGATTTGTATTTGATCCAAAGTCCAAAGATGGAAGCAATAAATGTTAAAAGACTTTAGAATTGTAATGGCACATAAATATGGGGTAGAGTTGATGAATGGTTCCTTGTTGGTTGTTTCTAGTGATTAAAACAGAGGATTCAATGCATATTAGGGGCACCTATCAATATATGAGGACTGGAGGAACTTTTGCTTTCCTTGTGTTATTAGGAGGGATTTAAAGGACACAATAACTGGGAGGGAAATAATCCAAAGAACAAGGTATGGCGCCAATGCAGGGGTATGGTATTGTTGTTGATAGCCACTACTATGTGGTAAAGGGTTTAATTATTTCTTGCAACATAGTGAATCAATGTGGTAAAGCGCACCAGGATTGTTTGAGGAATTTCTATTTTGTAAAAAATCTTTAGAAATTTTAAAGCAAGTGAAATTAGTAGGGATACTGTCGTTTCCTCTTGCCCGCAACTATGTCAATCATGGGAGATTTGGAATAGGTATAAGAATCTATCAGAACTGGGGGTCTATGCTTGAGGAAAGAGTATTGAGGAGAGTAAAGTGAATGGGACACCAAAGGCGTAGGATAAACCCAAAATGAAATACAAAAGCAGCATGGGGTGTGACCTGCAAAGTGAATAGAAGGTTACGCACAAATACAAAACATTGATAAGGCTTTAAAAATTTTCATGTAAATGAATTTGGAGGGAGGCCCACACTAGTTAGATGATGGACGTGACCAACAAATGAACAGGGGTCATTGTTTGAGTGGGAGCTGGATGCAACCAGGTGAAGATAACCCACGACTAGCATATGGGGTGCCAGTGAAGAAGGGAAACCAGAGAGGGGTGAGAACCTGCATCCTGTAGCATGGTGAACATAACTCACACCAGGGAAAAATGGAAGGCGTGGCCTAAGAAGGAAGACTAGCCTGCGTGTGAGAGGGGAAGCTAGTTAGCAAAGGGCCCTCAACCAGCCAACGAAACCATGCATAGGAGTAGAGTGTGCGGCCAACATGCAGGAAAGACTTGGTAAGAGGCCCGCAGCAGGCATGGAAGAGTGCATAGGAAATGAAGGAGACTCATGAGCAACAGAAAGAGCTTGTGGCCAGGGAAGACCACATAGCCATGGAGGGACCCGCGCATGCCAGCATTTAGGGGAGCCCACACCAAATGATGGCAGATGAAGAGCACACACCAGCTAAAGAGAGAGGCCTGCACAACATGGAATGAATGGGGCTCAACCTGTAATAGGATTTTTGGTGCCACAATTTACAAAGTAAATGGGCATGGCCAACAGGTAAAGGGGAAAAAATAGAAAACAAAGATATAAGAGGATTTTCACGGGAAGAGAGTTTTGTTTTCAGCTGTAAATAATGAGTGGAGTGGACACATGGCATTTTTCTGTCGAGAAACGAATTGGGCACATGCTTTTTTGAGAACAGATTGAAGTTTGTTACAAGGAAATGGAGAGAATATTCTGCAGATTACTGTTCAATGGTGGAGATGTTTCCAGATGGCCATTCCTGTTCGGATTTAGGGTTTCTTTTGGAATCTCTTCTCTTCTTCTTATTTTTTTTTCTCTGATAGTAAAAAAGTGGGCAAGTTAGCAAGTTAGGTTAGCAAGTAACCTAGCCAAAATTCTGGTGTGGAGCTACATTTCAAATTGTAAAATCTATAGTTACAGAGGCAATGCAAGTGGGTTTTGTGTCATTTTGTTGTAGGATTTGAGTTTATTGGGATTTAGTGTTTCATAACAGTACTGGCATTTGAGTTTACCTGATAAATCTAGGCTCATCTCTCTCCTTTGTGCAAGTGTATTCGAATTTTGAATGAAGTAATCAAGGGTTATTCTATTCATCTCACTGTTGTGGTGTGTGCAATTATGGTTTTAGCTTTGATTCAAAGAATTAATTAAATTGCTTAAATGAGATTGCAGATTGATATGTTATGTACAAGGATTGGGTAAAAAGTATCGAGCTGAGGTACAAATTGGTGATACTGTAGGGCAGTATGATTAGAGATATTACATGTTATGTGTTAAAATCTGCTATGAACCATTAGATATTGGTGAATTTGAATCCTCAAATGGATATGGCATTGGTCTGATTTGCATCGGTTCTTTGTGATGCAGTGTTTAGTTTGTCTTCACCTAGGTCTTGCTACCACAAATTTTAAACATAATGATTATCCTTTCACCATGAAACTGTTGTGTTATAACCATCTTATGCTCCAAGTGGTTGATATTACTAATGAACATCCAATTCATTTAAGTTCTATCCCATTCTGTTGAGCTATTAAGTGAGATTATCTTTTTTTTCAAAGTTAATGACTGTTTATGATTTTTGTTGCAGAAGTTGTAAACTCATTACTGGGATCACCCTCCCGGGTCTTGTAGAGCCCAAAGTGTAGGAGGTTATTGTTAAAAAAATCCTCGTTAGTTGGTCCAGGTCCTCCAAGCTGCCCTTGATTGGAAATTTGGCAATTCCATAGGTAGATTAGGAGACAAACCTGGTTTACATCATAAAAAACAACCAACAACAACAACAAGCTTGAGGAGGTACAATGGAACTAGTCATGGAGGAGAGAAATGGGTGAGACTGTTCTAGTTTCATTCCTTTTCTTTCATATTCTCCTTTGCATTCCATTGATTGATTGATTAATATTATTGCATGCATGTTCTAACCAAGATCTATTTTGCAGGAATTTATCTATCATTACATTGGTGAACACGACAATCTAACACATTTTTTGTAGATTTCGTAAGACCTTGAATTTTATTTTACATGTACAAGTGTACAAAATGCCACAACCGTAGGCTCATGTGACGCAAGTGCTCTATCGATCCGCATTTACACTCATGAATGACGTAGTCGACATGATGAAACACATTTGCAAGAACCTGAACCGCAACATCTTCACTTAGAGTAAATGTTTTTTTCATTGGGATTTAAAACTGAACAACTTGTCTATTGTGATTGATTGGGTAATAGGTATATGCTCTCCCCTTTACTGGGTGACCAAAAAACCAGACTTACCCATTTATCTTTATGCATTTTTACTGCTTTATTAAATCCTTTAGAAGGCCTGCCGTAGTGGGAAAAAGTACTCACCCTACGGGAACGACCTAAGTGGGAACAACCAAAGCTAGGTTTTCCAACCCACTATAATCAAAAGCGAATTCGGGGAAAGTCCACAATTCGATGGTAGTGTGCAAAGATAACCTTCCCCAAAAAATTTGTTCTAAAGGTTCGGAGGTCTCCCGAGGGAGTTTATCATTTTTCACGCCGAACGAAAACCTTGACTAAGAACCATAGTGTAGAAGCCAGCCATGTCAATAACTACACATTGTTTCAATCACGGTGCAAGGGGAGGGAAGAATCTCCCCCCAAGACACTCACCATATAATCACCACAGATTGTTTGCTCAGGGGATTTGGTATCCACTTCCATCACCTTGAGTACACACCTGGAAAAGACAAAAACACGGGCGCCCTCTACGGGTGACATGGCTGTGTGAGTCGACGCGATTTTAAGATGTGGGTTGTGATTGTTATGATGACCCTTCGAATATTAAGAATGAGTCTGTTTGAAGTAATTTAGTTTCTATTGTGTTTGCCCACTATTTTCAAACAAACTTCAACAAACTGAACATCAACAATCTAGGTCTAAACTGGTCAAATTTGCAAAACTATTTTCTTTTTCCAAAATTTGCTTCATGCAGCACAAATGCTCTGTTGAGCCACATTTGCAACATACTGAGCCGCATTCGCTTTGATAAGTCACATTTGACCCATCCTGAGTTGCATTCGACCTGTCAAACCGCAATCAGCCTTGACAACGCCGCAATCGGCTATCACTCAATGCATTTTCCTGATACAACACCACATTTGCAATTTTGCACCATAACTACTTGCCATTGAGCCACATTTGCTCTCCCAAACCGCAATAGACCTGTCAAAAAGCATTTGCAATCCAAAAAGACACATTTACCATTTTTCCAGAACATCTGCTAAATCATGCAACACATTTGCTAAAGTGTAATGCATTTGTCATGTTGAAACGCATCTGCTTCTTATAGTGACGCATTTGAATCTGAACTGCATTTGTGTCCATAAGCGACGCATTTTCCTATCTTTTGAAAAAAAAAACTTTATTCCTGTCATAAAACCAGAGGCCAAACTTTTGGAACCAAATTTTAATGGCATCCTTTTCCGGCAGTCTTTGTCCAAAACTAGGAAAGCACTTGTCCAAGTCACCCATCTTTGCATTCTGGTTTTCATCTAGCTTGGAATCCATCAACATCATCTTCATAGGTAAAGTTAAATTTTTTGCACACCTTTGGGATAGGCAAACTTTCCTTACTTTGTCAAACCTTTGTCTCAAACATACATTGTCATTAGACCAAGTCAAAACAAATCAATCCTAAGTCATTGTCCTTTGGTGAGCTATTTCCAACTCATAAGTCTAGTGTGGAAATCTCACCTTGTCATTTTATCATCTTGTCCTTCAAATCAGTCCTTTGACAATCCAAATCGAGACATTGGCAAGACTTTGAGTGGATAGAAAACCTTTCCTAAAAGTAATTTGGCATAAGGCATCCCCTTTTTCACTTTGCATAAGTCTTAGTCTCATTCCATTTTCCATCATGTCTTCAAGTTACTATGACATGTATGCTAGTCGAATTGAATTCCAATTCATTAGCAATGGACAAGCACAACTTGCTAGGGACTTCAAAATGCTATACCTCCAATGCAAGTCCAAATACACCTCAACCTCTAATCCTCCATCCATCTATCCCTC
Source organism: Sequoiadendron giganteum (assembly GCA_007115665.2). Taxonomy (NCBI): domain Eukaryota; kingdom Viridiplantae; phylum Streptophyta; class Pinopsida; order Cupressales; family Cupressaceae; genus Sequoiadendron; species Sequoiadendron giganteum. The sequence goes on from CM021102.1 coordinate 25,114,444, forward strand.
CTACCAACAATCCACAAGTCCCAGTCCTCTATCCATCTACTATCAAGGATCCCCTAACACCATCCACAACACTAAGTCACAACAAATTTTCATTACCCACCCTCACCTTGACAAGGGAAACCAACCATCCATCAATCTAGTCCAAGCCTTCACGTCATATCCTAGTCCTCCATCCATGTCATATCCTAGTCTTCCATTCATGTCATATCCTAGTCCTTCATCATATCCTAATCCTCCATTCACATCATATACTAGTCCTCCACCCACGTCATATCCTAGTCCTCCATCCACATCATATCCTTGTCAGGTGATCATGTCCTATTCTAGCCCATCATCCCTCAACCAAGTCCAAAACTCTATGTCCTACCCTAGTCCAGTATACACCAATCCATTTCAAGACAATCCATTTTGTCATAAAAACATATCTAGTCATGGTCTCCAAAGTCCCATCTCCTTGCATACACTTCAGGATACATGTCAAGAGGAAAGTCCAAAGTACAACATTATAACATCACCATCATGTCAAAGATCAGAGTAGTCCATTCCATGACTCCATATTTATGTCCATTCAAGAAGTCCTCCTGGACAATCATGGAACACCAAATACACCTATCCTCGCTCAAGAGTCCATCCAAAACCATGTCATTCAAGATGACCCTATCCTCGATCAAGATCCTATTTCCAATCATGACATTCAAAACACACCCATCTTTGATCAAGAATTCCAAAATGATCCACTCCTTGACCTATATGCCGATCACGATCAAACACTTGAACATGAACCCATCCAACATTCAAGTATTGACACTCCCAAAAGTGAGACACTTGCCTCCATGGGACACATAGATGATCTACTGCTAGAACAAGAGTCTTCTAGCATGGACATATTTTCAAATGATCAAGCTATAGCTGAATTCTGTGGGCTCTATGACAATGACCATGAAGACAGTTTTGACATAGACTTGGAAGCACCAACAGAATCATTAGAATTTGACAGGTCACCTAATCAGACTGAAGATATTAATCAAAAACCTGCCCAACATGTCAGTAAAGCTACAACATCCTATCAATTAGGATCATCTATGTTTTTCAGAGTAGGCTTTCTTACAGAGGAGAAGATTTCAAGCATTAATCTCCCCAATAAGGATGGGTTAGCATCTTGCTTCCAAAATGACAAGTATCCCATCGCCAACAAAATCTGTCAGAACATGCATTATCAAGGCAAAGGACTAGGCCTACACGAACAAGGAATTTTGGAACCTATACAAGTTCAAGTACATTACAGAAATCAAGGTCTTGGCTATCCATTAGTCAGCAAATCAAATGATGTTAGTGGTTCCTCTTTGATACTAGGGGCAGCTTTATTTAATACAAATGTCAAAATAGGTATCATGAGTAGTCCTTGTCATAAGATTGTTGCTAATACCCCTTCCCTCCACACCCCAAACCATCATTCCATCATGAATAAACCTTCCATTTGGAACCAACCAAAGTCTTACAAATACAAAATCCAAAATCAAATGTCAAAGGCCATCAAATCAGAAAAAAATACAAGTGGACAAATGAAGTTAAAATGGATCCCAAAACAAAATGGATCAAGTCAAGAAAAGAATGAATTAGGCAAAGAAAATATGCCAAATTCAAAAGTCAATCAAAATGTGGAGCCACAGCACAAGAGGACTCCCACATACAATACATGTCCACCTCTGTCAAAATGGCCATGAAGAAGGAAATATGAAAATGTTGGTTCCAAACAACATCCTAACCCAACACCCAAAGTTTGGAAAATAAAAACCAATACATCCAAACATCCCACCAACCCGTCCATGTCCACCATCATCCATCATAATCCTACATCCTCCTTAAAGTCCAAACATCCCATGTCAAAAATCCGTTGCATCTTGGCAACAACTCTCTATCATAAGGACTCTCATGGCACTCTATCATGATGTGCGTATTCGGATAAGGCCAACTCTAGTATCAACAAAGATCACAATGACATCAATCAGGTGTATGCGAGTGCTATCATCCTGACCAGGCAACTAATTCAGAAAGGTCATTATTGGCATGTCATGGCAACAATCTCTACATCGGCATCGTCAAAGGCTTCAGCACAGTTAGTGGTCATCTAAAGCATCAAGGCTATTCGACAAAAATGCAAAAATACATAAAAATTGAAAAATAGAAAAAATTGTCCCTTGATGAAAACTTGGCAAATAAGTGTCTTGGTGACACGAAAAAATAAATAAAAAAAATCAGAAAATATCAAAAATAGTAAAGAGAAAAATTTCGTCCAATGGTGAAAACCTGGCAAACAGGCGCTTTGGATAATTACCATGATAAAAACCTGGCAAACAAGCATCATGTGTAGAATAAATCATCTATGTGGACCATTGCACTTGGGGGCAAGTCATCTCATCTCCCATTCCCTTCACACGAAATTTTCATCCATCCATCTTAGCCCTATCATGTCCATCCATTTTCCTACTTATTTTGATCTTGACAAAGACTAAGGCACAAACACAAATCAGGCTTTGGAAAACTTTTGACATGTCCATCCTTTGCTCATACACTAGTCACAAAGTATCATATAAGTACCTTCATAGCCTCCATTTCACTATGCAACATCATCCTTGGAGACCATATGAGAATTCTCCTAGTCCAAGCCATCCATGTCTCCTATCTTTTACCAAATCCATCCACGGTCCTTTTGATACCTATCACCCATCTTGGTTTCCTTTTTCAATGGTCCTACATTCCTCTGTCATCCCATTTTAGTCCTCACCAAGCCATTTCAAATGCAACAATATGGCACCCTAGCACATTATCCAAAACATTCCTTAGCTTTGTCCCTGGCCCTGTTGCAAACTTTTATCCTCTTGTCATGTCATTGTCATCTTCACGTTGTTTCGGGATGTGTCCTTCCCATGTCAAACAACATTGTCATCATCATTGTCACCTGTTCATTGGTATTCAGCTTGACTAGCAGCAAAAACATGGTTGTCCTTGGATTCATGTGCATCGGCATCATTCACATGCATTTGTCACAATTTTCGTAAAGCATCATAAAATCCTAAAAAACTCAAAAAGTCCTAAAAAAAGTCATATAAATTAGAAAAAGTCCTAAAAAAAGACCTAAAAAGTCAGAAAGTGTCTTGAGAAAATACAAAAACATCCAAATCAATGTCAAAATCCCAAAATTAGAGTCGAAGTCAATCTCTGTTTGGTCAGTCCAATCAGTCCCGTCAGTCAATCTTTTGTCCAAGTCCGAACTACGTTGTCTCTGCGCATTTGCTACGTAGGCAAGATTCATCTTTGAATCCCCGAGACATTAGGTCAATCCCTTTAGGTTTGTCCAAATAGAATCATGAGTCAAACATGGTTGCGTCAGTCAAATAAAGCAGACATAGTTGCACTTGATGCAAGATCGTCATTTGAAACGTCAACATCATACAGTCACAATCAGTCAGCTTGCCAAAGCATTGGTCAAAATGTCAATCTCGTCACTTTTTGGTCCTCTTCAAGATGTGTCCTTCTTGGATTTAGACCTCATCAAAGTGTCATCTGCCTTTTCAGGATGTGTCCTTCCTGACCTTAGGCATCGTCAAACTGTCAACCTATCAAACAATTAATCTTCGGCAAACAAACATTGGCAATACAATTAAATGGCTGTTAATTTTTGGTTATTTTGTCCTATCTTTTTATTGACTTGTCTTTTTTTCATGTTACTAGCTACCTCGAGGATGTCCCATGAAGGATGTAGAGGTGCGATGACATCTCATGACCTATTTTGTTTTCTTTGATTGTTGTATGTGGATTGTATTGACAGAAAGACTGGGGCAAATTGGCCTCTAGTATGCGTTAGGACATTCCTTGTTTGCAATTGTTTTTTTTGCAAGTGGATGACCTTGCACACCTTGGTCTATGTCATACCCTGGTGTTTGTTGTCCATTTGTGTCATTTTTACCGCCCAATGATGATTCAAGCAACACCTATTAAGTACCTTGGAAAATATTGAAGGATTCTAACATGCATTTCATCTTTCGCATTAACTTGCATCTCCTTCCCCATATCGGCATCCATGTCTTCTATCTTAACATTTGTCTTTTTCTCTCTAACATTTCTTCTAGTCAACATCATTATCATCCTTATCCATCTTTCCTATATACTTTTTTCTTTTATCTTCTTTTCTTCTCATCCATTTCGAGAGCACACTCATGTCCTCTGAACTCAATTGTCCTCTCGAGGGGGCATACCGCTACCTCCTCGTCATTCTTCCTCATCCTATTTTGCATTGGGGCATATTTTTGACTTGTTTTCTTTGCCACAATGCGACAAGTTGCATTATGACAAAGAGGGGCAAATGTATACACATAAAAATGGCCTAGACCCGCAAACCACATTCTTCTATATCATGCTTCATCTCAACATAATTAAAATATTTAATTATGTCCTATAGTCCAATGTCAACTATTAATTAAATAATTCTTAATTATTTAATCAATTCACATCTTTATTTCTCCTAGCTATTTAAATAAATAAATTACATTTATTATTTAAATACGTCGCTAATTGCTTATGTCACTCTATAATTAAATAAATTCCTAAATTTATTTAATTATTACTTCCTCATGATTATTAAATAAATAGATCTTATTTATTTAATACGTCATTAATTATTTATGTCTTCTCATAATTAAATAAATTCTTATTATTTATTTAATTATTATCGTCTCCAACTTTCTTTCTAATTTTAAATAAAATCATGTATTTAAAATTACCCACTTTCTAATTTTCCTCCACAATTGAATAATCTTAATTATTAAATTGTCTTATTGATTTCTTTCTAAATTTAAATAAAAGCATTTATTTAAATTGGCAACTTCTCTCTTTCCAAGTAAATAATTTTAGATTATTATTATTTACTGTCACATGAATTCACCATTTTGGAATTAATTTAAAATATTAATTTCAAAATAGCATTTCTCTCCACAAAGTAAGTTATTTCTAAAATAACTTGATTTTCTAAATATATTCTTCTGGTTCAATCTTTATCTTCCTGATTTTTACTAATTTCATCTCAATGTCACGTTTATTCTCTACCATTGATTTAATTTCTTAAATTAAATCTTGTCCACATATTTTGGGTTTGTTTCCCTAACCCTAATTGAGAGTTGCCTTATTGAATCTTGACCTTTGATTCTAGGGCATTCCTCAATCTCTCATCTTGTTCGTCCGTTCAAGATTGCATTTTCTATAAAATGACAATCTTGATCTCATTTTCGGGATCGATCATTTGTTTAATTTATTTTTATTATTGACATTCTCATCTTAGGATTTTTTATTTAATAATTTGCATAATAGAATTAACTTTCTAGTTTGCATAGATTTATTTATAAATCCTTCAAAGGCATTTGCTTAAGGGCTAGGCATTATAGAGTTTGCTCACAAATCTTAAGGCATCCATTATCACAACAACAAGCTTGAGGAGGTACAATGGAACTAGTCATGGAGGAGAGAAATGGGTGAGACTGTTCTAGTTTCATTCCTTTTCTTTCATATTCTCCTTTGCATTCCATTGATTGATTGATTAATATTATTGCATGCATGTTCTAACATAGTTCTATCTTGCAGAAATATATTTAGATAATTACATTATCACAACAACAAGCTTGAGGAGGTACAATGGAACTAGTCATGGAGGAGAGAAATGGGTGAGACTGTTCTATTTTCATTCCTTTTCTTTCATATTCTCTTTTGCATTCCATTGATTGATTGATTAATATTATTGCATGCATGTTCTAACATAGTTCTATCTTGCAAAAAGACTAAGGCACAAACACAAATCAGGCTTTGGAAACCTTTTGACATGTCCATCCTTTGCTCATACACTAGTCACAAAGTATCATATCAGTACCTTCATAGCCTCCATTTCACTATGCAACATCGTCCTTGGAGACCATATGAGAATTCTCCTAGTCTAAGCCATCCATGTCTCCTATCTCTTACCAAAGCCATCCACGGTCCTTTTAATACTTATCACCCATCTTGGTTTCCTTTGTTAATGGTCCTACATTCCTTCGTCATCCCATTTTAGTCCTCACCAAGTCATTTCAAATGCAACAATATGGCACCCTAGCACATTATCCAAAACATTCCTTGGTTTTGTCCCTGGCCCTACTGCAAACTTTTATCCTCTTGTCATGTCATTGTCATCTTCACATTGTTTTGGGATGTGTCCTTCCCACGTCAAACAACATTGTCATCATCATCATCACCTGTTCGTTGGTATTTAGCTTGACTAGCAGCAAAATCATGGTTGTCCTTGGATTCATGTGCATCGGCATCATTCACATGCATTTGTCACAATTTTCGTAAAGCATCATAAAATCCTAAAAACTACAAAAAGTCCTGAAAAAAGACTTGAAAAGTCAGAAAGTGTCCTAAGAAAATACAAAAACATCCAAATCAATGTCAAAATCCCAAAAGCAGAGTCGAAGTCAATCTCTGTCTGGTTAGTCCAATCAGTCCCGTCAGTTAATCTTTTGTCCAAGTCCGAACTACGTTGTCTCTACGCATTTGCTACGTAGGCATGATTCATCTTTGAATCCTTGAGACATTTGGTCAATCCTTTTAGGTTTTTCAAAATTAGAATCATAAGTCAAACATGGTCACGTCAGTCAAACAAAGTAGACATAGTCGCGCTTGACGCAGGATAGTCATTTGAAATGTCACCGTCAAAATTCATCAAAATTAGACAACATAGTCCAATCAATCATACAGTCAAAATCAATCAGCCTACCAAAGCATTAGTCAAAATGTCAATCTCGTCACTTTTTGGTCACATTCAAGATGTGTCCTTGGATTTGGACCTCGTCAAAATCTCATTTTCCTTTTTCAGGATGTGTCCTTCCAACTTTAGGCACCGTCAAACCATTAAAATTGTCAACCTATCAAACAATTAATCTTTGACAAACAAACATTGGCAATACAAGTAAATGACTGTTATTTTTTGACTATTTTGTCTTATCTTTTTATTGACTTGTCTTTTGGTCATGCTACTAGCTACCTTGAGGATGTCCCATGAAGGATTTAGAGGTGGGATGACGTCTCATGACCTATTCTTCTTTGACTGTTGTCTATGGATTGTCTTGACAAAAAGACTAGGGCAAATGGGCCTCTAGTATGAGTTAGGACATTCCTTGTCTATGATTGTCTATTTTGCAAGTGGATGACCTTGCACACCTTGGTCTACATCATACCATGGTGTTTGTTGTCCATTTGTGTCATTTTACCACCCAATGATGATTTGAGCAACACTTATTAGTACCTTGACAAATATTGAAGGATTCTAATATGCATTGCATTTTTCGCACTAACTTCCATTTCCGTCTATCCTAACATTCGTCCTTTTCTCTCTACCATTTCTTTGTCTTGTCATATTCTAGTCTTCTCATCAATTTCGAGAGCACATTCGTGTTCTTGGAACCCAACTATCCTCTCGAGGGGGCATACCGCTACCTCCCCATCATTCTTCCTCAACCTATTTTGCACTAGGGCATGTTCTGGACTTGTTTTTCTTTGCCACAATGCGAGAAGCTGTATTATGACAAAGAGGGGAAAATGTAGACACATAAAAATGACCAAGACCTGCAAGCACTATTTTACCACCTTTCGTCATGACATGATTATAACATTTTAATTATGATTCTAACCCATGTTCAACTATTAATTAAATAATTTATAATTATTTAATTAATTCATAATCTTTTATCCTTCCTGATTATTAAATAAATAAATCTTATTTATTTAATTTATCCTTATCATTAATGTCCTCCTGATTATTTAATTAATATATCTATTTAATATGTCACTAATTCCTAAATCCTCTCTTAATTAAATAAATTCATTAATTTATTTAATTAATTAAATACTTCTTCTAAATTAAATAATTATTTTTAATTATTTAATTAAGGCATGTGACACTTTTATATTTTTAAATAAAACAAATCATTTAAAAATATCTCACATACTTAACTGATTCTTCATTTAGTAATTAATTTCAAAAATCAATTACTTCTTACCTCACAAAATCCCTATTTTGAATTAATTTAATTCAACATAGAATTATTCTTCTACAAATCAAGTAATTTCTAAAATTACTGATTTTCTAAAATCCCATCCTCTTGTCTTCTAATTTTTACTAATTTCATCTCAACTGTCACATTTAGTCTTGATTTAATTCATTTAATTAAATCTTATTCACACATATGGGTATTTTTCCCTAACCCTAATTGAGAGTTGCCTTATTGAATCTTGACCTTTGATTCTAGGGCATTCCTCAATCTCTCATCTTGTTCATTTGTTCAAGATTGCATTTTCTATAAAATGACAATCTTGATCTCATTTTCGAGATCGATCATTTGCTTAATCTATTTACTATAGGCATTCTCATATCTTAGGCTTTTATTATTACTATTTGCATGCTAGGATTGAATTGCTAGTTGCACATTATTTTATTTTTCAAATCCTTCAAAAGCTTTGCTAGGGCTAGACACACATAATTTGCTCACAAATCTGAGGGCATTATTATCACAGCAAGATTGAGGAGGTGCAATAGAAGTAAGCCATGGAGATTTAAATGGGCGAGACCTTTCCAGTATTCTTCCGTTTTCAGTTTTTCTCCTTTGCATTTTATTGTGTGATGTTATTAACTTGCAGGTAAAACTAACCAAGTGATTCTATCTTGCAGGAATTTAATTGTCATTACACAAAGTACACAAAGATACTCCAAATCCTAATAATGACAAAAGCAAATACTGGTCCTGAAACAAGAATGTCACTAATGATGGAGTTGTCAATTCTAAAGTGATAAAAAAAGGTCCTACCATCCATCTCAAAGGTTCGTCCATATCAAACATTTCAAACACCTCAAATATCAAAACACAAGGTCAAATTCAAACATTGAATGCTATCCAAAACAATCAACAATGTAGAGGTCCTCCCCACGCCAAAAGAACATACACCCAATTGGGTAAATGCATTGAATCAATCCTAAAAACACTCTTGCAATCCAACCACATCCAACTACTAGACATCAAAAACTATGAACCCTAATTGATCAAACTTGATTGGTGGAAAGAAGATGAATATTGTGAATATCACCATGGAAAAGGACACAAAACATCTAGATACTAGACACTCAAAAAATGTCATTCAAGACCTTATTGATCAGGGAATCATTTCAGTAGATAATTCACAAGGCAAGACAAATGTTGATCATACCATATTTAAAACTCCCTTGCAAGATCATGACAAAGGAAAAGCCTTCAGTTCAAGAAATAACAAAAATGCTAATTATACCATCACCACACATGATTATAGCACTATGGTCCTTAACATAGGACCCTTTGGTGATCACATTGCCACAATTACCATAAATAAGCCAATTTTTGAATGTGTTGTCACCATTTGTTGAGCTAAGATAACTCTTCTAGGATCTCCTTCCAATCTGCAACCAAAAGGCAGTACAATCTCCTAGACCAACTAGGGAAAATACTCGCACAAATTTCCATCTTGGAACTCCTTCACATATCACCTCAACATAGTGCTATCTTTGATAAATCCTTGTAAGAGGCATCCGTACTCGCTAATCTAGATGTTAATGAATTTTAGGCCATGGTTCGATACCTAGCTATGCCACATCATGTCACCTTCTCCAAACAAGACTTTTCTACACAAAATTTTGATCATAATGATGCTCTACACCTTGAAGTCTGCATTAATAAATATAAGATCAGATGAATCCTAGTAGACGGTGGAGCAGGTCTAAACATTTTCTCACTAAAATTGTTGAAAGCATTAGGATACTATGAGAATTGCATAGACCAAACCAATAAAATTGTGATTAAAGCTTATGATGATGTTGAGCGCTTGTCTGAAGGAGTAATTTTGCTTCCCATAAGAGTTGGTCCAAGAATATAGAACATAGTGTTTCATGTCTTGGATTTGGATTTACACTACAACCTTTTTCTTGGTGGCCCATGGATTCATGCCATGAGAGCTATCCCATCCACATACTACCAATGCCTCAAGTTCCCACATAATGGCACTGAAATTATTATTCCCAGTGACCTTGATCCCTTTCAGTATTGCACAAACCTAAAAAGTGTAATTAAAGCTAAAATATTAAGGTTAATGCAATGAAGCATATAAATCAAACCCTAATAAACAATGAAGCACAAATGAGCATAAAGACATAAATCATAAAATAATATTACCAAATATTCATGCCACCATTGATTCACCTCCATTGCACTTCTCCATTTTGCTTGAATATGATAATTGGCCTCAAATTTAAGTGTGCAATAATAATCCTATGACAAGTGACTAGCAAAATAATGAAGATTGTTGGCTCACACTAGCAACATATACTTGCATAATATGTGTAGATCATGAAAATGACAAGGGTAAGGTCTTTTATAGAAAAGAGAAATTTGAATGAATGGTTGAGATTGGATGCCAATAAGATGCCTTAATCAATGGCCAAGATTGAAAGTTGTATGAAATAGGGTTACGGCTAAATTAGGGAAAATGATAAGGATGAAAGGTTGAGATTGAATTATGAGATAATTCAATCAAGGTATAAGATTAAATGAGATGTCAAGAGATAAGATTTTATGTGGAAGATAAGATTGAAACAGATAAAGAGGTGATAGGAGAAATTAAATAATAAAAAATATTTAATTTACGTGGCCAATGAATAATTAAATAATTAAAATAATTATTTAATTATAGAGGAATGTGAAAAAAGGAATCATTTTGAATTAAATAATGATTTAATTCAAAATTCAAAAGAGTGGCCCAAATTAAATATATATATATTTTTAATTTAGGAGAGAAAAGGCTAATGAATAATTAAAAATAATTATTTAATTATAGTAGAAAGTGATATAGAAATTAAAAAATAAGAATTTATTTAATATTAGAAAGAAAGGGACTTAATTAGTGACATAATTAAATAAATAAAATTTATTTAATTAATCAAGGAGGAATAAAGATAAAAAATGAATTAATTAAATAATTAAAATTTTTTAATTAATAGAAGAGTTATGACTTTAGAAAATAATTAAATAATTAAAATTATTTAATTATCAAAGACAAAAGGGGAAATGATGGAGAATTTAGAAATCGCAAGTTTGGGACAATTTTTAGTGTCTACAAAAGGAACCATTGAACATCAAGTGCCCATAAATCGAGAGGCCTCATCATCCACTTCATCACACTACATTGATCCATCCGCCCTTGTCCAATCATCCAATCCATTCACCCCACCATCCACACCTAAAATCCATATTCAAGACAAAGGATGCGGAGAGTACAACACGAAGAGCTTATTTTGCATTTGAAAATTACTCAAATCACCAAAGTATTATGGCAAGATACATCTTGTGCATCGTAAGGTTATCATCCACAATCCTCCTACCATTTTCACTAAATTGGGGGAATTGGCTAAAGAATCTCTAGATGATCACATTTACACATGGTTGTATAAAGAAGAGGAGAAAACAAACCCTAAGCAACTATCAATTGAATGATATCCAAAAGTTTTCCTTTTAATGAAGCAACAAGAATACGATGGACACAACTATATTGGTCTACAAAAAAATGGGATATCAGAACCTTTACTGCCTCCTAAATTACAAAAATATGTTGGGTTAGGGTATGATCCACCAAAACCGAGTCCTCCAAGTACTAAGTTGACCTTAACTGAGGTCATTGATGCTTTAAATGAGATTGAAACATCCAAGGAATCTTACAACTTTGATGCTGATTCCAATGAGTATGAATGGGATTCTTTATCCTCTACCACTGACCTTGACCTTGATGAAATATTTAGAGAACCTGACGAGCTTACCCTTGAACAAACATTCAATCAAATGCTTATGATTGGTTCCTCGTAAAACTCGTGAAAACCCCACCAAAAGATCTCTTTGCAAATGGAAGCTTGGATTGAAACCTTTTGGGAACCTGATGAGTCTACTTCCATCTTTACCTTATATGCCTATACCACAACCCTTGACAATATCGATGATGTATTGCAGCTCATTTAGCCACAATTAATAGATTAGGATCAATAAGAACCACTGAGTTTAGATACATTCGAGAATGACAAAGCAATTGCTTAGTTCATGGGACTTTGTGAAGGAATACTGAGTGGGGATCATAAGGTTAGATTTATCATAGAACTCAATTGTGTGCAGCATACTTTGGTGAGGCTATCCTTTCTTCTAGTTGCAAAAGTGAAAATGAAAAAAATAAAAATAAAAATAATAGGTCTTTAGGTGAAAACCAAAAGGCGCCTACTGACCGTGAAAAGGTAAAAATAAAGGATGTATCCGAAGGTGAAAAACTCTCTGAGGTGTCTGAGGATGGAGGAATGGATAGTCTCCCTATAGACTAGGAGAGATCACCATTTATTATAGAAGAAATAGAAGAAGTGAACATTGGGACACAAGACAACTCTAGAATCATACAATTTGCAACATCTTTGACCACCAAGGAAAAGCCCGAGTTTACAACATTATTTTCAAAAGGAAAAGTTAATTTTGCATGGTCATATACTGATATGCTTGGATTAGACCCCGAGCTGGTTTTGTATCACTTGCCACTATTACCAAACACCAGACCATATAAACAAAAGCTAAGGAAAATACATCCACATATTGTACTCTTGGTCAAGGTAGAATTAAAGAAAATATTGGATGTTAGATTCATACTCTCTATTGATTATGCAGATTGGATATCAAACCCTATTCATGTCATGAAACTAAATGGGAAAATCAAAGTATGCACAGATTTCAAAGATCTTAACAAAGCTTTTCCTAAAGATGATTTACCCCTACCAAATATTGACATCATAGTTGACCTCATTGTTGGATATGAAATGCTATCACTTATGGATGAATTCTGGGGCTATAATCAGATAAGAATTTCTCTTGAAAATCAACCAAAGACAACATTCACATGTGCTTAGGGAAGATTATGTTGGAAGGTTATTCCATTTGGACTTAATAATGTTAGAGCTACATATCAAAGAGCCATTCCTACCATTTTTCATGATTATATGCAAACACTTATGGAGGATTATGTTAATGAATTTCTCTCAAAATATCTAGAATGAAGTGGTCACCTAGTAGTCTTGGATAAGATTTTTACTCACATGAAAAGTATAAAATCAAGCTAAATTCAAAGAAATGTGTTTTTGGGGTCCAATCAGGCAAAATTCTAGGATATATTGTCTCCCATAGAGGAATAGAGGTTGATCCTGTGAAAGTAAAAGATATCTTGGACATGCCACCGCCAACCAATATCAATCAGTTAAGGAATTTACAAGGAAGATTGCAATCCATCCATAGGTTCATCACCAAGTTAGTAGACAAGATTCATCTGTTTCAACATTTGTTATGAAAAGGAATTCCCTTCAATTGGATAGAGAAATGTCAAGAATAATTTGATCATATCAAGAATTATCTATTGAATCAACCAGTTCTTATTCCTTCGATTGATGGAAGAAATTTGATATTGTACGTGACAACAACTACATTAGCACTGGGGGAATTGTTAGCACAAAATGACAATGACAATAAAGAATGAGCAATCTACTACATCAGTCACACTTTGGTTGGATATGAATTAAACTATAGCCCTATTAAACGAGCATGCCTAGCAATTTTATTTGTAGCCTAGAAATTGAGACATTACACCCTAAACCACAAAAACAAAATTGATCACCAAAATTGATCCTCTAAAATACCTTCTCAATAAAGCAACTTTGACAGGAAGACTAGCTAAGTGGGTTATGATCCTATGTGAGTATGGCATTGATTATGTTGACCGAAAAGCAATAAAAGGACAAGTAATAGCTAATAAACTCGTAGATGTACTAGTGAAAGAAGACCATCCTTTGATATCTAAATTTCTAGATGAATCAATCTTCGTCATAGAAACACCAACAATATCAAAGTTGTACTTTGATGGGTCCTACATTAATCATGGCTCAAGAGTTGGTATTTTTTTCATCACACCTCAAGGGGATTCCATTCCTAAATCATTTTGAATAGAATTTCTGTGAACTAATAACATAGCTGAGTATGAAGCATTATTGATAGGACTCCAAATGGAAGTAAAATGAAAAATCAAGGATCTTCAAGTTTATGGTGATTCCCAATTAGTGATAAAACAAGTCAATGATGATTATGATACCAAAGATGAGAAACTGATGCCCTACAAGTGCATGGTGGATAGCTTTAGATTATACTTTGATGGTATTTCCTTTGAGTAGATATTGAGAATCTAGAACAAAGTAGCTGACATAATAGAAATAATTGGATCTCTCTTGGACAATTCCCAACAATGCATCACAATATGAGTTCTTGGTAGAACAACTGTTGGTCCCTACATTCAAAGTCACTAAAACTAAACTTTTGTGTGAACTTGTTGGTTTTGAATCTCGTTGGTACAAAGACATTTACAATTATTTGCATGACCAGACTCTTCCTCCTGACTTGTCCTATAAACAATGCAAAACCTTTATCTGATAAGCCTCTAAATATGCCATCATCAAAGATACTCTTTACCACTATAGTCTTGGTAGCACCCTCCTCCAATGTCTCAACTCAAATGAAGCACAAGCAGCCTTACAAGAGGTTCACCGTGGTATATGCAAAGCTCACTCTGTTGGTCCTACCTTAGCTAAAAATCTCATGAGGATGAGAAATTATTGGATGACAATGGAATGTGATTCCTATAACTTTGTGAAGAAATGTCACCAGTGTCAGATTCATGGAGATCTTATACATGTGCCAACTCAAGACTTGTAGCCGCTCACATCACCATGGCCATTTTCTTAATGGGGGCTCGATCTTGTAAGAAAGATCTATCCTTCTGCAAATAGACATAAGTTTATCCTTGTTGCTATAAAATATTTTACCAAGTGGATCGAAGCCATCTCGATGACCTAGGTTACTAGAAAGTAGATATCAAAAATTCATCCTAAATTACATTATATGCCGCTATGGTATCCTATAGTCCATCATTACAGACAATGGTCGCCCTTTCAAAAATCATGATATCCATGAACTCTATGAAAAATTTCATATCCAACACCATTTTTCTACCCCATATTACCCCAGGGTAATTGTCAAGCTAAGGCATCTAATAAGATTATCCTTAAAATCTTAAAGAAGATTGTCAATGACATTGGCCATGACTGGCATCTCCAACTTAATCTTTCTTTATGGGCATACCATACCATTTTTCGCACCCCTATAGGAGCCACTCCATATTACCTTATCTTTGTATCTAAGGCCATGCTTCCTATTGAGGTCGAGTTACAATCCCTATGAGTATCTATGCAAGGATTGATTGATCAAGAAGAATACCGTGTATCCCGTCTACATGCTCTAGAGTTACTAGATGAAAAGAGATAGAGTTCCTTGATACATTTGCAGGCATATCAAAATCTCCTTCGACACAGCTACAATAAGAGGGCCCGACTTAGAAGCTTTGACAGTAGTGACTTAGTCCTAAGAGAAATTCCAAAGAATCAGACAAATCAAGAGAAGACCAAAAAGTTTGAACCTAATTGGTTGGGCCCTTATATCATCACAATAGCATATGGATCCAGTTCTTATAAACTCTCTAATCTTGAAGGCAAACCAATTTTTGAACCCATCAACAACATTCACCTTTGTAAGTACTACACTTAATTCTGAAAGTATCCCTTCAAAAAGTCAAAAAATACAAAAAAATAAAAAATAAAAAAATAGTCACCTTGATGAAAACCTGGAAAACAAGCATCTTGGTGACAACAAAAAAATTAAAAAATTAAAAAATAGTAAAGAGAAATAATTCATCCAAACTGTACAATGTTTTTGTCTCCGACGCTTTGGATAATTACCATGGTGAAAACCTAGCAAACAAGTACCATGTGTAGTCATTCTATGCTCCTTCATCTGCTATCACTCTACCTGGTCTTCCATCCTTCATCCCTTCACACATAATCATCCATAATAAAGCTTCATCATCCTTTCCATGGCCTGAGGATCGCCGCCATTTAGTATCCTTTTCCTTCATGCTCATCCTTGGCATTCCTCTGATGCTTCCCCTCACATGTAATAAATTGGTCCTACACTTGACTAGGGGCAATTCCTTGACTTATGTCTTCATGGGATCCAATGCATGGTATCAACTATCAGAAAATCTTCAAAATCTAAAATAATCATAAAATATTCAAAATCCAAAAAAATCATAAAATCTTGAAAATCCAAAAAATTCATAAAGCATCAAAATCCAAAAAAAATCATAAAACCTTGAAAATCCCAAAAAATTAGAAAACCTTCAAAAAAAAATCATAAAGTATCAAAATCCAAAAAATAAAACCTTCAAAATCCAAAAAATCATAAAGCATCAAAATCCAAAAAAATCAGAAAACATGAAAATCCAAAAAAGTCATAAAACATCAAAATCCAAAAAAATCATAAAATTTTCAAAATCCAAAAACATCAGAAAACTTCAAAACTTGCAAAAACAGAGTCAAAGTCCAAGTCTAAGTCAATTTGTGTTAGTAGGGTCGAACTATGTTGTCTCTCCGCATTTTATACGTAGGCATGGCTCATCTTCAATGGGCCCCGAGACATTAGGTCAGTCCTTTTAGGTTTACTCAAATAAAATCATGACACGGTCCTTTTCCAAATTAAAATAAGTCAATTCATATCAAACTATGAGGTGTTTGCATGCATACCATAGGCAAGGCCATCAATCGATGAGCCCCCGAAGCCCTAGGTCAATCCTTTAGGGTTTGTCGAGTCTGCTTCTGTTCTTCAACCAAAAGAAATCATCATTCAAACCAAATCATGAATTAACAAACAAACTTATCCAACAAATCTTTAATCTTCATTCAATCATCAATCAATCAATTACCTTATCATCATTCACTATCAGGTTATTGGTCTTATATCAGAATGGGGTATTATGTCATTTGTCTCATTCAGTCATATCTCTTGTCTTTTATCAGGATGTGTCCTTCTTGAGATTAGACATTGTCTTTGGTCAATCTGGTCCTCCACCTTAAGAAGGATGTCTT
Source organism: Sequoiadendron giganteum (assembly GCA_007115665.2). Taxonomy (NCBI): domain Eukaryota; kingdom Viridiplantae; phylum Streptophyta; class Pinopsida; order Cupressales; family Cupressaceae; genus Sequoiadendron; species Sequoiadendron giganteum. The sequence goes on from CM021102.1 coordinate 25,131,590, forward strand.
TCTTACAACCAGGTGTTTATCAAAATGGTCATTTGGTCAAGTTTATTAGATGTGTTCATTTCCTTATACAAGATATGTCTTTCCTGAAATCAGGCATCATCACATCGATCAATCATATCAATCAAACCTTATCAAATCAATTCAAGTTTGTCACTTGGTCAATCAATCTTGTCATCTTGGTCAAATTTGCCTTGCCTTATTCAGGATGTGTCTTTCCTAAAACTAGGCACAATGAATCAAATCAATTAATCAACCTTTTTCAATCAGCTTTGTTCAAACAATCACTCATTTGGTCATCTTGGTCATCTTGGTCAACCTAATCAACCTAATCAATTAATCTTATCAATACTATTGGCAAACACGTTGTTGGTCTAAGTTTGTCTTATATTTTGATTGGTTTTTGGGGTCATGTTACTAGTTACCTCGAGGATGTCCAAAAGGATTTAGAGGGACGATGATGGATCATGATCTCTTTTCCTTGCTTGTTGTTTGTGGTTTGTCCTGGCGAAAAGACTGAGACAATTGGGTCCTTAGTATGAGCCGGGTTATTCCTTATCTTTTGGATTTATCTTTTGACTACTTGTCTCTCACAAATGGTCACCTTGTGCACCTTGGTTTATGTCATTCCATGGTATTTGTGCTCCATTTACGACAATTTTGATGCTCGATGAAGACAAATATAAAATCATGAAAGTATGTCCTTTGTCATCTCTCGTCTAACATTCCACCTTCCTTGCATTTTTCCACACTGACATCCATCTCTTCCATGCTAAAAAATTTTTTGTCTGCATCTTGAGAGAGTCTTGTGACACAAAAATATCCTGCATACATGATCATGTTAGGAAGCATTACAAAAAGAATTATCATCATAAACATCCTTATCACATTAAGCCACATATTTGCATGAGAAAATAAAAAAACATGAGTACATCCATATTGCATTAATATAAACAATCATAGATCATTTACATTGCATCACATTTCATATACATTGGATCACATTAACCACTTATTACATATCATCTTTTGCACACATTACACATTGCATACATATTTTATAGACATAACATTGCATGAACATCAATTGCATTTCACATATCAAATTTCATTATAAAATTAGGCCATCCATACTGCATTCATTTCATAACATAATCATAAACGCATACTCATCTAGCATATCAAATAATCATATAAACATATGGAATGCATAAACATCATCAACATACATAACATAATCATTATCATACACACAAGGCATAATCAAATAGAATTGCACATCATAAACCACCCCCAAAATTTATATCATATATCGCTAAAAACGTATCATAGGTACAATGTCAAGATGTATCATATCTATCAAAATGGAGATTGTAGGTTCGATGATCAAAATACGATGTCCATATACAACATGTCAAAAGATGCTCTATCTTGAGCTACCCTACCCTCCTGATCCTGGTGCATCCCTATCCTCTCGTCGAGGTACCTATGGAGATTTATGCTCTACTATCAATGGCCTATCATATGGAGTGGACTGTCTGAGGGTTGATGTCTCCCCACTCTTTGACCTACCGTGAGAGCGTCTGTTGTGAGACTTGCTATGTTTCCTGCCCTATGATCCTCTTTCAATCTATGTAAAGCTCAAATCCCTCCTCTCAGGTGACACTTCCCTCTCATACAAGTCCTAATAATATTGCATCCCTCTGCTTGCCTTGGCTATCTCCCGAGCAACATCAACCACCGATCCACTGCATGTCACTATGAAATATAGCATCCTCTGATATTTTTGCTGGCGATTGATGACTACTGGATCTATCTCTCTCTAGATTTTATCTCTCTTGGCCTTAAGGTTGTCTCACTCTACTATCACTATCCTCAGCTATGCCTCTAGGGCCTATACCCGAGCCTGTAGGGTGGTTATCCTATTCTCTATAGTACCCTCCTTTTCTCTGACCCTAGCCTCCTCCAGCCCCTCCTCCTCATCCATCCCCATAATGATCCTCTCTCTGCCTCACCCATCACTACCTCCTCTCCATGCTCCTCTTATCTCTCCTATGCATGCTCGTCAACCTCTATCCTCTCTGCCTCTAGGTGTGCCACCTCTAGAGCTAGCATCTCCTTTGATGCCCTGATATCTAACTGCTCCTCCTCATCCTCCTCTTGGATTGGTGATAGGTCTCTCACTACTTGTCATCCTCCATCCATCCTCCTCTACCTCCTTGAACATCCCTTCCATCGCCTTCATCTCCCCATCCTTTGTATCCTCGCCCTCCACCCCTCTATCCCCTATCCAATGTCTGGCCTTTCGAGTGCCTGCCTTTGAGCTCTATAGGCACCAACTACTCTGGATCTGTATAAGGTGATGGTGTATGTCTCTTCCACCATACATCATACTCAAGAGTCATCCTGAAATCTGCATCACCTCCCCTCCACCCCCACTGAATCGGATGCAACACATCAATCTCTTACTCAGTCATGGTCACTGGTATCTACTGTACCCATAGGTGCACCTCTTGAGACAACTGTGCAAATTCTACTATTCCTATGAGAATACCATGTATCTCCTTGAATTATCTCTGAACCCTCTCTAGAAGATACATCTCAATAATATGCTAGGACTGTATGGTCTACCCAATCAAGTACCTTAGCTGACGACAACATGGAATATGATCATTCTCACCTACCCAAAAATCAAAATCCTTATAGGGTATCTAGAAAATGCTAACCAATGTATCCAAGCCATGTCTCGAGTAACTTGTGTCACCCACATGTGTCTGAGTGATCACTCCATAGTATAGATATACATATGGAGCATCAGCCCCCAACTGTCGTTCCATCAATGGTCGAAACACTGCTATGTGCTCCCATGCCCATAACGTCAGTAAAGTAAGCTTGCAACTTAGGATCTATCCCCATTTATATACAATATCATGGAGATGGAAGTATAACATGCCTAATACACATAGTCCCCATGCATATATTGTCTCTTCCTAGACCATACCTGCTAGTATCTTTCCCCAACCTACTAGGAAGCCATGACACCTACAATTCAGAATCATAACTCTTACAATTAGTGTGCATAGTATGTAGTCATATCTATCATATGTCATTGCTAGGGTCTCAAATCTAATCCCATAGCCCTAGATGCCAAGCTCTAAATCATCACAATTATAGTAGTCATAAATGTCCTGCAATCCTTGAATGAGGTTATATTGTACTTGTTGGAAAAACAAGAATAGAAAACTAAGAGGGGGGGTGAATCATTTGTCACAAAATTTAAAACTTATTCAACCTTATTAACCTTTAATCTCAGATCTAATAAATAACAATGAAAGCAAGAATTGATAACACATCAGAAACACATGAACACCAAGATTTTATATGTGGAAACCCTATCAGGGAAAAAACCAAGGTGGATGTTAGTCCACAAGATTATACCTTGTTAGAAGTATAATTAGAATGAATAAGGAATGCACATGCATTCAGGCACACTGCCTAGAGCTCACTACTCAAATGGGAAGGCTCACTGCCTTACAAAAAAATTCATATTAAAACCATCTAAATAATATGAACTGATAAATTAGCTTCTACAAAAGCCTGATGATAGTTCTGGTTAGGCACAAAAACACTTCTTCACACTTCACTCAATCTTCTTCACACTCTGCTCTGCAATCGAATGATCTGATCTTTATTCACACATTTCACATTCACACTTCTCATACATACATTGAGCACACCTCGCACACTACAAAATGAAGAAACAATTGCTCTTATATATCTGCTACATGGAATTACATTAACAACTCTGTCGACCAAAGATAAAAGAATAAATTACAAACTGTCAACCCAATTCATGAACAAATCTCAATGCACACCAACTGAAGTTGGTCATAAGATAATGAATACCTAAATCAACTTCCTCGAACATGCCAAACATTAAAAGATTAATCCACAAGGATCCAAAACACGCTACAACCATCATGTCGGCCAAGAACATGAAAACCCAAACATACAATAGAAAAATCTCTAATCATGATCACACCAATCAATGCAAACGTGCAAAAATGATAGAGCATGATCTAGAAACATCAATGAACATTGCACGAGCATACACAATAACTAGGATTACTAGAATTACATTCTCTTCTTCTAGAAACATCTGCTATTGTAACAAAATAACTGTAGGATCACAAAAACAAACAACTTGCACAAATCTTGATGCACACCTCTGAAACTTCCAGAGTATAAACTAGATAGGGTTAGCAACAAACCCTTTAAAGCACAACTTTTGAATAGAAACATACTAAATTTTACACCACACTGAACTTCACAGCTTGAAAGACAACCTTCAACATATTTATTATAATTTTCTCAATATCCTTGACATATACAACCTTCAATAACATCAATGCTAATAGTGCTAACATCAATGACAACCACAACATCCAAAAATCTCCCCCTTTTGCATTTATGGCAACACATGATGTGAAAAATACCATCAACACAACTAACTATTCTTCTCATACTGTTCTTCTCCCCCTTGCATTACTCTTCTTTGCTCTTCTCCGCCAAGGTTCTCTACTCTTCTCCCCAAGGTATTTCAAAATTTTCTTCTCACCCTTTGACATCAATGGCAAAGGTATAGAAGCTTTAAACCACATATCTGAATCATCTAACTACTCCCCTTGAGTAGCAACCACCAAAACATCAATTTGGAATAAGATATGACTATGAATGCACAGATTGATGTGAAGACTTGCATCTTAGTTCGGATTAGGAGGGGCAATCACCCCCAACTTTCCTCTGAGATACTCAAAAGTATCCTTAGGAAATGGCTTAGTAAATATATCTGCAATATGTTCCTTGGTAGGAACATACTGGAGTTTGATTTCTTTATCACTCACTTTGTCTCTCAAAAAGTGATATTTGATAGATATATGTTTTGTCTTTGAATGCAACACCAATTCTTATAAATGTTTATGGCACTAGAATTGTCATAAAATATAGAAATAGGCTCATCATATTCAATTTTGCATCTGCTTCATCCATATTACTTGAGTAGAATTGTTTGCAGCAGCAATATATTTTGCCTCAGCAGTAGATAAGCAAATGGAATTCTACTTTTTACTTAACCAAGATACCAACTTCTTCCCTAAGAAGAACACACCACCACTGGTACTTTTTCTATCATCCACATCTCCTGCCCAATCTACATCAGTAAATGTTCTCAAAGTAAGATCATCATATTTAGGATACCAAAAACCAGAGTCAACTGTCCCTTTCAAGTATCTCAAAATACTCTTCACAATAGTCACATGAGATTCCTTTGGATTAGCTTGATATCTAGCAACCATGCATACAACATTCATGATGTCTGGTCTAGTCTGAGTCAAATAAAGTAATCCACCAATCATTGAATTGTATCTTGTTTGATTTTCTTTAGGAGAATCATCATTATGTGTTAACTTGCATTTGTTTACCATGGGTGTACCAACTGGCTTTGAGTCTTCCATGCCAAATTATCTTTAGTAACTCTTATATATTTGTACTGAGATATAAAAATTCCATTGTCTAACTGAGTAATTTGCAATCCTAAAAATAATTTCAGCTCTCCAATCATAGACATTTCAGATTCACTTTTCATTTCATAAAAAAACTTCATACATAAGTCATCATCACCTTAAAAAATTTTGTCATCATCAAAGACTTCAATGATCAACTCTTTATCTTGATCCATCTTAAAATACAAATTGTTGTCAGCAGTACCTTTATTGAATCCAAGCTTCAACAAGTATTTATCCAGTCTAGCATACTAGGCTCTAGGGGCTTGTTTGAGTCCATAGAAAGCTTTCTTCAATCGACAAATCATATCTTCCTTATCATTCAATTGAAATCCATCTGGTTGCTCAACATATACTTCTTCTTCTAGCTCACCATTTAGAAATGCTGACTTTACATCCATTTGATAGACTTTTTAGTTCTTAATAGAAACATAAGAAAGAAATAATCTTATAGCTTCAATTCTAGTAACATGGAAAAAAGGTTTCTTCAAAATCAATACCTTCCATCTATGAGTACCCTTTACATACCAGTCTTGCTTTATTCCTAACCACTTCACCTTTTTGATTCAACTTATTCTGGAAGACCCATTTGGTTCTAATCACATTTTTATCCTGAGGTCTGGGAACAAGAATCCATGGATCATTTTTATCTATCTACATCAGTTCTTCCTTCATTTTTACATGCTTCATTGACATTGTTGGGCTTAGTCTTGGAAATTAGACAATACTCTTCTACAATTCTTCTTCTAATTTGTGCACCTTTGTTCTTATCTCCTATGATCTGATTTTCAGAATGATTTAGCTTTACGTAGCTCAGAATTTTAGGATTCTCTCAAACTTCTATTTCTTCTATTCTTTCTTCTACACTTCCACTATCTTCTCCTTCTTGATTCACCAAAACAATTTGAACTTGATTATGTGTCTTTGCATTCTTTCCATTATCAGTACTATCATGTTGGTCATTTGAATCATATCCATAGTATCTAGATGATCTAGCAGTGTCTTCATCAACTATGATATTTTCACTTTCAACCATTTTCCTTAATCTTCTATTATAGCACCGGTAGACCTTGCTCTTAGTAGAGTAACCTAGAAAGATTCCTTCATCACTCCTAGCATAAAAATTGTTGCCAATATCTTCATCTCTCTTGATATAACATCTACTTCCAAATATTTTGAAATATTTAATAGTAGGCTTATAACCAAACCACAACTCAAAAGGAGTCTTACCAGAATTACCATTGACATTTACCCAGTTGATAGTATAAACAACAATGATTACAACTTCTCTCCAATAGATATGAGGTACATTACCTTCCAACATCATAGTTCTAGCAACATCAAGAATTGTTTTATTCTTTCTCTCAAAAACTCTGTTCTATTGAGGGGTCCGGGGAGCAAATAACTATCTTTTGATTCCACGCTCTTCATAGAATGAATTGAACTCCTGGGAAGTGAATTCACCACTTCTGTCTAACCTTAAGCATTTAATATTTAACCTTGTCTCATTCTCGACCATAGATTTGAAACTTTTGAACTTTTATAATGCTTCATGTTTTTCTCTTAAGAAAGCAACCCATATCATCCTAGAGTAATAATCAATAAGCAACATAAAGTACCTTTCTCCTTGTAGACTTCTGATTCTGGAGGGACCACATAGATCAGTATGCACCAGCTCTAGTAATCCATTAGAATGATGTTGTTTTCTCCGAAAAGAGATTCTAATTTTCTTTCCCATCTGACATTCCTTGCATATGGTGTTAGTAGGCTTTACTAACTTAGGAAGATCTCTAACTGCTTGAGTGGAGCTTACTTTGAAAATGTTATCAAAATTCACATGACATAGCCTCCTATGCCATAACCAACTTACATCAACTTGAGCAATTAAACAAATTTCACTAGCAACACTCAGGGTGAAAAATATTACCTCTTGTCTTTGTACTTGAAGCAATTACATTTCTGAAACTTCCCAGTATCCTGCACTTACGATCTTTGAACTAAATATTGTATCCCTTATATACCATCTATCAAACACTCAATAGGTTATGCTTCAATCCTTCAACATAAAGGACATGATCAGTATTATATTTACCACCAAGAGAAATAGTGCCTCTTCCATAAATCACACCAGCATTGTTATCTCAAAATCTTACAACACCACCGTCATATTTTTCCAATCTTATAAACTTTCTTTTTTCACAAGTCATATGATGTAAGCATCCACTGTTAATCACCCATTCATCCTTTTCTTCAATTTTGGCTGCAAGAGCTTTCTCAATATTCTTATCACTAATAGATTCAGTGGACACCGTACCATTTTACTTGATAGCAATGAATACCCATCCATCTTCATTTCTGTTTTCTTTAGCAGATTCATCATCAGTAACACCTTCTTCAGCATAATAACATTTCTTTTGAAATCTAGGCTTATCAGGTTTGAACCAAGGAACTCTTTCAGGATGCCTTGATGCAAAATGACCTATCTTCTTGCAAGAGAAATATTTAATAGGCAACTTTACTTTATACTTACCTTGTCCTCTGGCTTCTCTTTTCACAATCGATGCTTCCAGCTCTTCTAACTCTCTTTCTTCATCTTCAATGTGTTTCATCTTATCTTCATACTTGAATGTCTTTCTTGAAATTTCTCCCGGATTGTATCTCTGTTGGTTTCTTCTAGATACAATAGCCTTAAACGCAGATTTTTTCTTAGGACTGGAATCACCAAATTCACTTAATTCAAAGGAAAATTTTTTACCAATCAACATATCTCTTGTCACATTTGTTATTGTCTTGAGTTCTTTAATAGCACGAGCTTTCATTTTGTAAGAAGTAGGTAATGATCTTATCACTTTATCCATAATCTCTTCTTCATCCAAGATTCCATTGACACATCTAGGACCGATCACTAGTTCATTTACTTTTTGCATGAAATAAATGATGTTTTCATCTTCACTCATTTTCAAGTTTTCCCACTTTCCTTTCAGAATTTGTAGCTTAGCAACCTTCACTTGTGTATCTCCTTCATACAATGTCTCCAACTTCTTCTAGATCTCATATGCTATTTTCAGACCTATCACATTTGTCATCTCTGAATCTATTAAAGCACTCAATAATGCTTCTATAGCCCTGGTATTTATTTCAGCTTCTTTGTTCTCATCAGGAGTAGAGGGACCATTATGAGGAATAACATATTTGTTCTTTGTAATCTTCCAAAAGGAATCACCAATGCACTTCAAATGACACTCCATTCTAACCTTCCATAGAGATTAGTTTGTTCCATTGAATCTAGGACTATCCTTCTTGTGTGATGCCATATCAAATCACCTCAAGCTATTAAACTTCTTTAGAGGAACCTGCTCTGATACCAATTGTTGGAGAAACAAGAATAGACAACTGAGAGGGGGGGTAAATCAGTTGTCACAAAATTTAAAACTTATTCATCCTTATTAACCTTTAATCTCAGATCTAATAAATAACAATGAAAGCATGACTCAACAACACATCAAAAACACATGAACACCAAGATTTTAAATGTGGAAACCCTATAAGGGGAAAAACCACAGTGGATGTTAGTCCACAAGATTATACCCTGTTAAAAGTATAATGATAATGAATAAGGAATGCACATGCATTCAGGCACACTGCTTAGAGATCATTGCTCAAATGGGAAAGCTCACTAACTTACAAAAACATTTAGATTAAATCCATCTGAAAATATCAACTGATAAATTAGCTTCTGCAAAAGCTTGGTGACAGTTCCGGTTAGGCACAAAAACACTTCTTCACACTTCACTCAATCTTCTTCACACTCTGCTCTTCAATCCTGATCTTCATTCAAACATTTCACATTCACACTTCTCATACATACATTGAGCACACCTCACACACTACAAAATAAAGAAATAATTTCTATTATATATCCCCTACATGGAATTACATTAACAACTCTCCCGAACAAAGATAAAAGAATAAATTATAAACTATCAGCCCAATTCATGAACAAATCTTAATGTGCACCAACCAAAGTCGGTCAAAAGATAATGAAGACCTAAATCAACTTGCTGGAACATGCCAAACATTAAAAGGTTAATCCATAAGGATCTGCAACATGCTACAACCATCATGTCGGCCAAGAACATGAAAACCCGAAATACAACAAAAAAATCTCCGATCACGATCACACCAATCAAAGTGGACAAGAAACAAGGATAGTGCATGATCTAGAAACATCAATGAACATTGCACAAGCATACACAACAGCTAGAATTACCAAAATTACATTCTCTTCTTCCAGAAACATCTGCTATAGTAAAAAAAACTGTAGGATCACAAAAACACACAACTTGCACAAATCTTGATGCGCACCTCTGAAACTTTTGGAGTATAAACTAGATAGGGTTAGAAACAAACTCTTTAAAGCACAACTTTTGAATAGCAACATACTGAATTTTACACCACACTGAACTTCACAGCTTCACAAACAACCTTCAACATATTTATTATAATTTTCTCAATATCCTCGACATATACAACCTTCAAGAAAATCAATGCTAATAGTGTTGATATCGATAACAACCACATATCAACAACAAAACCACACCATCCAATAGTACCCCCTCTCCATGAATTGTCAACTGTAAATCTTGTACATGTCCTCTAATTTAAATATAGCCTCCTCAGTCGATAAATGGAAACTACAAGTCTCCAAGTGCCTCTGCTCTACCAATGCTATCAACATGCCCCTATTTTCCTTGATAGTAGGCATATAGGTCATGTAGAACAAGTCAAGATCTAACAATGCTTGTTTCTCAACATCATCCAACTGGCCCAATTGTCAAAATTTATCTGATAACAACTCCCACATGTAAATGGGGGTAGTACATGTTGGATGTTGTGGTTGTGTTGCTAATATGTGGTTGGAATTGTTGTCAAAACTATTATCATTGATGATTCTGAAGGCTGTATATGTCGAGGATATTGAGAAAATTTAAATAAATATGTTGTAGGCAGTCTGTGAAGCTATGATGATTAGAATGGTGGAAATTTCTGTACGTTGATAATCAAAAGTCGCACATTAAAGGGGTTGTTGCTGAGTCTATCTAGTATGTTTTCTGGGATTTTTAGTGGTACGCATCAAGATTGGAGTGGGTTATGAGTTTATGAAATTCCTACAGTTATTTTGTTACTCTAGTAGGTGTTTTTGGAAGAAGAGAATGCAATTATGGTAAATTAAGTTGTTGTGTATCCTCCTATGATGTTCAGTGATGTTTCTAGATCATTCTCTATTAGTGTGGTACGTCTGCATTGATTGGTGTGTTTGTGATCAAATATTTTCCTTTGTGTGTTCAATTTTTTCATGTTGTTGGCCGACATGATGGTGCTAGCATGTTGTAGATCCTTATGGATTAATAATTTAATGTTTGGCATGTTTGAGGATGTTGATTGAGGTCTTCATTATTCTATGACTGACTTAGGTTGGTGCACATTGAGATTTGTTCATGAATTGGACCGACAGTTTTTAATTCATTTATTCTTTGTTTGTGGATGACAAAGTTGTTGATGTAATTTCATGTATTAGATATATAAGAGCAATATTTTCTTCATTTTGAAGTGTGTGAGGTATGCTTGGTGAATGTATAAGAAGTGTGAATGTGAAATGTGCAAATAAAGATCAGATCATTCGATTTCATAGCAGAGTGTGAAGAATATTGAGCAAAGTGTGAAGAAGTTTTTATGTGCCTAACTAAAACTATCATCAAGCTTTTGTAGAAGCTAATTTCTTAGTTCAACCTCAGCAGATGGATTTAATATGATTTTTTAATGTAAGGAAGTGAGCCTTCCCTTCTGAGCAATGTGCCTGAATGCATGTGCATTCCTTATTCATTCATTTATTATACTTCTAACAAGGTATAATATTGTGGACTAACATCCACCATGGTTTTTCCCCTAACAGGGTTTCTGTTGATGGTGTTTTCTGCACCGCAACAACTTAGATAAAATATATTATTCTATCTCTCTTGAAAGGTTGATCTCTATGAACAAAGAGATATCCCCAAGGTCTCTTGGGTGTCAGGTCATGAAAATGCAATGGAACCACTCAGTGATAAATGTAAAAATGCAGGTAATCACAAAGGGAGCTTACAAAACAAATGTTCGAGACTCTAAACTTATCAGATTTTGCAACAGGGTGATACTCGAGTTCCTACTTTAACCATAGTTCAAAGAAATAGAAAAAGGTACGGGTTTCAAAAATCCTAAGATTGATATTACTCCTAAGATCAACAATACCAATGAAGAAATACTTGGAACAAACCAATCCATTTAAAATTACTTTTTGTTTAACCCAGGTTATACCTGCAATCTCACAAAAATAGTGCAATCTTCTAAGGAATTAAAGATTTTTAGATTATGTACATTCATCAAAGCCAACCTTAGTTTTGTAGTTGACATGGACAAGTGCCAACAATTGAACTAAGCACATAAATAACAGGTATAGGTTGACCTTGCATAATAGTACCACAATCAAGAAGCTGCCCAAAGTATGAAGCAAAGATTGCTACAACACTCTGAGCATTAAATCACAAGCACCATTAAATTATTTACTCGAAACCTAAAATATATTCACATATTTCTAGAAAATTTGGAAGATATAATAAGAACCATGCAAGAAAAATCAATGCAAAGAAGACACCAATAATAACACAATGTCTTCACTTGTATTAAATCACTAGTAATAGCAACAATTCTGATATTATGTATTACAACATTTTCTTGAAAATGAAACTAACTCCTAATTCTTCTAATCTACTGTCCAACCCATTACTTTCCAACAATAACCTATTTTTTCTTAACTAACCAACCAATTTTTTCTAACCCTTACAAATGAGGAAAAATGCCATACTAATAGAAATCATGTCCCATGCTAGCCCGAGCTAGGGTTATAGAGAAGGTTGGCCACCAACCATATCGGCCCAAAACAACTTGTGATAAATCACCGTCTTGCAATGAATGCATGATGAGCCCCTTCAAATCGGCTTGGGATCTCCACAAATCCTGATTCAGATCGAACAAACCCCACAAATCCCTTCACCATTAATGTCCCACCGATGTGAAGTAGAAAAAAGGTAACATGCGTGTCATATGAGTGTGAATACGAGTCATTGATCAAAAGTCGAGTTGGGCTTCTCTAATGACTCTAATTGAGTCAAACCAGCTTGAATCCTCTATGTCACGTCCAACTTAGACTAATGGCCCTGGAGTGCCTCGACCTAGCCGTGTACGAGTGAGTTTCACCTTCCCGCAATCGCAAAATGTACTTGGGTGAAATCCCGCAAATCTTGCAAATCCCACAACATGTTCAAAGTACACCCACTTCTTCCGTTGGCCTTGACAACAACAACCTTCCTAATCCGACCTGCATTCAAAAATGACCACCATTAATATTCATTCTAGCATCAAAATCTATGTTAATCAATCATAAACAACATGCTAATCCTCTGAGAGATTCAAAACAGCCACTAGAATCCATTAAAACTTCATTAAAGTAGCCCTATCAAAGTTCAGGATTTTCACCCTTCCGTAGAATTCAAGTCAGGAAGGAATTTTAGGAAATTCTGGGCTAGGCGGATTTTAGCGAGGGAAGCACATAAATCACCAAAAAGGCCAATCACTCATCAACCAAAACTCAAGAAATGTTTGCACATATCATTAAATTATCCAAACCCATCATGTAGTGCAGAACCATCAATCGTCAACTCAGGAATCCCCTCAATCTTTGAAAAATAGAATACTTTTAGAAAAATATGACAGGGGTAGAAATCACTGAAACTAGCAATAATTAGCACACTCCATAAAAATGAAGTAGTGATGGACTATCGGGATTTTACCAAGGCAACGGACTCTTATGAAGTCAACACAATTCTCACGCCATTGACTAACAATTTGACCTTCCAATGCCTCCAAAGTGACCAAAACCGTACTACCGTGAGCCAAGCATTCATTCATCGAGGTAACGCGGTAAACCATAGCACTGCAAGCCAAGCACAAATCCCTCGCGGTATGGTTGTGGACCGAAAAACCGTGCCAGATGGACCAAACCCAAACAACTGCGCCACCAACTAAAGACTCCCATGGTAAGGTGGGACCATCGTGCTACCACGGCGGGAATGAAAGCCCCCCATAGTAAGGCGGTACCACCACACAACCGCAACCGAGATGCAAAGCCCTCGTGGTATCAAGGTAAACAACCCAAGATGCAACTAGGGAAAATGAAGAGGCAAAGGAAAATTTTAAAAAAAGGGGGAAGACAAAAATCCGTGAAGCATCAAAATCCCTGATGACAATGTAGAACCAGCCCCGTCGGTTTTTTGTGGCAGTCGGGGAAATTTGTCTGAAGGGAAAATTCTCGAAAAAAGGGAAAAACCCAAAATTGTCCAAAAGACTTAGAGTTTTAAAGTGTTAGCATAATGGGGGCACTTTACAAGCAAGATAGGAATTTAGGAACATTGTAAGGTAACCCAAATCCAAGACTAAAGGACCAAAGCACCCAAAAGACAAAAACTCAATATTTTCAAAGACAAGCTCAAAAAAAGGGCAAGGCCATAGAAAAGAGCTAAAAGGCCAAGAAAAAGAGGGTCCCTACTTTCAACGGGGCATGTGTACAAAACTGCACAACAAATGGCGACACCGCTGGGGAAATGCTCCAGAGAATTTCAATGACAAACTGGAATCAACCCAGAATCTCTGATTTCGTAGACCAAATATGGATGGATCAAGATACCTATGGACAAGGTTTTAGAAATCACAAATAAGCAAACCTTTCTTGTACTAGGGTTGAAGTGTGTGTATATGCATTCATTTTCTTTTTCCTCAGTGGCAACAGGGACCAAACTTAGTCTGATAGGGCTACATAAGGATTCCAACTCTGAAAGCAACCTTGGATAGAGCCTCACTGCCAGTCAGACGTCCATAGCCTCGGCGAGGTTATCACTATGACCCTCCCTAGCATATCTCTACTGCTAGCCAAGCATCCATAGCCCTGGTAGAGATACTAGGATACCCTTGATAAAGTGAGCATTTCTTTTGATTTTCAGTATTTTCTTTTCTTTTCTTTTTCTTTTGATATTCTCTTTGAGATATTTTAAACCTTCTCTTTCACCTCGCAACGAATGAAGCTCACACTCAGGGATGAGAACCACAATGGCACTAGAGCAGAATATAAGATTTTCACCCAATTAGACCTCATAAGGACCATAGGTAACCTTGGAAACCTTAAGATTTGTGTGTATGTATGAGACCCAAATACATTTTGAAATTTGACTTAATCAGGTGATTCCAATTCCAAGCATATGCAACATCAAACAAAGGAAATCCACTAGCTAACTCTGAAAAGATGATTGGAGTTTGTAAAAGAAATTTTTATAATAGCCTCAAGCAAGCAGCCAATCATACAGATGCAACAAGCCCAGAAGAAATAAAGAAAACCCAAAGTAGAAGCAGAGCAGAAAGAAAAATCAATCGGAGCAAACCTACCCTAACCAAAAGCCAAAAAAAATAAAAATAAAATAGAAAGGAAACCTAATCTACTTATGTACATGGAAAGAGCTATAAATAGCTTAGGACTGGAAATTATGGTTCAAATATTGTCCATTGACAGGTAGTGTGATATCATCTCCAGTGAGAGTTTTCAAATGAAAAGCATTATCTCCTAGGATCTCTTCAATCTGATAAGGGTGGAGCCAAAGTCTATCGAATTTCCCATGCTCCCATTTTCGAACATGGGCTTTATCCCAGTAGAGAACCAAGTCATAGATTCTAAAGGCTTTCACCTTGGCTCTCCTATCAAACCATCTTTTCACTACACCCTGATGCTTGTCAAAGTTTTCTAAGGCTTCATCTCTTCTCTCTTCAAGGTGTAATAGTTTAGTTAAGTAGGCTTCACGCTTATCCTCTCCATTATAATATTCATTGATAAATTGCAAGGTAGGGATCTTTAGCTGGATGGGAAATATAGGTTCCAAGCCATACACTAAGTGATAAGGAGAGGTTTCTAGGGATGTCTTCCATCTGGTATGATCTGCCCAAAGATAAAATCTAAGCTAGGTGTGCCAATCTTTAGGGTTCTTCTCTAGCAGCTTACGGATGGCTGTCAGCAGATTCTTATTGGAAGACTCAACCAAACCATTGCCATGTGGTTGGTAATTATATGCAAATTTTATGACAATTCCATGATCAAAAGCCCAGTTAGAAAATTTCAATGATGCAAATATAGGACCATTATCACAAACTAAAGCCAATGGACATCCAAATAGATTAATAATACCCGACTATGCAATTGATTACCACTTTAGAAGTGCATTGTTTGGATGCAAGAACCTTGGTCCACCTAGTAAAGTAATCAGTTATAGTAAGAATATACCTGTGGCCTGCAAATGAAGGTGGATTGATTGGACCTATAAAGTCCAATCCCCATTGTGCAAATGGTTTTACCTCTATGACTAGTTGAAGTGGAAGGGCTGCACATTTCTCCCTACTTGCTGCTGTTTGACACACATGAAAATTCCTCACAAGGTTATGTGTATCTTTGAACAAGGTAAGCCAATAATAGCCTACCCTCAAGATCTGATTTGTAGTGGAAGGTGTTGAGCCATGGCCTGTGCCATATTTTTCGTGAAATTCAAACATAACCCTTCCAACTTCTTCCTTCCATAGGCACTTCAAATAAACCCCCTCATGATTTCTCTTGTACAAGACAACTCCTTTCATCATAAAAGTGCCACTCTTCAAATGAAAAGATCTTCTTTGTACTACATTAAGGTGTTCAAGACACTATTGGTTCAATAGATAGTAGATGAATTCATCATACCGGTCTCCTAGAGACACCTCTTGGAGGTGAGATTGTTGAGTTGTGAGGTTAGGACCTATCTCAACGTTTGTCTTTGTCAGTCCCTGCCCTCTCACCAATTTCATGGGCTAGATCTCAATATCATATTCCTACAACATAGTTACCCACTCAGCCCTGTGTTCTCCCAATTCATTCTGCATTAATAACAACTTTACTGTAGGATTAGGTACTATATCAAATACCTTATTTCTCAAGATATAGTGTCTGAATTTATTTATTGCTTGGACCAGGGCATAAGCCTATTTTTCTACATTAGGATATCTCAGTTCTACATCCTTCAGAGGAGCACTCATAAAGGCTATGGGATGTTCATTCCCTTGGTCGGATTTATGGGTCAGCATGCCAGCATAGGAATGTTCTGAAGCAAACACATATATATAAAGGGGTTTGGTGTAATAAGGATTTACCAATATTGGAGCTTCAACAATATCTCTCTTGATTTATGCAAATGCCTCCCTAGCTTCTGCACTCCATTCAACCTTTGCTTCCTGTTTCAACATGGAATTCAAGGGCTTTACTATTTCTGCAAATCCAGTGATAAACTTTTTGACAAAGTTAATTTTCCCAAAAAATGACTTCATTTCCTTTTTTCTTGTAGGAGGCTGAATTTTCAGTATAGCCTCTACCCATTCTGGATCAATGGCAATACCTTGTTCTGAAACAACATGCCCTAACAAATTTCCCTTATTGACTCCAAAGATGCACTTCTTGGGATTAAGTGAGATGCCAAACTCTCTGCAACTTTGAAATGCTTGGCATAAATCTGCAATATGATCACTTCTCCTCTTAGAAAAGATTGTTAAATTATCCATGTAAATGATGATGCACCTACCAATGATTTATTTGAAAGAATAATCCATTGCTCTTTGGAATGTAGCTCTGACATTGATTAATCCAAAGGGCATCCTTCTATAAGAAAAAGTTCCCCATTTTGTAGTAAAGACAGCTTTGTGCCTATCCTCATATTGTACCATAACCTAATTGTATCCAGAGTACCCATCCAAAAAAGACCTAATCTAAGACCCATTAACAATATGAAGTACTTCATCCAATGAAGGGACTGGATAATTATCCTTCTTTGATGCCCTATTAAGGTTCTTGAAATCAACACAATCTGATTTCTCCATTTTTCATCCTTACTGCAACCAAGTTTGCAACCCATATTGAATGTCTTACTGGGAATATGATTCATGCTGAAAGTAGCTTGTACACCTCCTTTTGAATGATGGGCTCTAGCAGAGCATTAATTGGTCTTTGTCTTTGCCTGAATGGCTTAAGATTTGAATTTAGGGGAATAGTATGTGTAATGATTGAAGTATCATATGTTTGTAAGTCATCATAGCTCCATGCTATCACATCTTGATAAGTGTGCAAGACATCAATAATTCCTCTCCTTTCCTCTAGAGTGCACACTTTACCAATAAAGACATTTTTGACACCCTTTTGGGTCCCCATGTTGTATGTTTCACACTGACTGCTGAAAGATTCCCTTTTCACTTGTTGTTCCTAATCTTTTATCTTATCCAAATAACAAATTCATTCTAATTGCACCATCCCCTATGGGATAGTATTAGTTTTCAGGTTAATGACCCATTCTAGGTCCATTTCAGCCTCTTGAGGTTCTACCTCATCGATCACCTGAGAAGAAAACACATCACAACTAGTGATGAAATCAAGAATATGCTTATCATCCTGAAATACCTGGAAATTGCTGATCCTGTTAGGCACTGAGGGTATTGGAGTGAGATCCATGGTGAACTTGTTCAAACCTAAGAGTGATAAGGGCTGCAATGTATTTGCTGCTTGTGCCAAACAATCAATAATTTGATTCTTGCTTTAGGGGATCAATTGAATATTAAAGGCATCAAATCCTTCAATGAGATCCCATACTATGTGCCTGTAGTTGGTCATTCTTCTGTTATGGAATGAGTATTGCTTCCTTGTTTAACTACCAGCTCAGAATCTCCAAACACTTGCAAGATCTTGACTTCCTTTCTCAATGCCATCAATAATCCATGGACCAAAGCCTCATACTCAGCTATATTATTAGTGTACTGGAACTGGAGCCTATGAGAAAAAAAAAGGTTTTACCTTTAGGGTTGATCAGTTCAAATCCTTCTCCAGCACCCTGCTTTGATTTGGATCCATCAAATCTCAATATCCAACAACCATCAGCTCCTAATTTCTTTGAACTAACCCTATCCTTGCTACTACCCAGAGGCTCTTCAGGAGGCCTTGGGATCTTTCCTTTTAGATCATTTTGAATGCTCTGTATATCTAGCCTAACAGTTGGGGCTAGTTTAATGCATCATTGTATCTGATCCACTATAGTTTGGCACATGCAACATTATAGCTCAGAGTGAGGGGCATTGTGAACTCGACACCAATTGGGGAGTAGCAATTCCTTAAAATCCATATTTCTGCCTAATTGAATCTGAGCCTCCACACAATTTTGGTTAAACTCTTGTAAATTATCCAGCAAGCTGAGTTGTTTATCTTCTTGATCATCAAGTTCCTATGTTTTTTCAAGCTGGGCTTCAAAACTGCTGGCTCCAGATGTGGTTTCATCAGAGAAGCCTTGCAACATAAAAACTTCTTCTGTGTCTGAAACAGGGGCGGCTAGGACATATTTCCCCATGCTAACTTCTTACACCAATATCTCATTCGAAGTATTCTAATATTCAGTGATCACATACTTCATTTTGGGTTCTCTTTCAATTCTGATTTGATTTGGGACTCCTTTCCAGGGGATCCACATGTGAGAATGATTTGTGGATGTATATCCATTTAGTGCCTAGGTGAAATCTTGACCCAAGATCAAACCATAAGTGTCAGGAATATCTACCACCTAAATATTAAGTACTTGTTGCACTCTAGGATCTAAAGAAACTTGCATGGGAATCATGTTCAGTTCTCCCACTATATTTACCTCTATTTTGTCTAATTGGGTGACCTTCTTCTGAGAAGTTGTAGGGGTAATACCAGGAGCCCTAGAGACAACAAAAGATATAATGTTTGTAGATGCCCTTGAATCGAGAAGACAATTGTGCAAATTCTTCCCAAATATATGAATATAAATCAGGAAGGGAGGGGTTTCCATCTTACCTTGGAACAAACTCAATTGAGTGTTAACTTGTGCAACTTGGTTCTTATCCTTTTCTTTACCCCTGTCTCTAGGTTGTGCTTGACTCATACCTTTAGGTGCTTGTGAACCAGGAGGAATTCCAACTGCCTCATTGAATGCTACTCCTTGTGGTGTTGTACTTGAATTAAAATACCCTAGGACTACATTTCTGATTTCATAAACCTTTAACAACTCAAAAGAAGATAGAATCACCTTTACTTTCATGAGTTCTTTAGTCACATATTCACCTAATTATCCCACATTCATGTTAGTGTGGGTTTCCTTAGAATGACTAGTTTTCCTATCCTTTGTTGCATCGACATTGCTTCCTTTTGATATATTAGGTTGTCCTTTTGCAAAGTATTGTGTTGGCACCTGAGGGTAAGATGGATTATTTCTAGCATGTGGGTTTGGTGGAGTGGTAATTTTTTTTGGAGGAATAGATGTGGTAAATGGGCCTCCATCTTGTGGATTCCTATTAGGCCTATTCCTCAAATCATACTTTCTTGTAGGTTGTTGAAACATTTGTAATTCTTCAATACCATCTTCATTGAGCACTTGTTCAGCCTCCTCATTTTGGCTATTTGACTCATCCTCTAGTTCATTCTCTTCATCCCTCGGGAAAGGATCATGATTCAACACCAAAACTGGGGAATCATATGGATTTGAGGGTACTGAATCCCGAACAGTGAGTTGTTTTCAAATTTATACTAAAATATGGAAGCAACAGATTGAAATTCATTAAAATACAACTTAGAGTGTTGACCTGTCTTGTGAAGCCTACACCACCTTGACAAAGCTGCTTCAGCTAGTCCAGTGGAGTGGAGACTCCTCCATTATTAGGTCTAGTATTCCATGGCCTATTCTTCCTAGGTGGTTGTCTCCTTTCAAATCCTTGTCCACCTTGTTGACCTCTATCAAAGTTTTGACCAAAACCCTAGCCTCTTTCAAAATTCTGATTTCTGTCAGAGTGTTGCCCTCATGCAACATCCTGATTCTCCCTATTGTAATTTGATTTCATGCTCCTCTTAGCAGCTTGGAGTTGGCTATTCTAGCTCCTCAAGTAGGTTACCTCCATATTCAGCTTCTTCACTTTCTCGATTAGCTCATCTAACCTTTCCTTATCAGGAATACTATAAGGCACTGAATTTACATTGTTTTAGGGGTATCCTAACACTCCTTTGGGACCCACAGACTCATTCAAAAATTTTGAGTTCTATAAATATGTAGGGAAACCAGCTTGTGAATGTGGATAAAGGGGGTGATTGGCACCTTGCTGTGGATAACTGGGCATTGGGTGAGCCTAACTTATTGGATGGAGTCGGTGTGGAACCAAAGGCAACTTTGGAATGGGATTAATAATGAGAGTGTGATTAGTCAGTCCCTATTTAAGATCTTGGACTTTCCCAGGGTGGGTAGCTGGTCCTGGAGATGGTAAGGCTCCTAACAAGTGTTGTCTCAAATCATTTTTGACCTTAATAGCCTCTCTATATGTAGTGAGCAGGGTAGTTGGAGGATTATTTCTCCACTTAAGGAAGGTGGATGTAAGACTATCTAGGGCCTCAAAATAGACTTCTAAGGCAGTGGAATCATCCATAACATAAGGGGTCTACAATCTAGTGTATGCATGGTGGAACCTATTATTGACTGATCCTATAGGCTCATTGACACTAATAGGAATTTTAAACTTCTACAAAAAGGCAACCTTGAGTTCAGCCTAGTTATGGATGGATGCAGTAGGCAAGTGGTTGTACCAGTAAAAAGCCTCCTCTCCCAGAGAGTAAGGGAAAATACTACATGCAAAATATTCATGATTAGTCCCTCTATCCCTCAAACAGGTCTGAAAAATCCTAATATGCTCCTCTACTATTCTATTAGGATCACTTCTGTGAAACTTAGAGAAAAAATGCTCAGGGTTCTTGGGCATAACATTGTAGTTGTTGAAGGATAGAGGTGATGAGTTGTTTTCCAAGAAAGCCATTTTTGGAGGTGGAGGCAGTAAAGGCTGAGTGATGACTGGTTGGGATTGTTGAATGGAACCAACCTCAAAATTGGATGAAGATGAGGTGGATGAGGGTGAAGATGGTGGAAATAATGTATTGGATGATGAATCCTCCCTTATTTTGGTCCTTCTTGACCTAGTTGGAGGTGACAGTTCTTGAAAATCTTCTTCTTCTCCTAGGGTAGATCTAGTTCTCCTTCTGAGTCTCTCAGGAGAAAAGAAAAATCTATAGCTTTCTTATTTAGGGCCTTCCTTCTAGCACCAATCTTGTTGATGGTGTTTTTTGCACAACAACTCAGATATAATATAGTATTCTATCTCTCTTGAAAGGTTGATCTCTATGAACAAAGAGATAACCCCAAGGTCTTTCGAAACTCAGGTCATGACAATGTAGTGGAACCACTCAGTGATAAATGTGAAAATACTGGTAATCACAAAGGGAAGTTACAAAACAAATGCTGGAGAATCTAAACTTATCAAATTTTGTGATAGGGTGATACTTGATTTCCTACTTTAACCGTAGTTCAAAGAAATAGCAAAAGGTAAGGGTTTCAAAAATCCTAAGATTTATATTACTCCTAAGATCAACAATAGCAATGAAGAAATACTTGGAACAAACCAATCCCTTTAAAACTAATTTATGTTTAACCCAAGTTATACCTGCAATTTCACAGAAATAGTGCAATCTTCTAAGGAATTAAAGATTTTCAGATTATGCACATTCATGAAAGCCAACCTTAGTTTTGCAGTTGACATGGACAAGTTCCCATAATTGAACTAAGCACATAAATAATAGGTATAGGTTGAGCTTGCACAGTAGTCCCGCAATCAAGAAGTTGCCCAAAGTATGAACCAGAGATTCCTACAACACTCCAAGCATTAAATCACAAGCACCATTAAATTATTTACTCTAAACCTAAAATACATTCAGATATTTCCAAGCAATTTGGAATATAGAATAAGAACCATGTAAGTCGAATCAATGCAAAGAAGACACCAATAATAACAAAATGTCTTCACTTGTATTGAATCACAAGTAATAGAAAAAAATAAGATATTCTGTATTACAACATTTGCTTGAAAATGAAACTAACTCCTAATTCTTCTAATCTACTGTCCAACCTTTTACTTTCCAACATTTGCTTGAAGAGAAATGCCATACTTATAGATATCTTGTCCCATGCTGGCCCAAGCTAGGGTTATAGAGAAGGTCGGCCACAAACCATATCGGCCCAAAATAGCCCACAGTAAATCACCGTCCTCTAATGAATGCATGAGGCACCCCTTCAGATTGGCCTGATATATCCAGAAATCCTACTTCAGATTGAACAAACCCCACAGGTACCTTCACCATTAATGTCCCACCGACTTGAAGTAGAAAAAAGGTAACAGGCATATATGAGTGTGAATACGAGTCACCAATCAATAACCAAGCTCAGCCTCTCCAACAAATCTGCAAGAGTCAAACCATCTTGAATCCTCCATGCCATGTCCAACTTGGATGAATGGCCCTCGAGTGCATCAACCTACCTGTGTATGAGCGAGTTTTACCTGCCCACAGCCACAAAATTTACATGGTGTTGGTACTAAAAAATGTAGGTTTTAACCATAAGAATTTTCCAAGCTCTTACAACATTTTTGGACAACATACAAGGCTAATTACTCTATTAAACCTTCTACTCTTTAGGTTCTGCTATACCTAGGCGAGTGAGCCTATATGAAATATGCAGATGTGAATTTGATTTTCCTACTAAATAGTCCACCCACAATGGCAATTAGGAATGGATAGACCAAAAGATACTATAACTACTCCAATTACAAAAATGAAAGGTTTTGAATATATTGTTTATAATGAATTCTATCCTTTGGGACATGACAAATCAGTGCCTTCTATCTATTGGGAAATGGAGTCAAAATACTACTAATTACATACATATATTCCTTTCTAACAAAATTCACATTGTTAGACACCTTAAGGGATGAAGCTTTAATGACTGGCATGTAGCTTCATGAATTTATGCCTGGCATAAATGGTGTTAAAATACTACCTTACCCTGCTCTCCTTCAACAATCCAAAAGAAATCTCACAAACACAGTGACTTACTCAAAGGAATTTTAATTCTGCCTTGCAGACACCAGTAAATAAAATCACACAAAGTGAAGAAATACACTCTTAAGAATCAAAACATACTTGATATTTGGACTCAAATGATCAAAATATTTTCAAATTGGAGAGAACCAAGCAAAAATATTAGTTATGAGATCACAACAACAAAATAATCAAGAAGGAATTATGTCAAAGGAAATCATCTCCATTGCACTATTTCCAGAAGGTTTTTTACATTAATTCATTCCCAGTTTCTTTTTTGAGAAAAGTCTCTCACTATTCTTTGACCGAACCCTATCACTGGTATTCTGCCAATACTTATATAGTAAAATTCAGAAATCACGACTCTTCATTTTACCCGCCACAACCGTTTCACATTATGATAGAAATGAAAAATATTTAAATAAGTTGCCTAATCAGCAATTTAAATATTTCTTGCATAAGCTTCGCTTCGATTTTTCATTCTAACCAAACCGTCGGCAATTACTATGGCTTTTACTATCTTTATCACCTTACCGCAGTCTCCATTGTGACACCCTACAGTTTCGCAACAACAGTTTACTGACTGTCACCTCGTTGCCTCATTCTACTTCCTAACTGTCGATGGTATGGCAATACTTATTTTTAATGCTGCCTGCCGCTCACCACTAATAGCTCTTCTCCTGACCCAACACTTACTATTTCCTTCACCATTTGACTTATCTGTCACCGCATTACCGTGGTCTCTGACTTGACCATCGGTGGTATCATGGTACTGGCATTAACCATCATCTTTGTTATCCACCACGACACCGCGGTCTTGACTAACAGCCTGTCTTTGTTTACTGTGCTACCGCGGTCTCTCGCTTGACTGCCAACGGTACTGTGGTAGTAGTCTTCATGGGTTACCTCACTACCACCATGACACCGTAGTCAATGAATTGACCATGCACGGTGTGGTAGTGACTATTCATTGTTTCACTGTCCGCTGATTGCTAACCACTACTGCCATACCGCAGTGACCATGCTAACTGCGCGCGGCTGCCCGGTAACCATTTCATCCCGCCAGTCTTCATTCATCACCTCATTGCCAACTGGCTATTTGACCGCCATTGCAACACTGCGGTTAATGAATTGACCACGCCGGTGTGGCGGTAAAACTTCATGCCATCCCATTGTCTGCTAACCCCGCCATTTGTTAACCCTTTACCGCAGCACTGTGGGCCCTAAGACTACCCTCCATGGTGTAGCGGTAGGGGTTTGGAGTGGGTGATAAAGTGGTTGGGGAATAAAATGAAAAGAAAATTCTTTATGAAAAGATAGGTAAATATCACATAATTAAATGGGGAAAAATACGAGGGCAATATAGGCCAAAAATTAAGGCAATGCAACAAGGAAAAAGACATTTGGATCGTTGCAAAGGGCAATAAATGATTTTTATAAGAAGGATAGTGAAAATATTAAGTTCAAAATAGGAAAATAATTTAATTTCACGATGGAAATTTTTTGTTATAACAGTGGCTCCTGTTGGGGATGAGTGGTTGTGCAATCACTGCAAGAATCCAGCATTTACTCTGGGAGAGCAGACTAAAACATGAATGAAAATGAAAATAAATGGAGGGAATGAAAAGGATCCTAAACTACTATACATGGAAAGGAAATCAATGCTTTCAGAAAGGGAATTCCTGAGAATGTCCATGTACTGGCAAACCCAGACCCTTCAAAGATTCCTAAAACTACTGTGCATGGAAAACAATATTTAAAGAGGCATTGCTAAGAATTGTCCATGCACTGGCAATCCTTAATCCTCTGTTGATCCTCAAGAGAAAAATTTTTTTAGGAACTTCCCATGTGTAGGCAACTCCTACTCCTCTCTGGACATATTTTGCAGGAAAAAATACTCTTCACCTCCTTTATCAGTTATCACAAAAGGGCCAAGCCATAAAGCTTCAAACTTGCCATGTTTCCCCTTCTCCTGACACCTAGCATTCCACATCAACACCAAATTATCTTCTTCAAAAAATTTCTCCTTGGCCTTTTTATCAAAAAGGTACTTCATTTGTAACTGCATTTTCACATTCTACTTCTGAGCCACTCTTCTCACCTCATGAAGCTCTACAAGCTACTCCATTCTTTCCTCCATTGGATCAGAAATATTCATATCTTCTTGCAAAATAAAGTTATAGACTGGCAAGAGATTCTGCAATGGCATCCTGGCCTGTGTTCCATATACCAACTCAAATGGAGATTTTCCAATTTCCCTTTTCATTGTAATCCTATCTTCCCATACAACTGATCTTAACTTCGAATCCCATGCTTTTTTGTTTTTATCTAGCATTCTCCTTACTATCTTCAAAAGATTTTTATTAATTGACTCTACCTGGCCATTTGCTTGTGGATGGTATGAGGTAGAATAGGAAATATTAATGCCATATGTTTTGCAAAAATCTTTAAATTCATCAGATCTAAAACACATCCCATTATCTATGATCAACCTGACTGGGGTGCCAAATCTAGTTATAACATTCTCCATCAGAAAATTTATTACCACTTTGCTTGTTGCTTGCTTAGTTGGAACAACCTCCACCCACTTAGTAAAGTAATTTGTGGCCGCTAGTATCCACCTATGTCCTCCACTTGATCTTTCCTGTATTTCTCCAATGAAATCAATTCCCCATTGGTGAAAAGGTGCTTCTACCTACAAAGGTCTAAGTGGAAATACTCCTTGATACTTCAACTTTCCTAAAAATTTATGCCAAGCCTCACACTTCCTCACATACGCAAAAGAATCATGGAACACCCTAGGCCAATAATAACCAGCTCTGAGAATCTTGTGCGCAGTAGTCTTAGCAGAATAATGGCCTCCACATACCCCTTCATGCATTTCTTTCAAGACATAATTTTCTTGGGATTCATCTAAACACAACAACAATATACCATCCCTATTCTTCTAGAATAGGTCCCCTTCTAAGAAAACATATTTAGAAGCTTGCAACTTCAAAATTCTCCTTTGATTATCATTTAGCCCTTCGGGGCACTTCATGTATTTCAGATAATGCATCACATTTGTATACCATGGAGTATGCGCAATACTTGCTATAACTTCTTCCTTACCTTCTACATTATAGATCTGGTTTGCTTCAATATTTGTTTTTTCCATTAGCCTGGCTAGCCCCTATCCTCTTACCAACTTGGTAATCTGAATCTCTGTGTTGAATTCTTGGATTTATTAATCCATCTGCACCTGGATATCCTTCACAGCTGCATGTGGGACATAAGAAATTAACTCAACTCCAACAAGGTAAGGTCTGAAAGCCTTTGCTGCTTTAACTAGTGCATAAGCCTATTTTTCCATAATATCATACTTTAATTTTGACCCTTGCAAAGACTTACTGAAGAAAGAAACAGACTTCAAGTTAGGGGCTTCCTTGATAGCTCTCTTTATAGATAGGAAGGAATCCATAGCTTCAGTAGTCCAGTTCAACTTTTCTCCTTTTTTCAACATCTTAGATATAGGTTTAACAATCTCAACAAAATTAGACACAAACCTCCTAAAAAAATTAATTTTCCCAAAAAATGATTGGATTGCTTTGACAGTTTTGGAAATGGGAATTTTATCTATGGTATCTACCCTTTTAGGATCTATCCTAATCCCATCTTTTGACACAATATGCCCCAAAAGTTTACCCTCTGTGACAGCAAAATGACATTTTTTAGGATTAAGACTTATACCATATTCTAAAGCTTTGATGAAGACCTTCTCCAAGTCACCAACATGATTCTCTGCCCTTTCGAAATAAGCAGTGAGGTCATCTTGATATACCACCATTATAGAATTGATCAGATCTGCAAATGC
Organism: Sequoiadendron giganteum; assembly: GCA_007115665.2. NCBI lineage: Eukaryota > Viridiplantae > Streptophyta > Pinopsida > Cupressales > Cupressaceae > Sequoiadendron > Sequoiadendron giganteum. The sequence goes on from CM021102.1 coordinate 25,159,119, forward strand.
CAAATCCATGGCCCTTTGAAAAGTAGCTCCTGCATTTGTGAGACCAAATGGCATTCTTATATAGACATAGGTTCCCCATGGTGTAGTGAATGTTGTCTTGTATTGCTCAGATTCTCTAACTTTGACTTGGTTATATCCAGAAAATCCATCCATCATTGAAAATAGCTCACACCCTGTTACTTTGTGCAATATTTCCTCCATGTTTGGAAGAGGATAATTATCTTTTAGGGAAGCAACATTCAGATTTCTAAAGTCAACACACAGTCTTATGTCCCCATTTTTCTTCCTGACTGGAACCAAATTTGAGACCCATGTTGAATGCCTAATGGGTTTTATAATACCTCCATCTCTAAGATTTGCTAGGTCCTCTTGCATCTTAGGTTCCAGAGCTGGGTTGATAGGCCTCTGCTTCTGTCTGAATGGCTTTGTGTCTGGCTTAAGTGGAATCTCATGCTGAAAAATATCATCTCTATATTCCTTCAAATCCTCATAAGATTAAACAAACACATGTTTGTATTTTCTCAGTAATGTAATCAACATTCTTCTGATGGTTGGGCTTATTTTCTTCCCAATATAAACCCTTTTTGGCGCTAATTCAGTTCCCAGATTTATTTCTTCAACATCTTCCTTCTTAACAAATGTCTACTTCATGAGAGATTGATCACTCCCATCATACACTCTTTCCAATGCCACAAGCCCTTTGGGAAGCTTATTAGCCTTAAGCTGCAAAATTTCCTTCCCAAATACTGTCTATTTCCCATCCACTTCTTCCACAAAAGCATTAAAATCAATCTCCTATGCCTCGTACTGATCTATACAATGAAGGAATTTCAAAAGGTCAGTATCATCATCAAAAACTTTCCAACTATATATGTTGTCAGGGACTACTGGTCTTTTTTTAAATTCAACCTGAGACACTCCTTCCAAAGTGATATCATCTTTTTTTAAAGCTACATTAGCCAAGAAATCAGCCATCAAATTTTTAGATCTATCTATCCAATCAATTGAAAATGCATCAAATAGTTCCACTGTATCCCACACAACATTTATGTATTGTTTCAACCTCTTATTCTTTGCAACATACTTTGATCTAACTTGTGACACAACTAACTTAGAATCTCCCAAGATAGACAACAACTTAATCTTATGTTTCACAGCCATGTTCAAACCGATAAATAGGGCTTCATACTCAGCCACATTATTTGTACATTCTGTTAGAACTGTAAAATTTTCAATTTTTAAAATCTATTGCATTCATGAATATTCCATCATTTAGTCCTTAAAGCATAAAATCCCCTCTTTGCATTGTATTGCGTATTCCATGTCATATGACCCATTTTTATCTAGTTACCTCTTCTCATTCTATTAAAAAACCCATAATCGGCAAGACATGATAAAAGTCTCCCTCAGATATATTTTCACTAACATGTATTGGTTGCAGATACTCGGCAAGACTTTTCCTTTTGTTTCAGCAACTAAGAAGATTCATATTGGCATATGTTGGGACATCGTCATAGTGTCACAATGAACTCTGTCAGTCTTGCCGACAAGTAATGTGGTAGGGTCATTTCGGCCAAACTAATGGGTATCGGCATGAAGTCATAGTGACATCATTGTGTCTTACCGATTGACTCGTAAGCAAAGTTTTCGGTAACACTTATGTCTTCGGGGAAGGTCTTGGTGAGGTCACTCTTGTCTTCCTGAAATTAATACAAGGAGATTCAAGGGACTGCTGGAAAAAGTGTTGGGGTCTTGCCGATTCAAAAGATATGCCGATAGAGATATGTGTCACCAAGCGAGGAATCTTTCGGCGTAAGCTTCACTGAAGTTAGAGTGTTATATCGACAAGTAATTCGGGGTGAGTCTCACCAAATGGGAGTAATCTGTAGAGATGTTTTCGGTAAGACATTTGGTATCAGTATGAGTCTTCCCGAAGATTTATTGTCTTGCTGAGAGTGTAACTTTATTTGTAGACTTTTTTGGCGAAACAACTTGATGGACATGCCGAAGTGATAATTCATCGGTGAAAGGGATAATTTTGTCTTAGCAACTATAACTTGAGAGAAATGCATATCGATGTGACACAATAAGGTCTATATGATGTCTCCCCAACTCAGAATGTTACAGCGACATAGAAAACATGAGCAACAGTCATCATTTCTTGGAGCCCAGGTGTCGATAAGACTATTTTTTGTCCTGGCGAAAGGTGTAATAGACGTGGAAAAGGGATTTCGCCCCAAGATTTGAAAATCTCTTATTGAAGGGACACTTGATGCGATAGTGGTATTTTCAAATGGGTGTTCATTCATGCTTCATTAATGGCACGATGAGATATAATAGTAAAGATTGAATCAATTCTCCTTTTTCGAATTGATTGCAGGTGAATTGGCGTGCTGAGCGGAGAATTTGGACATTTTCAGTCTGAAGAGCTCGAGCAGAAAACTGTAAGTGACTATTCCTTGGCTTTTACATTCTTGATTTTATAAAGCTTGAAAATGGAGTCCTCTGGTTCTGGAAAGGGTAAGGGTAGAAAGCTTGATGTGACTAGTTCGTCAAAAGGAAAGAAGCAAAAGGTTGATACAGAGCAAGAGGGTACTGAGAGGAGATTAAATCAGGATCTTATTGATCAACTACCTAGTTCGGGCCCAAAACCAAGGAGGTCTGTATAGCTTAGGGAAGAGGTAGATAAATTAGATGATAAGTGTAAGTTCATAAGTGATGTTTGGACTGTAATAAGGGGTTATGTGCTTTTTAATTTCCATTATCATAGAAGAAACCATTTTGAACCAATCTACAACCCCTGGAAATTGAATGTAGGGAAGTTGGTGTGCCCTAATGTATTTGTAAATGTAGAATTGATAAAGCTACTTGCTGATAATTATAATCCAAAGCACAAGGCTATATGTGACCCATCTGGAAAGCCACATATATATGTCTCCAAGGAAGCAATAGGCGAGGTTTTCAAATTGGAAGGGTTTTGTAATGAGGAAATCAGTTGTGAGGAGTTGGAGAAAGAGTTTTCAAGAATGGATACTATACATAAGGGTTGGAGGTTGCATATCCATAGGATTAAAAAGGGTAACAAGTCAGAACCTTTGCAAGATGGTGAAGGGCCTCCTTATCATGTGGATCTGTTTGAGCCTTATATAAAGTACACATACTTCTCAATGTGTCAAGTGTTGGGGATGGATGCCCCAGAGCTCATGTCGATTGTACCAATGATTATCACAGCAGATATTCAATATCACAACTCTAGGCCATTTGATTATGCTTCATATATTTCCAGGGAGCTTGATTCAGGGTTCGTGGCCATAAAGAGTGGAGCTTCTATTGTTCATTTAAGACATTATTCATTGTTGATGCACCTAGTGTTGTATTATGGACAAGAGTTGGGAGTGTGGCCTTTAGAGATGAGAATTTCTCAAGTTGGTAAAGAGGGTGAAGCATTGCCTATTCAATTGTGGACTACCATTTGGGATAGTAGGTTTGCTAGCTCTAGTTTCATTCATTTTGAGGAGTATTTGGTGAAAACATTGTACAAACTATATAGGTATCCCTGTAATTATTCGTTAACTAATGAGATCAAGAGGTTTCTTCGACCAAAGGATTTCAATGGGCCTATTGATCATAATTGGGGTGACTAGTATTTTTTGGAAGGAGCCACAATGATCAGGATATATGGGTTTGAAGGTACCCCTTTTATTCTACCAAAGACGGTTCCAAATAGGATTGCATATTTGGAAATTGTTAGGCAAATGGATTACAGTAGTGTCATGATTTTTAGTTCTTACGGGACGCAGGATTTTATGCCTAGTACATTATGCTTTGGTGATTTCACTGTGTTGGCTAAGGAGGGATATAATTCACTCCATGATAGGTTATTGCATTATAACATGAAGAGTGGACCACCCAGAAAAAACTTTGACCCTGAAGGATACATCAATTCTGCCAAAGAAAGGATTAACTTTGGAAGGTATCAGCATGTACCTTATCCTTTTGATGACATGATCAGAAATCTGGATGAAGGAGAAGCAAAGGCAATGGTTGAAAGTTATAATCAGGGGTTACAGGATACAGGAAACTTGTCTTCTAGGAGTGAGGAAAATCCAACAAATTATAGTGCCATAGAGTATAATAGAGAAGGTATCTAGGTTGAGGACTTAGAAGTATGTTTTCCCAATTAGGGAACAGAGCCTTGAAAGTGGTAATGTTGATGCAAGACATATGGAATACAGGTCATTTGTCTCAGATAATGAATTTATAAATTCTCTAGAGTTTAAAGTATTCTTGTACAAATAGAAGGGAAAGGAAATAAGAGACGGAGTCGGTGCCATCACTTCTGGGAATGAAGAGCAACTCTTGGATCAATTAAAAAGGTGTGTGGATGATGAAATGACGAATATGACTCCTGAAAAAGGCAGAAAAATGTTGGAGAATGCTGGCGTAATGATCTTTCCTGGACTTGATTTAAATTTTGCATTAGTGTTTGATAGTTTCTTAAAAGATAGTAATAATGCACATAAATTGGATAAGGATAAGGTGATAGAGGTATATGCAGGTTCTAAATTCAACACTGATGAGGGATCATTAATGATATGGGCTTTATACCCACCCCACAAGAAATCAATAGTGATTGATACAGAAAAGGCATTTGGTCATGTCATGACCTTAAAAGTTGGAGAGGTTGAGCCTGTGGTTACCACAGACATTGGTATTGATATTGCCAAACTGAATAAAGCACAGATTCAGGCGTTGATAAGGAAAATAATGAGAGACTGCTAAGAGAGAATGATAAGTTGAAAGACTTGGTTGGTGTTCCAAGAATTCCAACCAAAATGCTCACTCAAGGAGAAATCTCTCAAACAAGGGATCATTGGGTCGGGTCAAGTGCTTATAATCAAGGAAAGTATGATGCCATTACAACCATTGTTAAGAAAATATAGGTCATTTTCACATCCTGGTTAAATCAATTATGGGGGAAGTATTCTTCTACTTTGGATGGGGTGAAGGAGCATGAGCGGATTATGGATAAATTTCATGAATTGACCATACGAGAAGAGGCTGGTAGTACTGCACTTGAATCTGCAAACAATATTATCAGTTGCCATCAAAAGTTATATGATGAATTGCTCGAGGATAAACAAGGATTGGTCAAATATGCTAAGACAACTGTGATTGCATTCTCTAATAATGAAGGGTAATTGAAAGATGCCACTAGGTGGAAAAATGAATGTGATACAGTGTTGAAGGAAATCACGAAGACAACTTCTGTAGAGGATACAATGTTAGACGAAGTGAGCGAGCAGATTGAGGAAATGATCAAGATGGAAATGATGATCAGGAATGCCATTGAAGATGCAGATACTTTTAACTGCCAGAGCTATTTGGATTACCTTGCTGCGACTCACTTATGGTTAACTAGAGCTTAAATTATCCCCTTTTCTTTGTTTTATACATTTGTTTTGTTTTCTCCTATTTTCGAAGGGACACGTCCTTTCATATTCTCAATGTATAAATGTCCGGTTTAAAAGCAATGTAAAAGGAGCGTAGTAGAATTAGATAGAGGATAGAGAAGACACAACATAATACAATTTTGAAAATGGATGAGACTGGTAGCATATGTAAATCATGGAGATATCAATGAAAATTTAATATAATGGTGCGATGTTTCTGGTATCAGTGGTTTATGATATTTGTTGAAGGGTATTATTGAAGTTGTCTCCGTAATGGTGTTTCTTGGTTATTTGAATTAATGTAAACAGGTTTTTACATAGTTCATCGATGCACATTTGCTGTACATGTATGATCAATTAATTGTCTCTTTCCAGTAAAGATTAAATTCTCTAAATTGGTCATAATAATTAGGGAATATCAATTGGATTATTAAGAAGAACTCAGTAATCACAATATTGCATGTTTATACAAGTTATAAACTAGATAAAATGCTGAACAACTTGAATGTCTGCCAGAACAAATAAACTTGTTTTATATTTTCTTGACTCCGTAAACCCTATAAGGCACTGGTCTTTTTATTTTCATCCTTTAGTTTCACCCACAATCTTTTATCTGTCATTTTTGAGCATTTTAGGTTTTAGTTTTAAATATTATTGTGCTAGTTGTACCAAAATTGATTTATTTTATCCATTTCAAATTGCCATCTTGGATAAATTAGGGCAATAAGAGAAATTCAAAGATCAAGTCTGCTTAATTCAAAGTAGGTATACCCGCCTAGGTCTAGCAGCATCTAAAGAGTAGAAGGTTTAATTATTTCAAAGCCTTGTTCTATTACCCTAAAATGTCGTGGAAGCTTGGCAACCTTTCATGGTTCAAACCTACGTTTTTGAGAGCTAACAAATTGGCGACTCTACTGGGGACAACAAAGAATCTACGCCATAATGATAAAGTCAGAGTTCCTATAAATAGACTCCGCTAGGAATAATAAGTGACAATCTTTTCTCACTTTCAGAAAAGTGAGTGGCGGCTCTAATTTAAAATATTGCAATATGAATGGAAGAAGATCTCAATTTAGGGGGGGTCATTCTGGGGCTCCTCCTGGCAATAGTAAGTGGACGGATAAAGATGATAAGATTGACAAGGGTAAAGGGAAAAGTGAGGACATGTTCTTGACAAACAAAGATAAATCATCAATATCTTTTGGTGAAAATTGTGTTGACAAATGGAAAGATAGTTCAACTGAAGAGCCTTGTACCGTGGAAGATCAGAGGAATCCTTTTTACAACCCTCATAAACAAGTCGAATTTGAAGTAGGACTCGAAGTTGAATGACTTAGAGTTCAACATGAATATGACCAAAAGATGCAAGGTGATCGGGATGGACTTACTAATCAGGAAACTCCTCAATAAGATTATGAATCTTTGACTTATGATGAAATTAAAGCACGGTTTGAATTTCAAAAAAAAGGAAAGGGAAGAGCAAGAAAAGGCTCAAATGATTCAAGCAATAAAAGAATTCAAACTATAGAAAGCTCAAAACATTTCTCACATACCTGGTTTTCCCCCAAAATACTTACCACCCCATAAACATAATAGTCATGGTGCTGGACATTTTCAACCACCAAAGATCCCTCACCATCAATTTGGGAATCAATATAGATAGCCAAATCATCCACCCCATATTACCACACAACATATAAATAATTATCCACCTCCTGGTTAGCATCATGTTCCACAACAAAATTTTCAATATAATAACCCTATGTATCAGTATCAATATACTACTATGATCAGATAGTTTGATTTGGCAGGGTTTTAGTTGTGCCCTTATCCTATGGATGGTTCTCAGAGAAGTTTGGTGCCCAAATTCACGGGGAGTAATACAATCACTGCCAAAGATCATTTAAGGAGTTTCAATGATTTTATTCAGGATTTGGATGTACCTTATGAAGATTTACATATGAGGTTATTCATGATGTCCCTTGTTGAGGAAGCTAGGGATTGGTTTAATAGTCTGGCAACAGCTTCTATTTATTCCTTTCAGATATTTCAAGATCAATTTCTTGAACAGTTTGGGAACCTAAGTGCTCCAGACGCTGCTCTTCATGAACTGATGTGTATTCAGAAAGGTCAGAATGATTCAATCTTTGATTTCAACAGAAGATTTAATAAATTACAAAATAGAGTACCTCCCAGATCAAAATTACTAGACTCAGTAGCATTAAGTGTATACCTGAATGCATTTGACCCTAAAACAGGGTATGAATTGAGAGATAGGTTCCCAAGGAACTTAGCTGAAGCACAAAAGATAGCGTTAATAATTGAGAACAACAGAAAGGCTGCTGGGATAATGAATAAAAGAGACAACCCTTGAGTTCCTCAACAAAACAATAATTATCAATATAAGCAGGAGAATACATATAGGAAGGATAGGCCTAGACTGCAAGAGATGCCTTATAACACAAACTGGAAAGATGGAAAACCTATGACAGATAGGCCCAGAGATAAGGATACTCCTGATCCATTGAGAAAGAAGGGAACATATATGGTGAATAACAATTATTTTTGTGAAGCTTGTAATAAACCACATTCCCCTGAGTATTGTGTTGTAGCCCAGAGGATGCACGAGGAAGGAATTTTAATGGGAGATGGTGGAGAAGATCATAAGGTCTACTTAACTTCAAATGTTCTTCACCATGTTGAGGAGAGATATTCATCTTCGGAAGAAGGAGGTTATGAATATGATGTTGCAGAACAAAGGTACAAGATCCACATGGCTGAGTAGCAGGTCTTTTCTGATTCTGAGGATGATTATGTAGAACCACCACCTGTTGAGGTTCCCTCTCACAGTAGTGTGAGGAGACTTACTGATGTGGAAATAGAGAAATTAACTGTTGCTGTAGGTGAAGAAGTAAAGAGTAAATACTAGTTGAGAAATAGGACGGTAAATGAGAAGGAAGGTGTCCCTAGAGGTATTTTTATGAAAGATCAGAAAGTTGTACAAGGAGTGTTGAAAAAGACTGAGAACAAACAACATGAAGAAAGCAAACAAAATCCTATCCAAGAGGAGGTAGTAAAAGAATTACACAAAGAAATTCAAAACACAGATCTATCAGGTAGGAGGGAAAAAGAAGAAAACAAAGGAGAAACATCAGAGCAAAAGAAAGTGATTAAAGTATAAGGTTCTTCTTTTGATTTCACTCAAGCTTTATCTCAAGTAAAAATGTCTGTCCCACTTCTAGAAATGATGAAAATTAAAGAATACAGGGACAATGTGGTACAATTGATAACAAATGAAAGTGAAAAACATGTAACTTCTGAAAATAGAGTGACTGATAAAAATAAGCAGGATAAAGTGAACATTCCAAAAATTTGTTTGAGTAATGTGTTGAAAAGTCCACCACAAGTTGATCCTTTCTTTACTACATTACTCATAAATAACAAATTAGTGAGGAATTACATGATATATTCTAGTGCTGCCATGAATATTATGCCAGTGGGAGTAATGAAACAGCTAAGCATGTGGGTGGATACATATGAAGGAAAATGTTATGCGATGGATAACCGACCTATTCCTGTGGTGGGTATAATGAAAGATGTGGAAGTCAAGTTAGCTGCTTATCCTCAAGTAGCTTACAATATTGATATAATAGTGATTGACACGCCTCCTCAATTCAGTATGCTTCTATCAAGATAATGGACAATAGCTATTGGTGGAAATGTTCAATTCGATCTGTCCTATGCAACAATTCTAGTAAATGGCCAAGAGGTGAAGTTGTACAGGGAACCAAGGATGAGTCAGCTTATTGATTACGTGCCACAAGATCAAATCAATTGTTTTTGTGATGTGGATCTTGGGAGTTTGAATATAGAACCAGCACAACCAGAATTGACTAACAATGATCCTATCGAAAAGCATGCTGCACAGAACCATAATGGTGTATGGAAAATTTATTTTGATGGAGCCTGCAACCAAGAAGGTAATGGAGTTGGGGTAGTATTTGTTTCACCTGAAGGTATTACATTTAAGTATTCATTCCTGTTAACTTTTGAATGTACAAATAATGTGGCAGAATATGAAGCTCTATTAACTGGGCTGAATATAGTAGTGAAACATAAAATTAAGCTGCTGGCTATCCTGGGAGATTCAGAGTTAGTTGTCTCACAAGTCAGGTCAAAATATACAGCAAAAAACAAAAGACGAAAGCAGTATAGAAATGCTATATGGGATACAATTGAGTTGCTTGATGCCTTTTCAATTGAGTGGGTAGATAGGTGGAAGAATATAATGGCCGATTTTCTAGCTAATATAGCATTGAAGAAAGATGATATTACATTGGCTGGAGTATCACAAATTGAACTCAAGACTAGGCCTGCTATACCTGATAATATATATAAATGGCAAGTGTTTAATGATGACACTGATCTTTTAAAATTCCTTCATTGTATAGACCAGTATGAAGCCCAAGAAATCGACTTCAATGCCTTTGTAGAAGAGGTTGATGGAAAAGAAATAGTATTTGGGAAAGAGATTTTGCAGCTTAAAACTAATAAACTTCCTAAAGGGCTGGTGGCACTTAAGAGGGTATATGATGGAAATGATCGGTCTTTTGTGAGGAAAACACTAGTTGGAAAGGATGATATTGAAGAAATTAATTTGGGAATTGAGATGGCACCAAAAAAGGTGTACATTGGTAAAAAGATAAGTCCTGCAATTAGGAAAATGCTGATTGATTTGTTGAGAAGGTATAAACATGTATTTGCTTGGTCTTATGAGGATCTGAAAGCATATAGAGAAGATTTGTTTCAGCATGAAATACCATTGAAAATAGATGCTAAACCATTCAGACAAAAGCAAAGACCTATAATTCCAATTTTAGAACCTAAAATGCAGGAGGAATTGATGAAGCTCAGAGATGGTGGAATTATTAAGCCTATCAGACATTCAACGTGGGTTTCAAATTTGGTCCCTGTCAGAAAGAAAAATGGAGATATCAGATTATGTGTAGATTTTAGAAATTTAAACATAGCATCCCTTATGGACAATTATCCTCTGCCAAATATGGAAGCTATGCTGCATAAAGTGATAGGTTGTGAATTGTTATCTATGATGGATGGATTTTCAGGGCATAATCAGGTTAAGGTTAAAGAATCAAAACAATACAAAACAACATTCACGACTCCTTGGGGGAAATATGTCTATTTGAGAATGCCATTTGGTCTTACTAATGCAGGGGCAACTTTTCAAAGAGCCATGGATGTGGTGTTTGCTGATTTGATCAATATTCTTATGGTGGTGTATCAGGATGACCTAATTGCTTATTCCAAGAAGGCTGAAGATCATGTGCATCATTTGGAAAAGGTATTTATAAAAGCTCTTGAATATGGGATCAGTTTAAACCCAAGGAAGTGTAATTTTGCAGTTACAGAGGGGAAGCTTTTGGGACATATTGTTTCAAAGGAAGGGGTTAGGATAGACCCTGAGAGGGTTGAGGCCATTGATAAAACACCTATCCCTAAAAATGTTAAGGCAATACAATCATTCTTTGGACAGATAAATTTCATTAGGAGATTTCTCTCTAACTTTTTTGAGATTGTGAAGCCCATAGCCAGAATGTTGAGAAAAGGACATAAGATAGAATGGAATGCAGAGGCTTTGGATGATTTTGTAGCTATTAAACGAGCCATCAAGAAGGCTCCTATTTTTAAGTCTCCTGAATTTTCAAAACCTTTTCAGATTTTTTCATTTGCCTCAATGCACACTGTTGCAGCTGTTATGCTACAGAAAAATGAAGATGGTTATGAATAGCCTGTATCTTTCTTCAGTAAGTCATTATAGGGATCTGAATTGAAGTATGATATAATGGAGAAGCAAGCATTTGCACTAGTGAAAGCTGTAAAAGTTTTCAGACCATATCTTGTCGGAGCTAAAGTGGTTGCTTATGTTCCTCATGCAGTAGTTAAAGATATTCTGACACAGTCTGAAGTAATAGGCAAAAGATGCAAATGGATCAACAAAATCCAAGAGTTTGATATAGAGGTACAAATTACTAAACTAGTCAGAGGTCAGGGTTTGGCTAAACTAATGGCAGAAGCTAATATTGAAGCAAATCAAGTTTGCAATATAGAAGAGGAGAATGTAATTGCAAGCATTGAACATACCCACTAGTATACAGATATTGTGTATTATCTTAAATACATGAAATGTCCAGAGCAAATGAATACAACTAGAGAAGAACATTGAAGTTATAGGTGTCTAAATATGTTTTTGTGAACGGAGATTTATTCTGGAAAAACAGGGATGGTATATTGTTGTTGTGTTTGGATGAATTTCAATCTAAACATGTTTTGAGTGAAATGCATGAAGGAGTTTGTGGAGGACATTACTCAGCAAAAACAATTGCTCAAAAGATTCTCAGGGTAGGATATTATTGGCCAAAGGTTTTTAATGACTCTTTTGCACATGTAAGGAAGTGTGAAGCTTGCCAGAAATTCTCTGGAAAACTAAAGTATCAGGGAGCTTTTCCACTTCGACCCATGCAGGCTGATGCCCCTTTTCATCAATGGGGAATTGATTTCATTGGGGAAATACAAGAAAAATCAAGTGGTGGGCATAGCTGTATATTAGTAGCCATCGATTATTTTACCAAGTGGTTAGAGGCCATTCCAACCAAACAAGCTACAAGTAAGGTGGTGACACAGTTCCTGATGGATAATATCATTACTAGATTTGGTACACCGACAAGGTTGATCACTGACAATGGAATGTTTTTCAGATTAGATGTATTCTGAAGTTTTTGTAGCACATATGGTATTGTTATCTCTTATGCAGCTCCTTATCATCCACAGGCTAATGGACAAGCATAATCTAGCAATAAGAGTCTTCTGAAGATTATAAAGAGGATACTAGGTCAGAACAAGAAGGCTTGAGACTCAAAATTAAGACTGGTTGTATGGGCTGATAGAATTATGGTGAAGAAGGCAATTGGGAAATCCCCATTTGAGCTAGTGTATGGAGCACAGGCCAGGATGCCTTTGCAGAATTTGTTACCAGTTTACAAGTTCGTTCTTCAAGAAGATTTGGATATTCCAAAACCTATGGAGGGAAGAATGGAACAGTTGGCTAAACTGGATGAAATAAGCAGGGTGGCTGAAAACTAGAATGTAAAGTTGCAGACATAGATGAAGTATTTATTTGACAAAAAGGCAAAGGATAGGAAATTTGGAGAAAGTGATTTGGTACTGATGTGGAATGCAAGGTGTTAGGAGAAGGGAAAACATGAGAAGTTTGAAGCTTTGTGGCTAGGGTCATTTGTGGTGGTTGGAAAGAAAGGTGAAGACTCATACTACTTGCAAAATATGGCTGGTGAGGACCAGGAATTGCCTGTACATGGGAAATTTTTGAAGCATTTCTTCTCTTAAAATAACATAGAGGATTGAGGGTTGCCAGTGCATGGACAACTCTTGATGATTCTCTTCAATTTTTTTTTCCATGCACAGTAGTTTAGGATATACAGGAATTAGGATTTGCAAGTACATGGACAATCCTGATTTTCCTTTTTCAAAATTCTTTTCCATGTACGGTAGTGTAGGGTCTCATTCTTTTGCATTACCATCTGCTCCATCATGGTCACATGTCCCATCATCCTAGGTTTGGTCTGCTTATCTAGAAAATTGAATCCTTGCAATGATCTTGCTATCATTCATCCCCAAACGGAGCCACTGTTAGAACTGTAAAATTTTGAATTTTTATAGTCCATTTGCATTCATGAATATTCCATCATTTAGTCCTTAAAGCATAAAATCCCCTCTTTGCATTGTATTGCGTATTCCATGTCATATGACCCATTTTTATCCAGTTACCTCTTCTCATTCTATTAAAAAACCCATAATCAACAAGACATGATAAAAGTCTCCCCGAGATATATTTTCACTAACATGTATTGGTTGCAAATAGTCGGTAGGACTTTTCCTTTTGTTTCAGCAACTAAGAAGATTCATATCGACATATGTTGGGACATCATCATAGTGTCACAACAAACTCTGTTGGTCTTGCCGACTAGTAATGTGGCGGGGTCATTTCGGCCAAACTAATGGGTATCGACATGAAGTCATAGCGACATCATTATGTCTTGCTGATTGACTCGTAGACAAAGTTTTTGGTAAGACTTATGTCTTCAGGGAAGGTCTTGGTGAGGACACTCTTGTCTTGCCGAACTTAATACAAGGAGATTCAAGGGACTGCTGGAAAAAGTGTTGGGGTCTTGCTGATTCAAAAGATATGTCGATAGATATATGTGTTGCCAGGAGAGGAATCTTTCGGCGTAAGCTTCACTGAAGTTCGAGTTTTGTACCGACAAGTAATCCGGGGTGAGTCTCACCGAATGGGAGTAATCTGTAGAGATGTTTTTGGTAAGACATTTGGTATCGGTATGTGTCTTTCCGAAGATTTACTATCTTGCCAAGAGTGTAACTTCATTTTTAGACTTTTTCAGTGAAGCAACTTGATGGACATGCTGAAGTGATAATTCATCGGTGAAAGGGGTAATTTTGTCTCAGTGACTATAACTTGAGAGAAATGCATATCGATGTGACACAATAAGGTCTATATGATGTCTCCCCGACTCAGAATGTTACAGCGACATAGAAAACATGAGCAACAGTCATCATTTCTTGGAGCCCATGTGTCAATAAGACTATATTTTGTCCTGGCAAAAGGTGTAATAGATGTTGAAAAGGGATTTCCCCCCAAGATTTGAAAATCTCTTATCAAAGGGACACTTGATGTGATAGTTCCAATTTCAAATGGGTGTTAATTCGTGCTTTATTAATGGCACGATGAGATATAACAGTAAAGATTGAATCAATTCTCCTTTTCCGAATTGATTGTAGGTGAATTGGCATGCTGAGCGGAGAATTTGGACATTTCAGTCTGAAGAGCTTGAGCAAAAAACTTTAAGTGACTATTCCTTCGCTTTTACATTCTTGATTTTATAAAGCTTGAGAATGGAGTCCTCTGGTTTTGGAAAGGGTAAGGGTAGAGAGCTTGCTATGACTAGTTCGTCAAAAGGAAAGAAGCAAAAGGTTGATACAGAGCAAGAGGGTACTGAGAGGAGATTAAATCAGGATCTTATTGATCAACTACCTGGTTTGGTCCCAAAAGCAAGGAGGTCTACATAGCTTAGGGCAGAGGGAGATAAATTAGATGATAAGTATAAGTTCATAAGTGATGTCTGGACTATAATAAGGGGTTATGAGCTTTCTAATTTCCATTATCATAGAAGAAACCATTTTGAACCAGTCTGCAACCCATGGAAATTAAATGTAGGGAAGCTAGTGTGCCCTAATGTATTTGTAAATGCATAATTGATAAAGCTGCTTGCTGATAACTATAATCCAAAGCACAAGGCTATATGTGACCCATCTGGAAAGCCACATATATATGTGTCCAAGGAAGCAATAGGCGAGGTTTTCAAATTGGAAGGGTTTTGTAATGAGGAAATCAGTTGTGAGGAGTTGGAGAAAGAGTTTTCAAGAATGGATACAATATATAAGGGTTGGAGGTTGCCTATCCATAGGATTAAAAAGGGTAACAAGTCAAAACCTTTGTAAGATGGTGAAGGGCCTCCTTATCATGTGGATCTGTTTGAGCCTTATATAAATTACACATACTTCTCAGTGTGTCAAGTGTTGGGGATGGATGCCCGGAAGCTCATGTCGATTGTACCAATGATTATCATAGTGGATATTCAATATCACAACTCTAGGCCATTTGATTATGCTTCATATATTGCCAGGGAGCTTGATTCAGGGTTGGTGGCCATAAAGAGTGGAGCTTCTATTGTTCATTTAAGACATTATTCATTGTTGATGCACCTGGTGTTGTATTATGGACAAGAGTTGGGAGTGTGGCCTTCAGAGATGAGAATTTCTCAAGTTGGTAAAGAGGGTGAAGCATTGCCTGTTCAATTGTGGACTACCATTTGGGATAGCAGGTTTGCTAGCTCTAGTTTCATTCATTTTGAGGAGTATTTGGTGAAAACATTGTACAAGATATATAGGTATCCCTGTAATTATTCGTTAACTGATGAGATCAAGAGGTTTCTTTGGCCAAAGGATTTCAATGGGCCTATCGATCATAATTGGGGTGACTGGTATTGTTTGGAAGGAGCCACAATGATCAGGATATAGGGGTTTGAAGGTACCCCTTTTATTCTACCAAAGACGGTTCCAAATAGGATTGCATATTTGGAAATTGTTAGGCAAATGGATTACAGTAGTGTCATGATTTTCAGTTCTTACGGGAAGCAGGCTTTTATGCCTAATACATTATGCTTTGGTGATTTCACTGTGTTGGATAAGGAGGGATATAATTCACTCCATGATAGGTTATTGCATTATAACATGAAGAGTGGACCACCCAAAAAAAACTTTGACCTTGAAGGATACATCAATTCAGCCAAAGAAAGGATTAACTTTGGAAGGTATCAGCATGTACCTTATCCTTTTGATGACATGATTAGAAATCTGGATCAAGAAGAAGTAGAGGCAGTGGTTGAAAGTTATAATCAGGGGTTACAAGATACAGGAAACTTGTCTTCTGGGAGTGAGGAAAATCCAACAAATAAAGTGCCACAGAGTATAATAGAGAAGGTATCTAGGTTGATGACTCAGAAGTATGTTTGCCCGATTAGCGAATAGAGCCTTGAAAGTGGTGATGTTGATGCGAGACTTATGGAATACAGGTAATTTCTCTCAGATAATGAATTTATAAATTCTCCAGAGTTTAAAGCATTCTTCTACAAACATAAGGGAAAGGAAATAAGAGAAGGAGTCGGTGCCATCACTTCTGGGAATGAAGAGCAACTCTTGGATCAATTAAAAAGGTGTGTGGATGATGAAATGATGAATATGACTCCTGAAAAAGGTAGAAAAATGTTGGAGAATGGTGGCGTAATGATCTTTCCTGGACTTGATTTAAATTCTGCATTAGTGTTTGATAGTTTCTTAAAAGATAGTAATAATGCACATAAATTGGATAAGGATAAGGTGACAAAGGTATATGCCAGTTCTAAATTCAACACTGATGAGGGATCATTAATGATATGGGATTTATACGCACCCCACAAGAAATCAATAGTGATTGATACAGAAAAGGCAGTTGGTCATGTCGTGACCTTAAAAGTTGGAGAGGCTGATCCTGTGGTTACTACAGAGATTGGTATTGATATTGCCAAACTGAATAAAGCACATATTCAAGCGTTGATAAGGGAAAGAGAAATGTATAAGGCAAATAATGAGAGACTGCTAAGAGAGAATGATAAGTTGAAAGACTTGGTTGGTCTTCCAATAATTCCAACCAAAATGCTCACTCAAGGAGAAAGCTCTTAGATAAACGATCATTGGGCCGGTTCAAGTGCTTATAATCAAGGAAAGTATGATGCCATTATAGCCATTGTTAAGAAAAGACAGGTCATTTTCACATCCTGGTTAAATCAATTATGGGGGAAGTATTCTTCTACTCTGGATGCGGTGAAGGAGCATGAGCATATGAATGAGTGGATTATGGATAAATTTCATGAATTGACCATATGAGAAGAGGCTGGCAATACTGCACTTGAATCTGCAAACAATATTATCAGTCGCCATCAAAAGTTCTATGATGAATTGCTCCGGGATAAACAGGGATTGGTCGAAGCTGCTAAGACAACTGTGATTGCATTCTCTGATAATGAAGGGGAATTGAAATATGCCACTAGGTGGAAAAATGAATGTGATACAGTGTTGAAGGAAATCACGAAGACAACTTCTGCAGAGGATACAACATTAGAGGAAGTGAGCGAGCAGATTGAGGAAATGATCAAGATGGAAACCATGATCAGGAATTCCATTGAAGATGCGGATACTTTTAACTGCCAGAGCTATTTGGATTACCTTGCTATGACTCACTTATGGTTAACTAGAGCTTAAATTATCCCCTTTTCTTTGTTTTATACATTTATTTTGTTTTCTCCTATTTCCGAAGGGACGCGTCCTTTCATATTCTCAATGTATAAATGTCCACTTTAAAAGCAATGTAAAAGGAGCATAGTAGAATTAGATAGAGGATAGAGAAGACACAACAGAATACAATTTTGAAAATGGATGAGACTGGTAGCATATGTAAATCATGGAGATATCAATGAAAATTTAATATAATGGTGCGATGTTTCTGGTATCAGTTGTCTTCGTAATGGTGTTTCCTGGTTATTTGAATTAATGTAAACAGGTTTTTACATAGTTCATCGATGCACATTTGCTGTACTTGTATGATCAATTAATTGTCTGTTTCCAGTAAAGATTAAATTCTCTGAATTGGTCATAATAATTAGGGAATATCAATTGGATTATTAAGAAGAACTCAGTAATCACAATATTGCATGTTTATACAAGTTATAAACCATATAAAACGCTGAACAACTTGAATGTGTGCTAGAACAAATAAAATTGTTTTATATTTTCTTGACTCTGTAAACCCTATAAGGTACTGGTCTTTTCGATTTCATCCTTTAGTTTCACCCACAATCTTTTATCTGTCATTTTTGAGCATTTTAGGTTTTAGTTTTAAATATTATTGTGCTAGTTGTACCAAAATTGATTTATTTTATCCATTTCAAATTGCCATCTTGGATAAAGTAGGGCAATAAGATAAATTCAAAGATCAAGTTTGCTTAATTCAAAGTAGGTATACCCGCCTAGGTCTAGCAACATCTAAAGAGTAGAAGGTTTAATTATTTCAAAGCCTTGTTTTGTTACCCTAAAACGTCGTGGAAGCTTGGCAACCTTTCATCGTTCAAACCTACGTTTTTGAGAGCTAACACATTCAAAAGCCAAGAAAAATGAATATTTAAATGTTGTACCTTCAAGTGATATAAAAACTACCCCAGCTCCATTACCTTCATGACTGCATGCCCCATTAAAGTACATCTTCCACACAACCTTCTTATTTCTAGAGACAAGCTTATCAATTGGGTCAATATTCACTGGTTCTGTCTGAGATAATTCCACTCTGAAACTCCCTAAATCTACATCACAAAAGCAATTAAGTTGTTCTTGAGTAATACACTCAACAATCTGATTCACCCTTGGTTCTCTATATAGTTTTACCTCTTCACCATTAAGTGGTATGGTGGCATATGATAAATCAAATTGCACATTACCTCCAACTGTTGCAGTCTACTATCTTGACAAAAGAATTCCAAACTGAGGAGGTGTATCAATCATAGTTATATCAATATTATTAGTTTCCTTTGGGTAGGCTGCTAATTTTACTTCTACATCTTTCATGGCATAAAATTTACATGCCTACTATCCATGGCATAAAATTTACCACCCTCAATATCTATCCACATACCAAGCTATTTCATTACCCCTATTGGCATAATATTCATAGAAGCACCTAAATCTATCATGCAATTTCTTATCAAATTAGCATTTATGAGTAGGGTAGTAAAAAATGGATCAATTTGTGGTGTATTCATAAATGCATCATTTAGGCCAATTTTTGAAACTTTTATTTTTCCTTTCTTATCAGCAATTGCAAGAATCTCATTTTGTTCAAAATTTATAACTTGATTCCTCCCACCAGACATTAATCGGATAGTATTTTCCTTATACTCTTTAATTTTCATCATTTCAAGTAATGGGACAAACATTTTTACCTAGGATAAAGATTGCACAAAATCAAAAGATGCACCTTTAGCTCTTATCACCTTCCTTTGTTCTTCCATTTCAGCTTTATTCTCCTCTTTCTCCCTCTTTGATGTTTGATCCATCTTTTTTTTGTTCTTGGACAATTCTTTATTTTCTTCTTTGGGGACATACTTTTGTTCTTTTTTATCAAAGTGCTCATCATTTTTCCTTTCTAATATTTCATGGGATATCTTCTTATTTTTCAAAAATATTCCTTTTGGAACATCTTCATCTTCATTTACTGTTCTATTCCTCAGCTGATACTTTATTTTAGCCTGCTCAACTGCTGCAATAGTCAATCTCTTAATTTCTTCCTCAGGTGGTCTCCTCATATTTCCCTTATTAGGCTGATCAGATGTGGTAGGAGGACTTTGTTCATCATCACTTTATTCATAATCAGAAAAAATATGTTGCTCTGCCATGTGAACATTATATTTCTGATGATCAACATCATATTCATATCCTCCTTCTTTTGAAGATGAATACCCTTGCTCTATAGAATGAAGAATATGAGAAGTCAAATAGATATTATTATCTTCTTCATTATTATTTTCTGCCATATCCTTTCCTTACACTGACTGAGCTATAACACAATATTCTGAAGAATGTGGCATGTCACATACTGAACACCAAGGACTATTATCAACTATGTATGTCCCTCTCTTCTTCAAAGGATCAAGTGTCTCTTTATTTCTTGGCCTATTTTCCACCATTGGCTTTCCATCTCTCCAATTCGTATTATAGGGCATATCATGTAGTCCAAGCCTTTCATTCCTATATGTGCTTTCTTGTTTATTTGGAGGAGCATATTGGGGAACCCTAGGGTTATCCCTCTTGGCCATCATCCCTGCAGCCTTCCTGTTATTTTCAATAGTAAGCGCTATCCTTTGAGCTTCAGCCAAATTTCTAGGACCTCTGTTCCTAAGCTCATATCCCATCTTAGGATCAAAAACTTTTAAATAAATGCTTAATGCAGCAGGGTCAGCTAATTTAGATCCAGGAGGTATCTTATTATGCAATTTAGAAAACCTTTGGTTGAAATCATAAGATGACTCATTTTAAAGATTTTGAATCGTGACCAATTCATGCAATGCAAATTTTGGTGCATATTGATTCTCGTATTGCTCAAAATATTGTTCATAAAACACATGAATATAATTAATTGAAGCTATTGGTAGGCTATTGAACCAATCTCTCACATCCTCAATTAATGACATCATAAACAACCTCATCTGCACATCTTCATACTGCATATCCAAATCCTGTAAAAAAGCAATGAAAATTCTTAAATGTTTTTCAGCTGCAATTGCACTACTTCCTGTGAATTTAGGGACCAGACTTCTCCAACTATTGTCCATAAGATAAGGACATATTTGAAATCCAGCTAAGTCAAACTGCCTGATCATGGTTGCATATTGCGGAGGAGGATTTTGGTAATATCGGCACTGTTACAATGGATTAGTATTTGCCACATATTGTTGACCTTGTGGGGGTACATGCTGCTAATAAGGAGGTGGATGAATGCCTTGATTCTGTGGTGGGATATTTTGATACCTACCTTGATTTCTTGGCTGATTTTGGTTGGCCTACGGGGCATTTGATGGGCCTGCATTATTGCTCCCTTGCCTATGAGGTGGCACATATTTTTGCAAATTAGCTATTTGAGTATTGATCTGCACTCTCTTCAATTTCAACTCTTCAAGTTCTCTAATTGCTTGGAGCCTATGCTCATATTCTATTTTAGTTCTCTCCACTTCTTATCTCTCATGCTCCAGTCTTGCATTTATTTCATCCCTATTTATGAGTTCATAATTCTCCTCAAATGCTGCTTCATAGCCAAGTCCATCCTGATTCTCTCCAAGAAATGCTATTTTCTAATCATATTGATGTTGTCTTCTTTCTCTTTTAGCTTCACATTCAGCCATGAACTCCTTGAATTTCTTAGGGTCTAGATTATAAAAGGGATTCCTCTATTCCTGAGGAGTATGAGGTTCCCTGGAAGGGTTGTCTTCATTTGATAATGTACCATATGAATAGTGTGTCTCCAGTTATGTCTTTGATGTTTTATTTTTGTTTGATGGTCTCGTGTCATCAATCACCTTCTTACCTTTATCATTCTTCTCTGTCCATTTATTTTTTCCATTAGGACCATCACCATCCTTATATAAAGATCTTCTTCCTTGCATTTTGGAGCGATTGTGATGGTCTGAACTCTAGGAAGATTCCTTTCAGATATATACTTCACCTTATCCATTTCGATGCACTTTTTTATTTAGAGTCACCACTCACTTTCCAAAACTGAGAAAATCTATAATTCTTTTTTCCCAGCGAAGTCTTCTACAAAATATTGACTCTATGACAAAGGATTAATTGAGATTATGTCCCCAATAGAGTCACCAAACTGTTGCTACTCAAAAATGCATGTTTTCACCAAAAGAATTTACCAAGCTCTTACAATATTTTTGGACAACATACAAGGCTAATTACTCTATTGAACCTTCTAATCTTTAGGTTCTGCTAGACCTAGGTGGGTGAACCTATATGAAACATGCAGATTTGAATTTGATTTTCCTGCTAAACAACCTACCCACAATGGCAATTAGGAATGGATAGACCAAAAGATACTATAACTACTCCAATTACAAAAATGTAAGGTTTTGAATATATTGTTTATAATGAATTCTATCCTTTGGGACATGACAGATCAGTGCCTTCTATCTATTGGGCAATGGATTCAAAATAATACTAATTACATACATATATTCCATTCTAACAAAATTAATGTTGTTAGACACCTTAAGGGATGAAGCTTTAATGACTGGCATGTAGCTTCATGAATTTATGGCTAGCATAAATGGTGTTAAAATACTATCTTACCCTACTCTCCTTCAACAATCCAAAAGAAATCTCACAAAGACAATGAATTACTCAAAGGAATTTTAATTTTGCCTTGCAGACACCAGTAAATAGAATTTCACAAAGTGAAGAAATACACTCTGAAAAATCAAAACATACTTGATATTTGGACTCAAATGATCAAAATATTTTCAAATTGGAGAGAACCAAGCAAAAATATTAGTTATGAGATCACAACAACGAAATAGTCAGGAAGGAATTATGTCAAAGGAAATCATCTCCATTGCACTATTTCCAGAAGGTTTTTTACATTAATTCATTCCCAGTTTCTTTTATGAGAAAAGTCTCTCACTGTTCTCTAACCGAACCTTGTCACTGGTTTTCTGCCAATACTTATACATTAAACTTCAAAAATCATGAATCTTCATTTTACTTGCCACAACCGTTTCACATTCTGATAGAAATGAAAAATATTTAAATAAGTTGCCTAATCGGCAATTTAAATATTTATTGCATAATCTTCGCTTTGATTTTTCATTCTAACCAAACCGTCAGCAATTACTATGGGTTTTACTATCTTTACCGCCTTATTGTGGCCTCCATTGTGACACCCTGCAGTTTCACAGCAACAGTTTACTTCCAATGATCCGAATGTCTTTTTCCTTGTTGCATTGCCTTAATTTTTGGCCTATATTTCCCTCGTATTTTTCCCCATTTAATTCCATGATATTTTCCTATCTTTTCATAAAGATTTTTTTTCATTTTATTCCCTGTCCACTTTATCATACACTTCAAACCCCTACCGCTACACCGCAAAGGGTAGTCTCAGGGCCCGTGGTGCTATGGTAAAGGGTTAACAAACGGCAAGGTTAGTAGACAATGGGTTGGCATGAATTTTTACCACCACACCGCGCACGGTCATTTCATTGACCGCGGTGTCGTGGTGGCGGTGAGATAACCAGTTGGCAATGAGGTGATGAACGAAGATTGGCGGGATGAAATGGTTACCACGTGCAGTCAACATGGTCACCGCGGTATGGCGGTAGCGGTTACAAAGTGGTTAGCAATTAGCGGACAACGAAACAATGAACAATCATCGCCACACTACACTCGGTCAATTCATTGATCATGGTGTCATGGTGGCGGTGATGTAACTGATGAAGACTACTATAGCGGTACCGTTGGTAGTCAAGCTAGAAACCATGGTAGCATGGTAAACAAAGGCAAGAGGTTAGTCAAGACCGCGGTGTCATGGTGGATAACAAAGATGACGGTTAATGCTAGTACCATGATACCATCGATGGTCAAGTCAAAGACCGCGGTAATGCGGAGATAGATAAGTCAAACGGTGAAGGAAACAGTAAGTGCCAGGTTGGGAGAAGAGCTATTAGTGGTGAGTGGTAGGCAGCATTAAAAATAAGTACCCCCATACTACCAATAGTTAGGAAGCAAACCGAGGTAGCAAGGTGACAGTCAGTAAACTGTTGCCGCGAAATTACAAGGTGTCACGATGGAGACCGCGGTAAGGCGGTAAAGATAGTAAAAGCCATAGTAATTGCCGACGGTTTGGTTAGAATGAAAAATGAAAGTGAAGCTTATGCAAGAAATATTTAAATTGCCGATTAGGCAACTTATTTAAATATTTTTCATTTCTATCAGAATGTGAAACGGTTGTGGTGGGTAAAATCAAGAGTCATGATTTTTGAAGTTTACTATATAAGTATTGGTAGAAAACCAGTGATAGGGTTTGGTCAGAGAACAGTGAGAGACTTTTCTCAGAAAAGAAACTGGGAATGAATTAATGTAAAAAACCTTCTGGAAATAGTGCAATGGAGATGATTTCCTTTGACATAATTCCTTCCTGATTATTTCATTCTTGTGATCTCATAACTAATATTTTTTCTTGGTTCTCTCCAATTTGGAAATGTTTTAATCATTTGAGTCCAAATATCAAGTATGTTTTGATTCTTCAGAGTGCATTTGTTCACTTTGTGTGATTTTATTTACTGGTGTTTGCAAGGCAGAATTAAAATTCCTTTAAGTAAGTCACTGTGTTTGTGAGATTTCTTTTGGATTGTTGAAGGAGAGCAAGGTAAGATAGTATTTTAACACCATTTATGCTAGCCATAAATTCATGAAGCTACATGCCAGTCATTAAAGCTTCATCCCTTAAGGTGTCTAACAATGTGAATTCTATTAGAAAGGAATATATGTATGTAATTAGTAGTATTTTGACTCCATTTCCCAATAGATAGAAGGCACTAAATTGTCATGTCCCAAAGGATAGAATTCATTATAAACAATATATTCAAAACCTTTCATTTTTGTAATTGGAGTAGTTATATTATCTTTTGGTCTATCCATTCCTAATTGCCATTGTGGGTAGACTGTTTAGCAGGAAAATCAAATTCAAATCTGCATGTTTCATATAGGTTCACCCGCCTAGGTCTAGCATAACCTAAAGAGTAGAAGGTTTAATAGAGTAATTAGCCTTGTATGTTATCCAGAAATGTTGTAAGAGCTTGGCAAATTCTTATGGTTAAAATCTGCATTTTTGAGTACCAACACATGGCTGCAATCCCACAAATCTCGCAACACCTTCAAAGTACACCCACTTCTTCCCTTGGACTTGACAACAGCAACCTGCATTCAAAAATGACCACCATTAATATTCATTCTAGCATCAAAATATGTGTTAATCAATCAAAACTTACATGCTAATCATCAGGGAGATCCAAAACAACCACCAGAATCCATTAAAACTTAATTGAAGTAGCCTTGTCAAAGTTTGAGATTTTCACCCTTCCATGAAATTCAAGTCAGGAAGGAACTTTGGGAAATTTTGGGCCAGGCTGATTTTAGCGAGGTTAGCACAAAAATCACCAAAAGGCCAATCACTCATCAGTCGAAACTCAAGAAATTTCTGCACATATCATTAAATTATCCAAATCCATCATGTATTGGAGAACCATCAATCGTCAACTTGCAAATCCCCTCAGTCTATGAAACAGCAGACTTTCGAAAAAATCCAAAAGGGGTAGAAATCATCGAAACTAGCAATACTTCACACACTCTAGAAAAATGAAGCAGGGAGGGACTTTCAGGATTTTCCTAAGGAAACAGACTCTTATGAAGTCAACATAGTTCTCACACCGTTGAACGACAATCTGACATTCCAACACCTCCAAAGCGACCAAAACTGTGCTACCGTGAGCAAAAAATTCAACCACTGAGGTAACGAGGTAAACCACAGCACCGCAAGACAAGCACAAAGCCCTCGCAGTATGGTGGTGAACTAGACAACAACGCTAGATGGACCAACCCCGTGCAACTGCGTCGCTAACTAAAGAATCCCATGGTAAGGTAGGACCACCATGCTACCGCGGTGGGAACGAAAG
Source organism: Sequoiadendron giganteum (assembly GCA_007115665.2). Taxonomy (NCBI): domain Eukaryota; kingdom Viridiplantae; phylum Streptophyta; class Pinopsida; order Cupressales; family Cupressaceae; genus Sequoiadendron; species Sequoiadendron giganteum. Next base: position 25,184,557 of record CM021102.1, read on the forward strand.
CCACCCATGGTAAGGCGGTACCACCACACAACCATGGTCAAGATACAAAACCCTCGTAGTATCAAAGTAAACAACCCAAGACGTAACCTGGGAAAATGAAGAGGTGAAGGAAAATAAAAAAAAATCGGGGAAGACATAAATCCGTGAATCATCAAAATCCCCAAAGACAGCATAGAACCAGCCCCGTCGGGTTTTCCAGGCAGCCGAGGAAATCCGTCTAAAGGGAAAATTCCTGAAAATAGGCAAAAACCCAAAATTGTCCAAAAGACTTAGAGTTTTAAAGTGTTAGCATAATGGGGGCACTTTACAAGGAAGATAGGAATTTAGGAAGCAACATAGGCATTTAGGAACATTGTAAGGTAACCCAAATCCAAGACTAAAGGACCAAAGCACCCAAAAGACAAAAACTCAATATTTTCAAAGACAAGCCTAAAAAAAGGGCAAGGCCACAGAAAAAGAGCCAAAAGGCCAGGCAAAAGAGGGTCCCTACTTTCAGTGGGGCATGTGTGCAAAATTGCACAACAATTTCCACATATAAAATCTTGGTGTTCATGTGTTTCTGATGTGTTGTTGATTCATTCTTTCACTGTTAATTATCAGATCTGAGATTAAAGGTTAATAAGGCTGAATAAGTATTGAATTCTATGAAAACTGATTCACCCCCCCCTCTCAGTTGTCTATCCTTGTTTTTCCAATAATTGGTATCAAAGCTCATTCCTCTGAAGAAGTTTAATAGCTTGAGGTGATCCGAGATGGCATCATACAAGAAGGATAGTCCTAGATTCGATGGCACAAATTACTCTATGTGGAAGGTCAAAATAGAGTGGCATTTGAAGTGCATTGGTGAAACTTTCTAGAAGATTACAAAGAATAAATATAATATTCCTCGGAATGGTCCAACTACTTTTGATGAGATCAAAGAAGTTGAAACTAATATTAGGGCTATAGAAGAATTACTAAGTGCTTTGACAAATTTAGAGATGAAAAATGTGATAGGTCTGAAGACAACACATGAGATTTGGAAGAAATTGGAAACATTGTATGAAGGATATGCACAAGTGAAGATTGCTAAGCTAACAAGTTTGAAAGGTAAGTGGGAGAACTTGAAGATGAGTGAAGATGAAAACATTTTTGCTTTCATGCAAAAGGTAAATGAAGTAGTGATGGGTATTAGGTGCGCCGATGGAATTATGGAAGAAGATGAGATTGTGGCTAAAGTGCTCAGATCAGTGCCTACTTTTTACAAAACGAAAGCTCGTGCTATTGAAGAAATCAAAATAGTAACAAATGTGACAAGAGACATGATGATTGGTAAACTAGCTGCCTTTGAGTTAAGTGAATTTGGTGAGTCTACTCCTAACACAAAATTTGCATTTAAAACTACTTTATCTAGAAAAAGCCAACAAATATATGATCTGGGAGAAAGTTCTAGAAACAAATTCAAATATGAAGATGAGATCAGACAGATTGAAGATGAAGAAAGAGAGCTAGAAGAGCTGAAAGCATTGATTGTGAAAAGAGAATCCAAAGGTCAAGGTAAGTATAAAGGAAAGCTTCCTATTAAATGTTTCTCTTGCAGTAAGATAGGTCATTTTGCATCCAGGTGTCCTGAAATATTTTCTAAGTACAAACTTTACAAGTCTAGATTTCAAAAGAAATGTTATTATGCCGAAGAAGGTGTTACTAATGATGAATCTGATAAAGAAACTGGAAATGAAGTTGGATGGGTATTCATTGCTATAAAGGAAAATGGTATGATGTCCACTGAATCTAGCAACAATTAGAATATTGAGAAAGCTCTTGTAGCCATAATTGATGAAAAAGATGAATGGGTGATTGATAGTGGATGCTCACATCATATGACTAGTGACAAAAGAAAGTTCATAATCTTGGAAAAATATGACGATGTTGTTGTAATATTTAGAGATAACAATGCTGGTGTGATTTGTGGCAAAGGCACTATTTCTCTTGGTAGTATAATATAATACTGATGATGTGATTTATGTTCCAGGATTGAAGCATAATTTGTTGAGTGTTGGATAGATGGTAGACAAGGGAGACAATTTTCAGTTCAATGATATAAAATGCAGGATATTGGGAAGCTCTGGAAATATAATTGCTTCAGGTACAAAGATAAGAGGTAACATTTTTCACCTGAGTGATGCTAATGAAAGTTGTTTAATTTCTCAAGTTGATGTAAGCTGGTTATGGCATAGGAGGTTGTTCATGTGAATTTTGATAACATTGTCAAAGTAAGCTCCACTCAAGCAGTCATAGATCTACCAAAGTTAGTGAAGCCTACTAACACTATATGTACGGAATGTCAGATGGGAAAGCAGACAAATATTTCTTTTCGGAGAAAAAAACATCATTCTAATGGAATACTGGAGCTAGTACATAATGATCTATGTGGTCCATCAAAAATTAGAAGTCTACAAGGAGAAAGGTTCTTTATTTTTATTATTGATGATTACTCTAGGAGGATATGGGTTGCTTTCTTGAGAGAAAAACATGAAGCACTAGAAAAGTTCAAATGTTTCAAAGCTATGGCAGAAAATGAGATAGGTTTGAAGGTCAAATGCTTAAGATCAAACAGAGGTGGAGAATTTACTTCCTGGGAGTTCAATTCATTTTGTGAAAATCATGGAATCAAAAGACAATTATTTGCTCCTCGGACCCCTCAACAAAATAGAGTTGTTGAGAGGAAGAAAAAAACATTTCTAGATGCTGCTAGAACTATGATGTTGGAAGGTAATATTCCTCATATCTACTGGAGAGAAGTTTTAAGCACTATTGTATACACTATCAATCGGGTAAATGTTATTGGTAATTCTGGTAAGACTCCTTTTGAGCTGTTGTTTGGTTATAAGCCTATTGTTAAGTACTTCAAAATCTTTGGAAGTATATGTTATATTAAGAGAGATGAAGATATTGGCAAGTTTGATGCTAGAAGTGATGAAGGAATCTTTTTGGGTTACTCTACAAAAAGAAAGGCCTACCGTTTCTACAATAGAAGATTGAAGAAAATGGTTGAAAGTGCAAATGTCATAGTTGATGACGACAACTAGATTATCCAGATACTGTGGATATGATTCAGATGAACAACAAGATAGTGATGATAATGGAAAGAATGTGTAGACACCGAATCAAGTTCAAATTTTTTTGGTGAATCAAGAGAATCATGAAGGAGAAGCTAGTGGAAGTGCAGAAGAGAATATCTCAAATTTCAAAGGTATGTAAAGCTAAATCATTTTGAGAATCATATTATAGGAGACAAGGACAAAGGTGTCCAAACTAGAAGAAGAATTACAGAAGAATATTGCTTGATTTCCAAGATTGAGCCTAGTAATGTCAATGAAGCTTGTAAAGATGAATATTAGATGGAAGAAATGAAGAGGATAAAGAAAAATGATACATGGATTCTTGCTCACAGACCTTAAGATAAAAATGTGATTGAAACCAAATGGGTCTTTCAGAATAAGTTGAATGAAAAAGGTGAAGTGGTGAGAAATAAAGAAAGACTGGTATGTAAAGGATACTCAAAGATGGAAGGTATTGATTTTGAAGAAACCTTTGCCCCTATTGCGAGAATTGAAGTTGTAAGGTTATTTCTTGCTTATGCTACTTTCAATAATTACAAAGTCTATCAAATGGATATGAAGTCAACATTTCTGAATGGTGAGTTAGAAGAAGAAGTTTATGTTGAGCAACTGGATGGATTTCAACTGACTATTGAAAAGGATATGGTTTGTCGATTGAAGAAAGAATTGTATGGACTCAAACAAGCCCCTAGAGCCTGGTATGTAAGACTGGATAAATACTTGTTGAAGCTTGGAATCCAATAAAGGTACTGCTGACAAAAATATGTATTTCAAGATGGATCAGGATAAAGAGTTAATTATTGAAGTTTTTGTTGATGACATTATTTTTGAAGGTGATGATGACTTATGCATGAATTTTGCTAATGAAATGAAAAGTGAGTTTGAGATTTCAATGATAGGAGAGCTGAAATTATTCTTAGGATTGCAAATCACTCAGTTAGAGGATGGAATCTTCATATCTCAGTCCAAATATGTAAGAGAGTTACTGAATTTTTTTTTATGGAAGACTCAAAACCAGTTGGTACACCCATGGTAACCTGATGCAAGTTAACACAAAGGGATGCTTCTCCTAAAACTAATGAAAAAAGGTATAGTTCAATGATTGGTGGATTTCTATATTTGAATTAGACCAGACCAAACCTTATGAATGTTGTATGTATGGTTGCTAGATATCAAGTTGATCCAAAGGAATCACATGTGACTGCAATAAAGAGAAATTTCAGATACTTGAAAGGAACATTTGATATTGGTCTTTGGTATCCTAAGGATGATGATTTTACTCTGAATGCCTTTACAGATGCAGATTGGGTAAGAGATGTGGATGTAAGGTAGAATATATTGATGCTGCAAACAATTGCATGTATTATAAATGAAAAAGATGCCGATAGATGTCAGAATTGAGTATAATCATCCTATTGCTATATTTTGTGATAACTCAAGTGCCATAAATATTTCCAAGAATCTGGTGTTATATTCAAAGACAAAACATATATCTATCAAGTATCACTTTTTGAGAGACAAAGTGAGTGATAAAGAAGTTAGACTAGAATATGTTCCCACTAAGGAACAAATTGCAGATATCTTTACTAAACCATTGCCTAAGGATACTTTTGAGTATCTCAGAGGAAAGTTAGTGGTTATTTCCCCTCTGAATCTGAACTAAGATGCAAGTCTTTGCATCAATCCGTGCACTCATACTAAGATCTTGTTTCAGATTGATGTTGCGGTGGCTGTTACTCGGGGGGAGTAGTTAGATTATTCAACCGATATGTGGTTCAAATATTTTGTACCTTTTCCATTGATGTCAAAGGGAGAGAAGAGTAATGTCAAAAACCCTTGAGGAAGAAAAAGGGAGAAGCGCAGTGTAAGGAGGAGAAAAACAGTTTGAGAAGAGATAGTTGTATTGATGGTATTTTTTACATCATGTGTTGCCTTCAATTCCAAAGGTGGAGATTGTTGGATGTTGTGGTAGTGTTGCTGATATGTGGTTGTAATTGATGTCAACACTATTAGAATCAATGATTCTGAAGGCTGTATATGTCGAGGATATTGAGAAAATTAGAATAAATATGTTGCAGGCAGTTTGTGAAGCTATGATGATTAGAATGGTGGAAAGTTGTGTACGTTGATAATAAAAAGTTGCACATTAAAGGGTTTGTTGCTGAGCCTATATAGTATCTTGTCTAGAAGTTTCAGTGGTATGCATCAAGATTGGAGTGAGTTATGAGTTGTTGAAGTTCCTACAGTTATTTTATTACTATAGCAAGTGTTTCTGGAAGAAGAGAATGCAATTCTGGTAAATCAAGTTGTTGTGTATACTCCTGTGGTGTTCAATGATGTTTCTAGGTTGTGCTCTATCGGTATGGTACATCCACATTGATTGATGTGTTCGCGATCAAATATTTTCCTTTCTGTTTGATTTTTTCATGTTCTTGGGCAACATGATGGTGGTAGCGTGTTGTGGATCCTTATGGATGAATATTTTAATATTTGGCTTGTTTGAGGATGTTGATTTAGATCTTCATTATGTTGTGACTGACTTAGGTTGGTGCACATTGAGATCTGTTCATGAATTGGGCCAATAGTTTGTAATTCATTTATTCTTTATTTGTGGCTGAAAAAGTTGTTAATATAATTTCATGTAGTGGATATATAAAAGTGTTTGTTTCTTCATTTTGAAGTGTGTAAGGTATGCTTGGGGAATGTATATGAAGTGTGAATAAAGATTAGATAATTCAATTTCAGAGCAGAGTGTAAAGAAGATTGAGTTAAGTGTTAAGAAGTGTTTTTGTGCCTAATCAAAACTATCATCAAGATTTTGAAGAAGCTAATTTCTCATTTCAACCTCATGAGATGGATTTAATATAATTGTTTTATGTAGGAAATGAGCCTTCCCTTCTAAGCAATGAGCTCTAGGCAGTGTGCTTGAATGCATGTGCATTCCTTATTCATTCTTTCATTATACTTCTAATAGGGTATAATCTTGTGGACTAACATCCACCATGGTTTTTCCCCTAATAGGGTTTCCACATATAAAATCTTGGTGTTCACGTGTTTTTGATGTGTTGTTGATTCATGCTTTCATTGTTAATTATCATATTTGAGATTAAAGGTTAATAAGGTTGAATAAGTATTAAATTCTATGACAAATGATTCACCCCCCTCTTAGTTGTCTATCCTTGTTTTGCCAACAATTGGTATCAGAGTTGGTTCCTCTGAATAATTTTAATAGCTTGAGGTGATTCGAGATGGCATCATGTAAGAAGGATACTCCCAGATTCGATGGTACAATTTACTCTCTGTGGAAGGTCAGAATGGAGTGTCATTTGAAGTGAATTGGTGAAGGTTTCTAGAAGATTACAAGGAACATATATAATATTCCTCAGAATGGTCCAACTACTCTTGATGAGATCAAAGAAGATAAAACTAATATCAAGGTTGTAGAAGCATTACTAAGTGCTTTGAGAGATTCAAAGATGACAAATGTGATAGGTCTGAATACATCACATGCGATCTGGAAGAAATTGGAAACATTGTATGAAGGAGATGCACAAGTGAAGATTGCTAAGCTAACAATTTTGAAAGGCAAGTGGGAGAACTTGAAGATGAGTGAAGATGAAAACATTGCTGCTTTCATGCAGAAGGGAAATGAACTAGTTATGGTTATTAGGTGTGCCGGTGGAATTATGGAAGAAGATGAGATTGTGGCTAAAGTGCTTAGATCAATGCCTACTTCTTACAAAATGAAAGCTCATGCTATTGAAGAACTCAAAATAGTAACTAATGTGACAAGAGACATGCTGATTGGTAAACTAGCTACCTTTGAGTTAAGTGAATTTGGTGAGTCTACTCCTAAGATAAAATCTGCATTTAAAGCTACTATATCCAGAAAAATCCAATAGAGATATGATCCGGGAGAAAGTTACAAAAAAATATTCAAATATGAAGATGAGATGAGATAGATTGAAGATGAAGAAAGAGAGATAGAAGAGCTAGAAGTATTGATTGTGAAAAGAGAAGCCAAAGGTCAAGGTAAGTATAAAGGAAAGATACCTATTAACTGTTTCTCTTGCAGTAAGATAGGTCATTTTGCATCAAGGTGTCCTGAAAGAGTTTCTAAGTATAAACCTAACAAGTTTAGAATTTACAAGAAATGTTATTATGTTGAAGAAGGTGTTACTGATGATGAATCTAATAAAGAAATTGTAAATGAAGATGGATGGGTATTCATTTCTATCAAGGAAAATGGTATGGCGTCCACTAAATCTGCTAACAATCAGAATATTGAGAAAGATCTTGTAGCCAAAATTGCTGAAAAAGATGAGTGGGTGATTGACAGTGGATGCTCACATCATATGAGTGGTGAAAAAAGCAAGTTTGTAACCTTGGAAAAATATGACGGTGGTGTTGTAAGATTTGGAAATAACAATGTTGGTGTGATTTGTGGTAGAGGCACTATTTCTCTTGGTGGCAAATATAATACTGATGATGTCCTTTATGTTGAAGTTTTGAAGCATAATTTGTTGAGTTTTGGATAGATGGTAGACAAGGGATACAATCTTCAGTTCAAAGATGGAAAATGCATGATATTGGGAACCTCTAAAAATATAATTTGTTCAATTACAAAGACAAGAGGAAACATTTTTTACCTGAGTGCTGCTAGTGAAAGTTGTTTAGTTGCTCAATTTGATGTAAATTGGCTATGGCATAGGAGGTTGTCTCATGTGAATTTTGATAAATTATCAAAGTAAGCTCCACTCAAGCAGTTAGAGATCTACCCAAGTTATTGAAGCCTACTAACACTATATGCAAGGAATGTCAGATGGGAAAGTAAACAAGAATTTCTTTTCAGAGCAAACAACATCATTCTAATGGAATACTGGAGCTGGTACATACTTATCTATGTGGTCCATCTAGAATCAAAAGTCTATAAGGAGAAACATAGTTTATGTTGGTTATTGATGATTACTCTAGGATGATATGGGTTGCTTTCTTGAGAGAAAAACATGAAGCACTAGAAAAGTTCAAATGTTTCAAAGCTATGGCAGAAAATGAGATAGGTTTGAAGGTCAAATGCTTAAGATCAGATAGAGTTGGTGAATTCACTTCCTGGGAGTTCAATTCATTTTGTGAAGAGCATGGAATCAAAAGATAGTTATCTGCTCCCTGGACCCCTCAACTGAATAGAGTTGTTGAGAGGAAGAACAAAACAATTCTAGATGTTGCTAGAACTATGATGTTGGAAGGTAATATTCCTCATATCTACTGGAGAGAAGTTGTAAGGACTATTGTATACACTATCAACTGGGTAAATGTTAATGGTAATTCTGGTAAGACTCCTTTTGAGCTATGGTTTGGTTAATGCCTACTGTTAAGTATTTCAAAATATTTGGAAGTAGATGTTATATTAAGAGAGATGAAGATATTGAAAGTTTGATGCTAGAAGTGATGAAGGAATATTTCTGGGTTACTCCACTAAGAGGAAGGCCTACTAGTGTTACAATATAATATTGAAGAAAATGGTTGAAAGTGCAAATGTCAGAGTTGATGAAGACACTGCTAGATCATACATATATTATGGATATGATTTAGATGACCAAAAAGATAGTATTGCTAATGGAAAGAATGTGCAGACACAATCAATTTCAAGTTGTTTCGGTGAATCAAGAGAATCATGGAGGAGAAGCTAGTGGAGGTGCAAAAGAGAGAATAGAAGAAACAAAAGTTAGAGAGAATCCCAAAGTTCCAAGGTATGTAAATCTAAATCACTCTAGGAATCAGATTATAGGAGACAAGAACAAAGGTGTGTAGACTAGAAGAAGAATTGCAGAAGAATATTCCTTGATTTCCAAGAGTAAGCCTAGTAATGTCAATGAAGCATGTAAAGATGAATATTGGATGGAAGCAATGAAGGATGAACTGATGTAGATAGAGAAAAATGATACATGGATTCTTTTTCCAAGACCTAAGGATAAAAATGTGATTGGAACCAAATGGGTCTTTCAGAATAAGGTGAATTAACAAGGTTAAGTGGTTAGAAATAAAGCAAGATTGATATGTAAAGGATACTCACAGATGGAAGGTATTGATTTTGAAGAAACCGTTGCCCCTATTGCTAGAATTGAAGCCGTAAGGTTATTTCCTGCTTATGCTACTTTCAATAATTATAAAGTCTATCAAATGATGTGAACTTAGCATTTTTGAATGGCAAGTTGGAAGAACTTTATGTTGATCAACCAGGTGTATTTTTACTGACTGTTGAAAAGGATATGGTTTGTCTATTGAAAAAAGAATTGTATAGACTCAAACAAGTCGCTAGAGCCTAGTATGTAAGACTAGATAAATACTTGTTGAAGCTTGGATTCAATAAAGGTACTGCTGACAACAACCTGTATTTCAAGATGGATCAGGATAAAGAGTTGATTATTGAAGTCTTTGTTGATGACATTATTCTTGAAGGTGATGATGACTTATGCATGAAGTTTGCTGATGAAATGAAAAGTGAGTTTGAGATGTCAATGATAGGAGACCTTAAATTATTCTTAGGATTGCAAGTTACTGAAAAAGTGTGGAATGGGAGACTGAAAACTAGTTGTTACACCCATGGTAACCGGATGCAAGTTAACACAAAATGATGATTCTCCTAAAGCTAATCAAACAAGGTATAGGTCAATGATTGGTGGATTTCTATATTTGAGTTAGACCAGAACAAAAATTATGAATGTTGTATGTATGGTTGATAGATATCAAGCTGATCCAAAGGAATCACATGTGACTGCAATAAAGAGAATTTTTAGATACTTGAAAGGAACAGTTGATTTTGGTCTTTGGTATCCTAAGGATGATGATCTTACTCCAAATGCCTTTACAAATGCAAATTGGGCAGGAGATGTGGATGATAGGAAAAGTACAAGTGGTGGTGCATTCTTCTTGGGGAAGAAGTTGGTTTCTTGGCTATGTAAAAAGAAAAATTTCATTTCCTTATCTATTGTTGACGCATAATATATTGTTGCTGCAAACAATTGCACTCAAGTATTATGGATGAAACAGATGTTGAGAGATATCAGAATTCAGTATAATAAGCCTATTGCTCTATTTTTTGATAACTCAAGTGCCATAAACATTTCCAAGAATCCAGTGTTACATTCAAAGACAAAACATATATCTGTCAAGTATCACTTTTTGAGAGACAAAGTGAGTGATAAATAATTCAAACTAGAATATGTGCCTACTAAGAAACAAATTGTAGATATCTTTACTAAACCGTTGTCTAAGGATACTTTTGAGTATCTCAGAGGAGATTTAGGGGTGATTTCCCCTTTGAATCTGAACTAAGATGCAAGTCTTTTCATCAATTTGTGTACTCATAGTCAAATCTTGTATTGGATTGATGTTATGGTGGCTGCTACTCAGGGGGAGTATTCAGATGATTCAGATGATATTTGGTTAAGAGCTTGTGTACCTTTTCCATTGATGTCAAAGGGGAAGAAGAGTAATGTGAAAAACCCTTGAGGAAGAAAAAGGGAGAAGAGTAGTGTAAGGAGGAGAAGAATAGTCTGAGAAGAGACAATTGTATTGATGGTATTTTTCACATCATGTGTTGCCATCAATTACAAAGGGGGAGATTGTTGGATGTTGTGGTTGTGTTTCTGATATGTGGTTTTCATTGATGTCAACACTATTAGCATTGATGATTCTTAAGGTTGTATATGTCGAGGATATTTAGAAAATTAGAATAAATATGCTGTAGGTAGTCTGTGAAGCTATGATGATCAGAATGGTGGAAAGTTGTGTACATTGATAATCATAAGACATGCATTAAAGGGTTTGTTTCTGAGCCTATCTTGTATGTTATCCAAAAATTTTAGTGGTACACATCAAGATTAGAGTGAGTTATGAGTTTCTAAAGTTCCTACAGTTATTTTGTTATTGTAGCAGGTGTTTCTAGAAGAAAATAGTGTAATTTTGGTAAATTAAGTTGTTGTGTATACTCTTGTGATGTTCAGTGATGTTTCTAGATCGTTCTCTATCAGTGTGGTACGCCCACATTCATCGGTGTGTTCGTGATAGAAGATTTTCCTTTGTGTGTTCAATTTTTTCATGTTCTTGGTTGACATGATGGTAGTAATGTTTTGCATATCCTTATGGATTAATATTTTAATATTTGGCATGTTCGAGGATGTTGATTTAGGTCTTCATTATGTTTTGACTAACTTAGGTCGGTGCGCATTGAGATCTGTTCATGAATTGGGCCGACAGTTTGTAATTTATTTATTCTTTATTTGTGGTCGACAAAGTTGTTGATGTAATTTCATGTAGCGGATATATAAGAGCGATTTTTTCTTCATTTTGAAGTGTGTGAGGTATGCTTGGTGAATGTGAAATATGTGAATAAAGATCAGATCATTCTATTTCAGAGTAGAGTGTGAAGAAGTGTTTCTGTGCGTAAGTGGAACTATCATCAGGATTTTGTAGAAGATAATTTCTCAGTTCAACCTCATTAGATGGATTTAATTTGATTGTTTTATGTAAGGAAGTGAGCTTTCCCTTCTGAGAAGTGAGCTCTAGGCAGTGTGCTTGAATGCATGTGCATTCCTTATTCATTCTTTCATTATAATTTTAATAGGGTATAATCTTGTGGACTAACATCCACCATGGTTTTTCCCCTAATAGGGTTTCCACATATAAAATCTTGGTGTTCATGCGTTTCCTATGTGTTTTTGATTCATGCTTTCACTGTTAATTATCAGATCTGAGATTAAAGGTTAATAAGGTTGAATAAGTATTAAATTTTGTGACAATTGATTCACCCCCCTCTTTGTTGTCTATCCTTTTTTTTTCCAACAATACAACCTATAGTCACTACAAAAACCATCAAGTCAATCTAAATTCTTCATTTGACCTATTGGACCTAAGTTGAACAAGTCATTCTATCCAGAACTGGGGAAAAATTTTCATTAAGAAATTGTGTCATTTTTTCAAATGCGTTTCACAAATGTGATTGTGTCGCACGCCTAAACTAATGTGTCACCAAGATAAATTACGGTCGATACCTCTTCATTTGATTTGCTTATTTGCACATGCATTGTTGTTATCACGCTTGCATCTTTCAAAATCAGTTGTGTCGCACTATTGCAAATGTATTGTGAAAAACCGCCCCTACCCTAGACCTAATAAAATGTGTCATGACATGATGATTGTGGCAAATTTCATCGTCTGCATTGTTCATGCATGCAATTGCATTGCATGTCGTGTAACACAATTACCTGCTAAATTTTTCCTAGCTAAAATTGCAGGCAAACAAAAAATTGACAAAGCGGGTTTGTTGTACTTACCGAGGAGGACTCTCTCTTACAATGATGGAACGTATGAATGTGATATTCTCTGTGTCTAGCATCTAGAATTGGAAACTTCTCCTCAACCTTCTTCACTCAGAGTTATGAAGTCTTCTAAATTTGGAATGTAAAAATGACTTATTTTCTGAACCCACCTCCTATTTATAGTCTGAAAATTAGGGTTTGCACTTGGCTTGTGTACTAGGTGCACTCTTGGAAAACTTTGAACCTAAATTTGACCCCCTCAATGACCTCCAAAATCATTTATGTCTGCACTGTTGATCTCCTGGCTATCAAATTATCTTATCGAGGCAATTTTTTGAATTTTTTGAATTTTTTGGAAAATTTATAATTTTTTCTTGAGGTGGCATACCTCTACCTTGCTTTCATTGGGGAATCTTTTGATTGAATTTATTTGACACAACGTGATGAACTACATTGTATCAAGGAAGGGGCAAAATGTAGACACTAAAAAATGTCTTAGTCAGTGAGTGTCATTTTTCGTGGTCTTCGTCTCTGTATAATTAAATAATTTTAATTATCCTTGATCACATTCCTTTATTAATTAAATAGCTTTTAATTATTTAATTAATTCAATTCTTAACCTTTATTCTACGAGGATCAATTAAATAAAATGGCTCGAATGGCTCTCTATAAAAGAAGCCTTCCTCCATTCTTGATTTAACAACCACTTATCTCTGACTTTCATGGTTAGTTTTTGTAGGTATTTGCACATGTTTAGTTCGATCCAAGGGCATATTTACAAAGGAAGATTTAGGAGAGACAAGAGAAGTTAATCAACTTCAAACATGGGGAGTTCTTTTACTTGTTTTTTTTCTGCAATAATTAAATAAATTATTATTTATTTAATTATTTTCCTTTTATCATTCGTCTATAGTCAAATGAGAATTATTTTCCAACATCATTCTTCTCCCCCATTAAATAATTAATTTAAATTAGTTCTTTAATGTCTAATTTCTATTTCTTGCCATTTAATTAAATTGATTTCATAAATCAATGTAATTAAATTCCCATATTCTCCCTCTTCCAAATAAATAATTCATTCAAATGAATTATTTATCCTCCACCTATCTAGAGATTCCTTCTTATGAATTAAATGATTTCAATTTTTAATTCCCCCATTTTCTTCCTCCAATATCTCACTTTTGAATCTCAGTCATCGATTCATTCTAGTCTCTTTTTAATCTTGACTATCTATTTTGTAACCTCCAGTCTCCTATGTTGCATGTATTCTTGTCCATCGATCTTGGAATCTTTCTAGAAGATTGATCTTGACTGTCCATTTGAATGGCTCTCTATAAAATAAGCCTTCCTCCATTCTTGATTTAACAACCACTTATCTCTGACTTTCATGGTCACTTTTTGTAGGTATTTGCACATGTTTAGTTCTATCTAAGGGCATATTTTCAAAGGAAGATTTAGGAGAGACAAGAGAAGTTAATTAGCTTCAAACATGGGGAGTTCTTTTAATTAAATATTCTCATTTTCCTCATACTTCTTTTTTTTCTCTTGTTTAGATTGGGTTATTAGCTTAGAAGTGTTGTGGTTATCACTAGAATCTAGGCTGCTCAATTTTCCCCATCTTATAAGTTGATAAGATAAATTTTTCTTGTTATTTCTTAGATTAATGTCTTTTTCCTTCTTAGTTTAATTTTGATTTTGCGGCTAATCTTTGGCTTTTTTTTGCAGGTTCATTTGTCCAAGACTTGAATAATGAAAACATAAACTCTCATTTGTCAAAGACCAATGACTCAAACTACTAATTAGTGTTTTGTAGGTTAGATTGTCAGAGAATCTATCTTGAAATATTGTGTCTTATTTTATATATTAGATCACATTTAGATTAGTTGGTTTAAAAAGAACTTGAGTGTTTTCTTTGAAATTATAAGCGGGGTTAAAATTAACAAGTGTTTGTTGTATCTTGTGGTTTGAGTTTTTGTCATTGAATGTGTATTATCTTCTCTCACACAACTTGGCAATCTTGAGAATCAAAATTATTCCTTTGAAATCATGTATAACCACCCACACATTTCAATTTGGATTTAAAATTAACCCCATGCAAGTGTGAGGAAAAGGAATTGTGTATGCTCTCTCTTTGCACTTCGTGCAATCTAGGAGATCAAAAACAACATATTTCCTTTCTTTATTTTAGAGGGCATGCCTCAAAAGAGGAAACAACCCAAGTGGTACTATTTCGATCCGCTATATAAATTATCATGATTATTGGGAAAGTCTTCAATCAACTAGTGCATATGTTTTATACTCACAAGTGCGACCCCTAGTTTTCATGTGACACATCAAAATCCTTTCTTAGGAAGGGACTAAGATGCCTCTTAATTGAGCTAATATTTTCACATGTATAGCCACTAGTATTTCCCCAAAACATAGAATAAGAACCTTTGTTAGTGGCCAAAATCCTTTTTACTTGCTAGCGTAGGAACGGTCATTCTGAATCTACCCCATGTCTTCACTATTCATGTGTAGAGGTATCAATTCCTCTTTGGGGGAAGTGTTCCCATGTCATGTAAGGGGGGTCCACTGTCACCAATTCTCTAGCTATCCACCTTTTTTAAGTGGCTGGAGAAATCCAAGTGAGGATCTAGCAAGTAGTATCTCTTCCTATCGTAGGTTGTGCAAAGTGTTTTCCATTTCATGTCAAGATTAAACTCAAAAAAATTATTTCTAATGCGTCTTGCGTGTGTTTTCAAAAAAAATCTCAACCAAACATCTCACCTAGGAATTTGCAACATCTCAACCTTGCAAACCCCAAAAATATCCAAAATGAACCTATTATTTAAATCTCTTGAGGGAATCATCCTTCAATTTTGATCTTTCAATCCTTACATTCTGCCTAGTCCTTGCATATCCTCCACCCTTCCATATCCATCATTGGTAGAACAAACCTTTAGCTTGCACTTAAGTTACTCTTCCTAGATTTTGAAATTAAACCTTTGGCTATTAATCACCTGTATCACTTGAGGTTTATCATCCTTGAGTTAGGGTATTACCATTATCTTGGAGTAGGGAAATATTTTTGTAGTTCATCATCTTCTACATACCCTCTTTTGATGACTTATCCTTGTGTTTATCTATCGTAACATAATTAAAGCCTTGCATCATAATTATCTTCAGACCTAGAGTTTCCTTGAGCTCTTGGATTCTTATCATATAAATATTATCATACCATACCATTATCATATCTAATCTTAGAGTCATATCCTAATCTTAGGTCTCATACATTATCTTGTCCTAGGTTGAAGATTAGAACAATTTCCCATGACCCCTAGAACAAGAGTAAATATATTTCAAGAAGAAGGGAACCCTTGCAGAAAAGAATTTGATGGGGAAGATCACATTAGGGTTGCAACTAGTGAAACAAATGAAGCTGATAATGAAGAAATAACCCAATCCCATATAGATGAAGCACTTAATGATCATAGATTCACTAAACTTCTTACGAAGGTAGTCAAACATAATATGCAAAATACTTCAAGGCCCTTGTTGATGATGGAATCAAAATACCTCCTGATTTTGATATATCCTTACTTGTGATGAATGATAAACATGAATCTAGTGAACCTAAGAATACAAAAACAAACAATGAGGATAGAAGAAAAGATTACAGATCCTTTTATTTACAACCTAGTTGCAAGAGATATACAAATATGTCAAAACCCGCACCTACAAATAATACTATTTTGGATGAGCTTAGAGCACTGAGACAAGAATTGGACACTCTCAAGAATAGTTAACATCATCCTACAAGTTATCTATTGAAGATATATGTCTTCATCCTTTTGATCCGATCATACCAAATCCACCTTTTCCTAGTCATTGGGACATACCAAGAGTTGATAAATATAAGGGAAAAGAAGATCCTAAGGACCATTTAGGAGAATTTTGTGTGGCTACCTTGGAATTTGTAGTTGATGAGACATACCTTATTATATTATTCCCTTGCATTTTAGGAGGAGAAACTATGGAATGGTTTTCGTGATTACCCCGACCATCAAATCTTTTCAAGAATTGTTTGATAGATTTGTCTCCAATTATAGTTTCAATTGTGAACTTAAAGTGATCATGAAAAACCTTTTTAACACCAAATAAAAAAAAGGAGAATATTTTGTCATTTTTATAAAGATGAAGACATTTAAGAAAATGATTACCTTATACCATTCTAGACAAATAATTGGTTGACTTCTTTTGTCAAAATTTAAACAAGGAAATTGGAAAGGAACTTCACCTCAAATGCTTGGATTCATTTTATGAAGTCATAGAAATGGGATTTTGAATCGAACAAACTCTCATCGATGATGGAGCTATTAAACTTAATAAAAAAAAAGATAAAAAATAAGGTTTGAGCAACAAGACACCTTTTTGGGTTAAGAACAAGAATGTGGTCAATGACGGAGTTGTTGATGTGAAAATGAATAAAATATCATCACTTTTCTATAGCCTTAAAGGTTCATCTTCAAACAAAGGAAAATAAAAACAAAGAAGCTTCCCTAAACGAAATTTTACACCATTGGGATAATCACTTGAATCCGCATTAAAATAAGCCCTTGAAAATAATCGTATAACACTACCTGAGAAGAAAGAATATAATCCACAAGTCAAACTCCCATGGTGGAATGATGATAACTTTTATGACTATCATGGACACAAAGGACATAAGACTAATAGTTGCAATAAAATTTGACATCTAATACAAGATCTTATTAATGAATGTAAGATATTAGTTGATGAACACACTCCTTCTAGTAACTCTGATCGTGAGATGTTTAAAAACCCTTTCCCTAAGCGTGAAAAGGATAAAGGAAAGGCACTTGAATCTGGTGATGGTGTAAACTATACTATTGGTAAGTATGATTATATCATAAATAACATCAGTGAGGTTGATAATCATGTGAACACTTTCATTATAAAAGGCTACAAACCTGATTGCAATGTTACTACCCATAGAGGTACAGTTACCCTTAGGGGTCCTAATTCAAAACCCATTGCACCAACTTCATGATACAACCTCATAGAGAATTTAGGTAAAATTCCTACACAAATTTCTATACTCTAGCCACTACACCTATCTCCTGAGCATAAAGCTATCCTATATAATGTGCTTGCTACTACTACAATGCCTGTAGACCTACATGTAGATCAATTCCAAGCTATGGTGGGACACATCACCTCTCCTCACACTCTCGATTTTACTGAGAATGATGATTCATCCATCTAACAACCATATAATGCAACTTTACACATTGAAGTCCTTGTCCATAATGTTAAAAGAAAGTGAGTTCTGATAGATAGAGGAGCACGTCTTAATATTTGTACTCAAAAATTGATCACATAATTAGGGTTCTATGAAAATACAATTGATCCAAATAAAAAGTTTACCATAAAGGCATATGATGAAGAGGAACACTAGTCTAAAGGATCAACTATTGTACCAATCAGGGTTGGGTCTGTGGTAAAGGATGTGGTTTTTCAAGTTCTTGATCTTCCTCTAACCTATAACATCCTCCTTGGAAGACCTTGGATTCATGCAATGCAAGAAGTACCTTCTACATACCATCATTGCTTTAAATTCCCACACAATGGTGTCAAAATCACAATACAAGGGGATCCAAACCCTTTCATGTATTTCCATAATATAAGTCCTAAAAATAAAGTCATAATCCCAAGCAATCATGAAGCATTTCCTTCTCAAGAATATGTTGATCCTGAGTCCTTAAAAGCACCCACCTCAAAATCCAATAAAGTAGAAATTAAAATACAAGTAAAAGAACAAGGTGTAGGAGAGTATACCTTGAATCATGCTCTTTGTAAAGGAAAGCTACCTTTATCTCCCCATACCTATTCCAAGCCATAGATGACTAAGACTAAATCAGATACAAATACTATGGTGATTTGTAAATAAGCTACTTTCAAAAAATGGGGAGCCCTTTATAATGAAATAGAAGAAGTTGATCTCCTGAAATGGCTATACAAAGATGAAGATACATAAAAAGAAAAAACTAAAAACCTAAAGAGAAAGATACCTATTGAATAGTATGACAAAGGATTTGACCTTATGAAATAAATGGGGTATGATGGTAAAAGTCCTCTAGGCTTATAGAAACAGGGTATCTTGGAACCAATATAACCTACTCGAATGCAAAAAGTCCCTAGTTTTGGATAAGACACACAAAAAGATAAGACCTTGAGTACCGCTTGTACTTCAACTAAGGAATTAGATTCCTCTAATGCTACTTAAACAAATGAGGAAAGTGCCATCAATGAATTCATTGACATTTATGACTATGATAGTGTCCTTACCCTTGAATCCATTCAAAATCTTGACTCATATTATGACCCTTTACCCCTAGTTCACCCTGAACTCATTGGTGGGGATTAGAAGGGATTTCCACAACTAGATTTATTTCATAATGATGAGTCAATCATAAAACTTATAGGATGACAAGAAGACACACCTCTTAGGGATAATAAAGTAGGTTTCACCATATAACTCAATAGTGTGGCTTAATTTGGGGAAGGTGCCAAGTCTTTTAGTCGCAAAATTATTAAAAATATAAATAGGTCATCTAGTGAAAATTGTTTTACGATGCTATTAGACCCAAAAAAAGTAAAAATAAAAGACGTATCCAAGGGTGAAAACCTCTCTAAGGTTCCTAAGGATGGAAGGCTTGACACACTTCCCTTAGAAATATATCAGAAAAAATTATCTATGTTGGTGGAGATGACAATACCAACAAATTTGGGCACAGAAGAAAAATCAAGGATAATTCATCTAGAAGAATCATTAACACTTGAAGAGAGAATGGAACATATATAGTTTTACAAGGAAAGACAAGTCAAATTTGCATGGTCTTATGTAGACATACCAAGAATTGATCTAAACTTAGTAATGCATCACTTGTCTTTGCCACTGGGGGAAAACCCCGTTAAGAAAAAGCTGAGAAAAATTCACCTACATGTCACTCTATTGGTAAAAGCTGAATTAAAAATGTTGCTAGATATGGGATTTATAAGACCTATTGAATATGCTGATTGGATTTCAATCTTAGCACTAGTTTAAAAACCTAATGGGACTATCCGTGTTTGCATAAATTTCAGATATTTAAACAAAGTTTTACCTAAAGATGATTTCCCACTTCCAAATATTGACATGATAGTGAATTTGACAGTAGGGCATGAAATTTTGTCCCTCGTGGATGGATTTTCAAGGTATAATCAAATTAAGACAACATTCACTTGTCTTTCGGGAACCTTCTATTGGAATGTCATGCCCTTCGGGTTGAATAACACCAAAGCTACATACCAACGTGCAATGACTACTATCTTTCATGAAATGATGCATAGTTATTTGGAAGACTATGTAGATGATTTGTTGGGAAAATCCTACACCAGAGTTGGACATCTAGAGATCATGGATTTTGTTTTGACAAGAATAGAACAATACAAGGTCTGGTTGAATCCAAAGAAATGTTTCTTTGGGGTAACCTCTAGGAAACTCGTTGGATACATTGTCTCATCTAGAGTAATTGAAGTTGATCCTACAAAAGTAAAAGATATACTTGAAATGACTTCACTGAAGAATATCAGTCAGTTGCAATCTTTACAAGGAAAACTTTAGTCTATCCACTATTTTATAGCATAATTTGTAGATAAATGTCAACCATTTCAGCATCTGTTACACAAGAATGTTCCATTCAGATGGGATGACAAGTGTGAACAATATTTTTAGAAAATCAAAAAGTATATAGTTACACCACCACTATTACTACCCTATAGATGAAAAGCCTTTACTCCTTTATATATCCACAACCACCACAACACTGGTGAAATTTTTCCACAACATGACTTTGAAGGAAGGGAATGTGCAATCTATTACATCAGTCGTACTCTAGTGGGGTATGAGCTTAATTATAGTCCTATTGAAAGAGTGTGCCTTGCTATATTTTTTTCCTCATAGAAGCCATGACATTACATGCTTACACACCAAAAAAATCTCATTGTAAAAATTGATCCTCTTAAGTACCTCTTGAACGAAGTAGCACTCACAGGATGATTGGCTAAATGGGTTATGATTCTTAGCGAGTTTGATATTGAGAACATGGAAAGAAAAGAAATCAAAGGAAAATATATAGTAGATCATCTCGTTGATGCTCCTATGATAGATGATCATCCTCTTATTACAGAGTTTTCTGATGAATCAATATTCAACATGGAATCTACACAACTTTGGACTTTATGTTTTGATGGATCCTTCACACAAGGTGGTTTTGGCACTGGCATTCTCTTTGTCACACTACAAGGGGATTGTATACCTAAAGCTTATAAGATACAATTTCCATGTACTAACAATATTTCCAAATATGAGGCATTACTTTCTAGGCTCCATATGGCTATGCAATGGAAAATCCTAGAGCTACGTGTCTTTGGTGACTCTCAACTAGTGATCAGACAAGTTGATGATGACTATAAAACAAAAGATGAAAAATTGATGCCGAAATGGTGGATGATTTCACATCAATTTATTTTTGAGTAGATCTCTCGAGATAGCAACAAAGCTACTAATGCAATGGAAAAAATTGGTTCACTTGTGGAAATTCCAAGCAATGCCACCTACTGTGAGTTCTTGGTAGAGCCTCTTTTGGAAACTACTTACAATGTACCACAATTTGAAATGATCTGCTATATTATTGGTCCTAAATCTCAATGGTATGGGGATATTTATACCTATCTCCATGATAAAATCTTTCCATCAGACCTATCCAATAAATCCCGTAAAGCTTGTATCTGTCAAGCCTCCCGTTACATAATCTTAGTCGATGCCCTTTATCATTGAGGTCTTGATGGTACTAAACTTTGATGTCTCGAGCATGACAAGGTCAAAAATATTTTTTGAGAAATACATGAAGGTATCTATGGGGCACATTCTAGTTGTCCTATCTTAGCCAATAAACTCTTTTGTATGGATTATT
Organism: Sequoiadendron giganteum; assembly: GCA_007115665.2. Lineage (NCBI taxonomy): Eukaryota > Viridiplantae > Streptophyta > Pinopsida > Cupressales > Cupressaceae > Sequoiadendron > Sequoiadendron giganteum. Next base: position 25,205,998 of record CM021102.1, read on the forward strand.
ATTGGCCTACAATGGAAAAAGGATGCTTATCAATTTGTTAAAAATGAAAGTAGTGTCAAAAACATATAAATTTGATACATGCTCCTACATAAGAATTATAGTCTCTTGCTGCACTTTGGCCCTTTTATTAGTGGGGACTCAATCTCGTGGGCAAGATGCATCCACCTTCATCCAATGGTCATAAGTTCATTCTCATTGCCACAAACTATTTCACAAAATGGATTGAATTTGTCCCCCTCGCTCATATCATTGGAAAACAAATAGACACTTTCATACTAAACTATATCATCTACCATTATGGTGTTCCTTTATCCATTATCACAGATAATGGTCATCCGTTAAAAAATCAAGATGTCTATGAACTCTATGATAAATTCCATGTACAACATCATTTTTCTACACCTTACTATCCTTAAGGTAACGACCAGGCTAAGGCCTCTAACAAGACCATTCTCAATTTTTTTAAAAGAGTCAATGAATCTGGTTGAGATTCGCATGTTCAACTAAATCCTACCTTGTGGGCTTACCGTATGAGTGTTTGCACTCCATATGCCATCATCTATGGATCTAAAGGCATCTTTCCCATTGAGGTTGATTTTCCTTCTTTATGGGTTTCCTTGTGCATCATCTATGGATCTAAAGGCATCTTTCCCATTGAGGTTGATTTTCCTTCTTTGTGGGTTTCCTTGTGCAATCAAATTAGTGATGAAGACTACCGAGTTTCTCATTTACAAGAATTAAAATTGTTGGATGAAAGAAGACAAACTTCTTTCAATCATCTCAGAGCATACCAACAATGGATGTGCCAAAGTTATAACCATAAAGTGAAACCACGTACATTCGAGATTTGGGATCTTTTCCTTCATGAAAATCCCCGCAATCAAAAAGAAAGAGAAAAGAAAGGAAAATTTGAGCCTAACTGGTTGGGTCCATATGTTATCACTGTTGTGTATGGATCTGGGGTATACCAGTTATCTAATCTATAAGGTGAATTACTTAGTGAACCCATCAACAGTATGCATATTTGTAAGTTTTATACCTAAGTACTTCAGAGAGTACACTCTTTTAAAGTGTTGAAAGAATACAAAAAATTGGAAAAAATTCCTGAAAAAAATATAAAAAATAGAAAAAAGTCCTGAAAAAATACAAAAAAAAAGAGAAATCAGTTCGTTCAATGGTGAAAACCACTTCGGTGGTGCCTTGAGCAAGTACCATGGTGAAAACCGAGAAATCAACGCCATGTGTAGAGTTTTTTCTCCTCTTTCCTTTGGAGGTCCATTTGATTTTTCCATCTCATTTCCATTAACCCTCCACTTTGTAATCACCTTTTCACACTCACCATGGCTTGTGAATTGTGAAAGGAAAAGCAAGAGTGTGGAAACGCTTTCCTAATGCTAAAACCACAAAGGAGAAGTGCATAGACTAGTTTTAAAACTTAATATGCACACATACAGGATAACAAGAGTAACAAAAATAAAGCATACAAACAAAGAAGACAACAAATTTACGTGGGAAAAACCTTTCGACAAAAACCCAACACACTAAGAGCAATAACTTTGTATTATAGTAAAAAAATTACATACAAAGTTAGTTGACCTCTCTCAGACTTCCTTCTCTATATTACAATGCTATTACAACATACATCGAATTCAGAACTTTCCGTCAGCCCTCAGTGACTTCTTACAATACACTCAACTATTACAAGTCTTACGTGCATTATTTTTAAATCAACCAACCAAACTTTGTAGTTAATTCACATAGCGATTTCACATATTTAAACATTCGACCAATGATAGTTGATTTACAACACAATGTAAAATCAATGAATGAGATCGCACCACATCTCGTCATGCCATTCATTCATCATGTTGACTATCAAAGCAGTCAACTATGCCTTGAGCAACTCCTATCATGCTACTATGGCATGTCCTAATGACCATTGCGGTATGGCGATAATCGTCTGACCGCCATATTCCACCAAGACACGCGTACACATCTTGTGCACTTTTGGGGAATCAAAATGGAATCTACAATATTCCCAACAAACTTCTCTAAAACAACATATGTTCAAAGCCTACTTACCACGCATGCCACCAAGTGTCAAACACTCAGATAATTTTGCTCGGTTCATAAGAGTTCATCGGTACTCTCATCAACTGAGCACAAAATAAAATGAGCACTGTTGGATTAGTCAAATCTCAACCATAGATCAAGATCCCCATTCACTGGTACACTTATGCTATGGTCCCCACCAAGTCACTTCCATATACCATCGGTCCATTGGCGTAGCCTGACAAAAGGTTCCACCGATGACCCCAAGTCACACCGACAGAGCATATCATTCTATCATTGAGACTACCGATCGAGTTCCATCGATGACGCCAAGTCTCACTGACACAATGCCTATCACATATCGACATATCAGTGAGACAACACATTATCACTCACCGATATACGATCATTCTGCCGATGAATCCAAGGACCAACGTGTTGCCACCAAAGATAAAGGAATGACTTCATGGTAGGGAGAGTAAATTTGTCAAGTCCTTAATAGAGTCTCATTTTCTAACAAGCTCCCACTTGATGAAGACTTACTGGCTTCCTTTAGACTTCAAATTTACTAAAAATCATAGGCCCCAAGGCCCATCGAACTTGTGCACCATCTGAACTTTTCCATGCTCAGTGGCTTTGTCAATGCATCAGTAATATTATTCAAAGTATCCACCTTTTCTAAACAGACCTTTCCATCCTCCATCATATCTCGAACAAAGTGATACTGCACATCGATATGTTTCATCCTGACATGGAAAGTTGGATTCTTTACCAAAAAAATGGCACTCTGACTATCACAACAAATTGTAATCTATCCTGCATTAAAACCAATATTAGAACACAAACGACTGAGCCAAACAACTTCTTTGTAGGAATGTGTTGCTCACATGTATTCAACCTTTGTAGTGGACAAAGTGACTACAACCTGTCAATTGCTCATCCAACTAATTGCACCACCATTTAACATGAAAGTGTATCCACTAGTGAATCTTCTGCTGTCAATGTCCCCTGCCCAATCAGAATCTACATATCCATGAATGCTGAGAATTCTCTATGATGCAACCGAGTTGCCATGGTAACATAGAGCATATTTTGAAGTTCCTTTAAAATATGTAAACACTCTCTTCACAACATCCCAATGTGTCCTTCCTAGATTTTCCATAAAATTGCTAAGAACTCCCACCGCTTGGGACTTGTATGGCCTTGTATAGACCATTGCATACATTAAGCTGCCAACAACACTTGAAAAAGGCACACTGGTCATGTCCTCCATCTCAGTGGAAAATTTTGGACAGTCTTCAATAGATAGCTTCATTCCCCGCAAGACTGGAACAACTATGCTTGCAATCATTCATACCAAATCTCTCCAGAATAGTGTTAACATACTTACTCTAGCTAACCCAAATCTTTCTACTTGTTTTGTCCTTGGTTATTTTCATACCCAAAATATACCTTGCTGCACCGAGATCTTTCATTTTGAACTTTGCAGAGAATTGAGATTTAAGATCAGAAATCATAGACTTACTATTTCCTATGAACAACATATCATCCACAAACAGGGTAATAATAAGTACACGATCATTTTAAGATTTATAATATACATAATGATCATATTTTGATCTCACAAATCCCATAGACAACACAAAAGTGTCAAATTTCTGGTACCACATTCTAGGAGACTGTTTCAAACCATACAAAGATTTCTTTAATTTGTAGACTAGACTTTGTTTACCTTTTTCAACAAAGTGCTCAGGCTGAGACATATAAATTTCTTCTCCAACTCTCCATGGAGAAACACTTTACATCCATCTGCTTGATCTCTAAGTCATACACGACTGTTAGTGACAAAAGAAATCTGATAGATGTCAGCTTTGCTATAGGAGAAAATATTTATGCATAATCAATTCCCTCTACCTGGGAATACCCCTTTGCAACCAACCTTGCTTTATACTTTTGAACACTGCCATCTAGACTAGTCTTCTTCTTAAATACCCATTTACAAGCAATAGGATTTTTCCCTTTAGGAAAAGGTACCAAATCCCAGGTTTCATTTTTCTGCAATGATTCCATTTCTTCATTCATGGCTTCCAACTAGGAATTTGAATTAGACATGTTAATTGCCTCTTTTAAAGTCCTAGGCTCATCAATGCTAGTAATCAAAGCATAGGCACAGTTCAAATCTAACATAGAGAAACCATACCTATTAGGTTATCATTTTTCACGTGTAGACCTTCTTACTAGCTAAGGTTGTGGTTCTTCATCTTTAGAACTTTCAGAGCTACTTGAACTCTCCTTAGTTTCAGGTACACCATGTAGTTCCTCTTTTTCTAGAGTCTGAGGAATTTCAACTACATCATTCTTCTTTTCTCTTTTATTTGTCTCTAACTGTGGATCAGCTACTGAAGGTTTCAACTCATGAAATAATACACTTCTTTTGTATAGAACCTTCTCAGTATTAGGATTCCAAAGCTTGAATCCCTTCACACCAACACCATATTTGATGAAGATACATTTAACAACCTTGTTCTCCAACTTTGATATTTTCTCATTTGGCACATATGCATATGCCTCATAGCCAAAGACAAGAATATGTCTCAAAGAGGGCTTCTTACCAGACCATGCTTCCAAAGTTGTTTTGTCAACAAAAGAAGAATAGGGTGAATGATTTACTAGGTAACATGTTGTAGCCATAGCCTCAACCCAGAACTTTTGTTCCAGACCACAACTGCTCAACATACTTCTCACTCTGTCCATTAACATTATGTTCAACCTTTCAAAAACTCCATTCTATTATGGAGTATAAGGTGTATTTTTATGCCTTTTAATCCCATGGTCTTTGCAGTACCTTTCAAAATCTGCAGAATGAAACTCTCTACCATTATCTGTCCTCAAGCATTTAATTTTCTTTCTAGTTTGATTCTCTACCAAAGTTTTAAATTCTTTAAACTGACTAAACACTTCTGATTTACTTTTAAAGAAGTATACAAATTCCCTTCTCGAATAGTGATCAATAAAAGAAACATAATATCCAGACTTCGATAATGAAGGAACATTAACTAGACCAAACACATCAAAATGAACATAATCTAGTACACCAGAAGATTTATGAGGACTCGAATAAAATGAAACACGGTGTTGCTTCCCATAAGTACAGTGTTCGCAAAAATTGAACTCAAGGTTACAATCATCAAGCCCTTCAACAAGATTTTTATTTTTCAAGGATTTTAAACCTTTCTCACCTATGTGACTGAGTCTATGATGCCACAACATGGTCTTCTCTATTGGGAGTTTCACCTCCAAGGAAATTGCACCTAGAAGAGCTTCATCATCCTTCTCTATAGGAGCAACTTTGCTTGACTTTACAAAGACATTGTTACATTGAATAGGACATGCATCCAACTTCTATAGAGTGCTAGTACATACACCCTTAGCCAACACCATAGTTCCTCTAGCCATCTTACATCCTTTACTCGAGAGAGAAACTTCCACACCAGCATCATTAAGCTTACTGACTGGAAGTAAGTTATGAGCCAATCTTGGTATGTGTAGGACATCACTAATCCCTTTGATTCTTTTGTCGGGGAATTGTATTTTGACTCTTCCACGGCCAACAATCTCCAGTGTTGAATCACTTGCCATGTACACCTTTCCACCATCATACTTTTCGTACTTAGTGAACCACTCTCTATGGGACGTCATGTGAAAAGATGCACCTGAGTCAACCAGCCAGATATCATCTGATGCCTGAGTCACCAAGGATGCAATGAAGGAATTTGCATCACTCTAAGAAGAGTCATTGTCTGAAGAGTTATTCTTATTCTTCTTCTTCTTCTTACAATCCTTTCGAATATGGCTAGGCTACCCACAATTCCAACATTTCACCTTGGACTTTTTACTAAGAGACTTTGATCTCCCTTAAGATTTTGATTTAGAATTCTTGTCCTTTTTTGGCCATCTTTGAAGACTTCCTTTGCATCTCTTCTAATAGAATTGAAGCAACCATTTCTTCCATCTTGAAATTAGTGGTCGTAATTCTAATAGCCAGTACAAGATGATCCCAAGTGTTAGGTAACGAACATAACAGGAGCATGCAACAATCCTCCTCCTCTATGTTCACACCCACATATGCCAACTGAGTAACACTCATATTTCATTGAGTTCAGATGGTCTGCAATAGATGCACCTTCTTCCATCTTCAAATAGTACAACTTATTCCTTAGGAGTAGCTTATTCACCAAAGACTTTTCATGATAAATATCACCAAGATTCTTCCATAACAAAGCTATAGTCTTCTCCTCATGGATGTTCAGGAGTACGAAATTGGATAGACTAAGTCTTATCATACCTCTCACTTTTCTATTTGCAAGGTCCCAATTTTCTTGTTTCATACCTTGTGGCATAGTTCCAAACACAACAACCTAGAGGTCTCTATCTACAAGCAAGTCTTCCATTTTGAATTTCCACAACTCAAAGTTACTACAATTGAATTTTTCAATCTCTACTCTACCTGATGTACTCACCATCTCAAAAAAAACTAGGTTCTAACTTTGTTAGACTCCCACTGGAATAGTATTAGCACAAAAAAATAGCCCTACTAACAAGGATAACACAACTAGCCAGGCTCTGATACCACTTGAAAGGAAAATCAAGAGTGCAAAAACACTTTCCTAACTCTAAAACCATAGAGGAGAATTGCAAAGAACAGTTTTAAAAATAAGATGCACACATACAGGATAACAATATTAACAAAAATAAAGCATACAAACAAAGAAGACAACAAATTTCAATGGTAAAACCCTTTCGAGAAAAACCCACCACACCAAGAGAAATCACTTTGTATTACAGTAAAATATTTACATACAAAGTTAGCAGACCTCTCTTAGACTTCCTTCTTTGTATTACAATGCTATTGCAACATACATTGAATTCAGACTTTTTCATCAGCCCTTAGTGACTTCTTACAATACACTCAACTGTTACAAGTCTTACATGCATTATTTTTAAATCAACCAACCAAATGAGTGTATTTACACCTCTTTCTGACAATAAAATATGATCCCTGACCAACCACCCTCCAATCATGCATCGGGCCGCCCGAGATTTACTTATGTTTTCCATTATCAGATTCTATCAACCACTGAATCAAACTTTGCAGTTAATGCACATATCGCTTTCACAGATTTAAACATTCGGCCAATGACAGTTGATTTATAATAGTGATGTAAAATTAATGAATGAGATCGGATCACGTGTTGTCACACCATTCATCCATCGCTTTGACTATCAAAGTGGTCAATTATGCCCTGAGCAAATCCTACTGTGCTACCACAGCATGGCCTAACAACCACTGCAGTATGGTGATAACTGTCTGATTGCCAGACCGCCAGAGTCCTCCAAGACACGCATACACATCTTGTGCACTTTTGGGGAATAAAAAGGGCATCTACAATATTCCCAACAAGCTTCTCTAAAACAACATGTGTTCGAAGCCTGCTTACCTCGCATGCTGCCAAGTGTCAAACACTCAGATAATTTTGCTCGGTTCACAAGAGTTTGTTGGTACTCTCCTCAATTGAGCGCAAAACAAAATGAGCACCGTTGGATTAGTCAAATATCAACCGTAGATCAAGATCCCCATTCATTGGTACACTTATGTTGTGGTCCCCACCAAGTCGCTTCCATCTGCCATTAGTCCATTAGCGTAGCCCAGTGAAAGGTTCCACCGATGACCCCAAGTCACACCGACATAGCATATCACTCTATCGTTGAGACTATCGATCGGGTTCCACCAATGATGCCAAGTCTCACCAACACAATTCCTAGCGCATATCGGCATATCGGTGAGACAACACATTGTCACTCACTGATATGTGATCATTCTACCAATGAAGCCAAGGACCAACATGCTGCCACCAAAGATAAAGGAATGACTTCATAGTAGGGAGAGTAAATTCGTCAAGTCCTTAATAGAGGCTCAAACCAACAAGTTGAGGCACATTTTCCAACAAATTGTTTGACATTCCTCTAGCTTGCTCGCTTCACCAGGCATACTAAGTTGGTCCTATCCCTCTTTAGGGCATTTCATCAACCTTCGCTATGGGTTGGGATACTCAGCATCTTGCGGTAAGAGAAACTATCCTCTCTATTTGTCGGCTTGCTTGCAATTCATCTCATTTCATTGTAAAACTAAAAAATCCAAAAAAACAAATATTCCAAAAATCCAAAAAAATAAATATTCCAAAAATCCAAAAAAAATCAAATATTCCAAAAATCCAAAAAAATTAAATATTCCAAAAATCCCCAAAAAATAAATATTCCGAAAAATCCAAAAAAAAATAATAATTTTGAAGCTACAAAAAAAATCAGATAAACTTCAAAATAATCTAGAAAATAGTGATACTTTTAGATCGCTAGACAACTTTGAACTTCAAAAAAATCAAACACAACATGATCAACAATCAAGCAGACATTGCAACATACCCATCAATACCCCTTTCAAATTCAACCAAACACATAAACTGTGACAAGAATCCGTTGCACAGTTAAACATGATGTTTGTTTGTTTGTCGGTCTTTTGATTGATTTATGATTTTATCTTTGGTGGCATGTCTTTTAGCTGCTCGAGGATGTCTTAGACTAAAGAGGTGAGGATGAGGCATGTTCACTTGTTTTCTGTCTGTGGATTGTTTCTTATTCATAGGATGACTTGTCTCAAGACATGGTTGTCTAAAATCATTGAGGATCAATGAGTCTCGTGTGGATAAGAACATTCCTTGTCTGATAGTGTCTTCTAGGCAATAAGTATTCAGGTCATCTAAGCTTCTTATACCTAGATGCTTATAATTCATTTCTAAATAGAAGTGTAAACAATATTCATGTCATCTAGATGTTCATGTTATCTAGACCCTTATACTAATTCATGACATAATAATCTCTATGATGATAAAGCACTTTGTAAAGCACAAGAAGCTTCATCACCTTTATTTCCTTCATATCTCCTTTTCATCTATCATTTCTTCCATCATCCATTTCCTTCATCATTTCATTTTCTTCATGCTCCTTATTTGAAAGGGTAAATAATCGGTTTATCTAACTAATACTTGTCTTTTAATCCAAATATCAAATCAATCAACTTTTTTTTAGCATGGGACTCTGATGCTCCCCAATCACTCAATTTATTAATCAGCCATTGCTTTACACTAGCATCAATCTCAATCAACTTAATTAGCTTATCAACCTAGCTATATTAAGAGTTTACATCAATTGTTCAGTTATTCCTATCAGTTGTGCATTTTCATCAAATGTGCATCTTTGATTAATCACTCTTGTAATATCAATTATCAAATCTTCTCCTCATGATCTATCAAGAGATTAATCTTATCACAGCTTGTTCAATCAATCTATCGAGGGGCATATCATCCTTATCATCATCCTTACTAGGATATCCTTGGGGCATGTATCAGTTAATCATTATTTTTTCTTTGAAACAACACGACATGTTGCATTGTCTCAAAGAGGGGCAAAATGTAGACACTCAAAATTTATCCTCACAATCCTCCTATTTTTTCATCTATTAATTAAATGGATAGTATTATTTGTTTAATTAATTCATTTAATACTTTCTTCTATTAATTCATTAATTCTCTTAAATAATTAACATATTATAAGAATTATAAGAATTATCCATTTGAATAATCATTTATTCATCATTTATCCATTTCATACATACTTTATTCATGCATAATAATTAAAATATCCATACATTAATTTATATGAAATCTGCATCCATTGCATATTTTAAATCATTTGCATTTTTATGAATAAATTCATTAAATTTATCATCTAATTCACAAATTCACTTTAATTCTAAATGCCTAAATCTCCATCATGTCATAAAACCTGTCATTTATCTCTCTCATTCCCATCTATTTCATTTGATTAAACAATATGAGATAATTATCAATTTCTTCATTTCATGCTTTTACTCCCACATCTCTCTCGTAACTCATATCTATCATGTGAGGAAATCTATATAAACCCCCTCTCTTCTCACCAAAAAAGATATTCAATTTTACTCACTATCCATTTATCATAGCTTTTTGTTGCATTTGTGCTTGTGAAAATCTGAGAGCACCAAATGCATAATACAAGATCTTGACGATAGGAAACCAATGGAGTTAGTTTTCTTTTGAATGCATATGTTTGGTTTTCTGTATTTTAGCTATACATATTTGCATTTGTGTTCATCTAGAAAAGATTCATTGATGTTATACTAAGATTTTGATTTCTGGTTTTTAGATTTAATTAGTTTCTCATTTTCAGCATAAACAAGAATGAATCAAAAGTTTGAGATTATCATACAAGAGAGATATGTGTCCACATTTGATCTAGGTATGATCTCATGCAAAGCCTTAACTACCTCATCCATTATTTATCTTCTCTTTTGATGTGAATCAATTATCTCTTTTCTGGTGGATGTATGAAACAAGTCTCCTAGTTGAAGCTTGTGAATAGGAGAAATATTTTTCAATTCAACATTCCATTTATTCATCAGCAATTATAATAGTTATGAAGACACAACTGGCTAGATACTAGGCTATACACTCAACAAATTTACTAGAGAATCTCCATAAGAGCCTAAATATTCACCAAGAGTATTTGTAACTTCTATAGCCTTTCCCTTATCATCAATAGCCTTTCTGGAGTCAATTATTTCAACCTTTTCTACATCTCTGAATGCATCCATGCTTTCTTCTTCTTCTTCTTCTTCTTCTTCTCCATTCTCTTCTTATTTTTCTTCATCAAATTTCTCTTCCTCATAATCATATTTATTTTCTCTTATTTCCTTTTCAATGTTTTCAATATTTTTCAGAGGAGTGACTTCAACATTTTGTATCGAAGAATGATTAGAAGTTTCCTTTGAAATTTTGTCTCTAATCATTGCATCCTTATCATCTTATTTAGTGATGTCCTTTGCTTCTGGAGGGGTTTTATCTATTGTAGCTTCTTCATTGACATCATGCTCATGTTGAGCATCATCTGCATGTGCTTCTTCTTCTTCTTCTACATTTTATTTTGGAGCACTAACTTCAAAATTTACTTCTACTTCGGCTACCGAAGATAGTCCTAACTTTTACACAATCTCCTCAGCTTTATCATTGATTTCTTTATGGATTCTCTCTAAATCACCTTTGTCTTTTCCCATTAGGACTCTAATTCTTTGTTTGGTTCTCATCTCATTTCTATATATAGTAGCCCATGTGGCTCTATTACCTTCAGAGAGTGGAGAACCAACTCATTCTAAGGCTTCATCTTTTAGACTTTCATACTCCTGTATTGCCTCTTGTCTTCTTTTCAAAAAAGTATTCCATAAATCATCATTAGGAATATCCTTCGTGATATTTCACATCTCAACTTCAAGAACAATAATGTACTTGAGAATTGCCTCAAGAATGGTGGCCTTTTCCACTTCATATGAATCCTTATACAAAGAAGTTTTTGATATCATTTAATTCTGTATAATGTTGTTAAATAGTGCCTCAAATTTCATTGGGGAGTGAGGCCTTATCGGATCATATTTTTTTCTATTTTTTTCCTTTCATAAGAGTCTTCTTTTGACTTGTCTCCATTTCTTTCTTCTTCTCTAGAGAAAATTTCTTTGTAGATTCCTTCTTTTCCCTTATGTGTATCTTGAAAGCTTCTTTCTGTTTCTCTATCTCCTCTTTGCTCTCAGTATCTATTATTTCAACTCTTCTCCTTTTTGCACTAGCTTCACCTTGTCAAGAATCACTCTTTATTTTCTTGACCAATTGTGGTACTTCTTCTTCTTTTAGTTATTCCTCTTCATCAACAACATTTACTCTAATATATTTCTCCCTTGTGGCCTATTATTTCAATCTTCTTTTGGTTGGGGCAGTAGGATGTGCAATAGTGGTGGTCCTCTTCTTCTCTACCTTGGTGGCATGCACAATCAAAGGGGATTTCTCCCTTACCAGAGGACTGGTGGTAGTTTTTCTCTTCTCTCCTATAGTAGGTAAATCCCCTGAGGAATTTTGTACAGAGGGAGGTGTGGTTCCAGTTCTACATGATCTTCTTGAACTCTTGGAAGCTTCTCCAGCACCCACATCTGCTCTTTCTCTTTCTCTAGCATACCACTCATTTTCCTCTGAAACTCCATGTTCTTGTGCATATATGTCAACCATGGCATCAATTTTTTTCCTATTATGTGGCTCTTTTTATTTCATATGGACTTTCATGGATTTTTCTTCAGAAGTACCATACTTAGGCTTTCTCTCATCCTTTAGACTCTTCAATAAAATATCTACATAGTCATTAAGATTAGCCTCGTCACCTCATAACCTAATTCTGAAACCCAAACTAATCTTGGTTCCACTGCTTCCATAATACAATGATTTGTGGAAACCAATAATGTGATACCATTTTTGTATTTTTCCACAATTGACCTAAGAATCCTCTATCCGTCATGCATTCTTCTCTGAAATGATACAAAGAAAGTAGTAAGGCCATCAACCTGCGTGTTGGTGTCTCCAAGGCTCCTCCTCATGTAATTTGTAATTTGATGAGAAACGAGCCTTCCACTTATCTAGTTAACCTTTCCAATTATAGGAACCTCCTTCAAAAAGTGGAATAGTAAGCACATAACCAAAGTTCCATACTTAAACACATATTTCTTCTTCTTGATCTCCTTTAGATTCTCCATTAGTTATTTCCTAAGAAACTCCCACAAGTCATAATTTGCACCATTCTCTACCATATCATGTGCCACATGAATTACAGTGGTAGAAACAAAATTGTCTCTATTTTTGAAGTAGATCTTGTAATCAATGACTATGGAAACATACCTAAAATTGGGGTTTCTAATAGGATTTATAGCAAGGGATCTTTGATCGAATGTAACACCAATTTTCTCCATTACATATTTATTTTTGATAGATTTAAAAAATGAGAACCGGTCTGGTGGAGAACATACCAGTGATCTCTCTTATCACCTCTTTTGTAATCATGTGTGCCATATCAGTCTAGACGAACTGATCATGAATTATAATCAAAGAAATTCTAATCCATTTGATATAATTGAAGAAATTCAGGAGCCATTGCCACACATCTAGTTTATTCTTAGCTAAGGTTTTATATTCTGATTTTAAGGTGAAGTAATTACTAGATAATTCATTTGTTCATACATCAGTTAACTTGTTGGGGGAATGCTCATCCATATTTCTATGAATTTATGTGGTGGAGCTTCTGAAATCCATGGCTATTCTTGAAATGCTAAGGTCTTTGAGGTTTTGAAACCCCTCAACTAAATCTAATTAGGTTTTTGAATTTGTATGTTAGGGCTTCCTAAAACCCTCATGTATAAAACCCTAATTCCCTAGTTTGAGTGTGCACTTTTGTTATATTCTTCTATTGACCTTTTACTCTCAGTTCCCAATTGTTTAAGTTATAACTTATGTCTTAGGTGGTTGTGTCTTGACTGAACACTTTACCCTTATCTTTCGGTTGAGGACCCATTCAAATATTTGGTCATTATCCTATGTCTGAGGGTTGAATAATATTTTTCCCAAGTCCTTATTTCCATAGGCATGATCCCTTTTAAGTCATAACATAAGTCAAATGCCTTATAAATTATTTAAGTTATGCAGGTGTCTAAATTCCGGTCATCCTTGCCAGCCTGCTGAGTTAAAATATTCATTAAAGAAGGAGCGTGGGATAGCAGGTGTTTGCCACATGTACGATGCTTTTGGTAGCTTCAAAAATTTGAAAGGTCATATAGGTGGTGGGCCCTTTGATCCAATGGTCTTGATGGATAATGTTGCTTTAATCTTCACCATTACCCACAAGTAGATTCTAATTCCCAGCATGGGAGTGGGGCTCGATACCTAGGTTGTTGATTATGGATCAACAACTCAGATTTGATGGAGTGTGATTTGATGACCATCACACACATCATTCACATTGCTATTGTGAATGATGTTGCCTTGATGTTATCTGTGATGGCCTTGAGCAATATGATGAAGATTCTAATGACTCAAATGAAAAGAAAGAAATCCAACGATTAGTTGGCAGGGTTCTATCTGTGATGGGTGATAGTCAAAGATCAATGGTGGACAACAAAGGGATATAATTGGATGACTATCACATACACTTAGTGCATTGTGATTATATACCAAGGTGAGAATGGCATATTTGTGATGGAGTGATATGGTGAGATGCGGTAGGATTTGATTGCATTGTGTGTATCATTCACATCATTGTTGTGAATGATATTTCCTAGGTGCTATTCGTGATGGTTTTGTTTCGTGCGAAGGGGAATCAAATGATCTTGATTTGAAGATGAATATCTAATGACTATTGCACCCTCCTAGTGCATCACATTTTCATGTTAAAGGCCTGGTCTCTATTCTGCAATATGTGATGAGAAACATGGTGGGGACCAGTATGAGGATGTTAACAGAAGTACGTGGCACGATATTATTGCATCACATGTACCTAGTGCATCATGATTTTATGTTCCAAATAGGTGAAGTAATGAGTCGTGTATTGAAGGAACACACATAATGTTGATCTTGAACCACATTAAGATTAGTGGTAAAATTTTAATACTTTCTCAGTGTTTGATCTCAACCATCCATCTTGCATATGATTTTTTTTTTTAAATTTCAACAACTAGCTCCTCATTTTCGTGGGTAAACTCAGATAGTAATGGCATATATGTAATTCAGCTACTAAAACAACTCCAAGTAGATCTGGATTGAATTTCTCCACTTCTCCCATTCTGTATTGACTGTTGGACAACACCATTACTCCCTTGTGTGTTGAGGATGCTATTTTCTTTTTTTAGGGCATGCGTTTCCTGATTTTCCTTGTGGATTTTTTGGGCACCCATGTCTGTATTCATGAGCGACATCATTTTGGAGTGTGCTCGACGTATCATAGCTTTTATAGCCTGGTGGTTGCTCTATTTTTGGGGGGAAGTTCAGAAATTTGAAATGAGGAGTTCATCTTTTTGAAACCCTAGTTAGGTTAGGGCTAGGGATTTTGAACTCAAATTTGAGTTATTCTTGCAGTATAAAGGAATTTTGTATTCTTTTTTTGGGTTCCACTCTCTCCAAAATTTTGTAAGTCTTTTTCCTTAGCCTATATAGTTTTTTCTTCTTTTGCACTTAGGAAATAAATGTTGTAATGTTTACTTTTTAATAACAATAGATGACCTAAATTCCCATTGCATTGTATTTAGTGGTATCTATCAGTTTTATTATTCTCTCCACTGTTGTACACATTGCCTTTGAATCAAAATAATAAAGGATTGTTTTATGGTTCTCATGTCACATTTTTTTATCATGGATGTATGAATTTGTTAGTTTCTATTCAAGGAATACAATAATTTATTTCGATTCATATATTGAGGTTGTGATGACGTAATAGGGATTGCTAAGAAGTTTGATAGTATTGATCTTTTGTTGGTTTCTTGTTGCAAGGCAATAAGTTTATTAGAAGCTAAAGGTTGGTCTATTATAGAAGTGTTACTTCATTTCTGGACTTTGCATGGATAAAGCACTGGTCAGTATATGCCCAAAATCCTAAGTCTAAGGTGAACCCAATTTCAAAAATCAAAACAAAAACCATTTACTTTCATGCATTTTATTGCTTTTGTTGGAGTGAAAAGACACTGAGAGGGGGGGTGAATCAGTGTTATTAACTTCTTTACCAAATTTAACTGAAACTGAAATAAACCAGATATATGGTCTCATTTATCAATGATAGAATCATTCATGCATTGAATGCAATCACATAAACTAAAATGAGAATAGTGAAACATATCATTTTAAAGCAATAAAGCACTGAACCAAATGAATCACATAAAATCAAATAGACATAATATATGCCGAGTGGAAAACCCTCCCGGGGTAGAAAACCACTCTTGAACCTCATGACTTTTTCAGGCTTTCATTTCAATAATCATTTTGACAATGCCTTATTGGCTGATTTCTGAGCATCGACTCAAGGAGCACCAACCCCTTTGTTTAGAGACACCAATCTCAAGGAGAACCAACCCCTTTTCTATTTTTCAATAGAACACACAATGATATAGAGGATCTCTCTGTTTCTCTAATTTATGTCAAGTGCCTCTTGACAAACAATGCATATAATTCTGAAGAGTCAAGAATGACTCTTCAGAATTCCATTCATTATCAAGCCTTCATACAACTTAAAGAAAAATCTAGTTATAGTGTCAATACAACTTCTCATCAAACTATCTTACAGTGATATGATATTTTCTTTTTCTCACTTTCAGATTTTCAATCTTTCATGATACAAAAAAATAAAATAGACAACACGCTGCGTTTTCCAATTTTCAGCATAAAATCCATTTTGTCTCTCTCATACTAAAATAAATATCTTCTACACTTTTGTACCTATTTATTTTTAGTTTTTTCAGTTATGATAAAGCCCTAATCTCTATTTTTTCAACAATTTACATATTACATCATAATTTAAAACTTTCAGTTATAGCTGAGACTGTTTTTACCAGACAAAGGAAGAGGTAACCTTTTCAAGGTTTTTACATCTTTGACAAGTTACTGTTCATGTAATACAGAGTTCGATTAACATAATCTTTCCTCCAATATTGACAAGAAAAGTAGCATGTAAAAAGTAGAAGTGATAGAACCCTATCCTGTCGAGCAGACTGCAAGGGCAAAGCTTGACCAAAAATAGTATCAAGACATGCATGAGTGCATGCATAACAACCATTGACAGAGTAACAACAACAAGTAACTGTAAGTTTAATTTCAGCAATTGAAACCTCAAAAGGAATGTTCCCATAGAGTAGTTACCCATGAACTAGGTGAAGATGAGAAGATATTCAAAGAACAATACCCATTATAATAGCTGCAAATCTTAAGTAACTGAACCAATAATTCTCAACAAACCGAGATCATTATGATGTGAAACTGAAACAACAAACTGAAGCATTTAAGAATGTTTACCAACAAATTTATGATTTCCCATGAACTGAAATCACTATCCCTTAAGTGCAACAATAGATTTAACATGATATATTAAATATATATGCATTTCTGAGAAGTAAAAATGACATGCACCAAATATGCTCGGTTACCACTTGATTTTTCTTTTTTTCCATTTTCCAAATAGAAGAAAAATGCATATATCACTAACAACCTTTCCAGTAGAGGTAATGGATCTGCACTATAGTCAAAAGGAGTACCTGAGAGTAATGATGAAGATGCTTTCAAGAAAGCGATTACTAGATCTGTAGACAAATGAAACGGCCAAGACAACTTCCAAACTTGGGCCTTCACCTAGTGGCTAGAAGCAGATACATAGAATGACCATTGTAATGGTCCTCTCATCTCCCCCACATGATTTCAACTTTCAGTAGCCCTGTAGATTTCTCAATGAAACAATTGAAAGAAAACTATCATGATGGAGGCTAGAGTAGAGTTCCAAACCCTTCGAGTAACGAAAATAATGTTTTGACCTAAACTTCCAAAACAAACACATTGTAATCCTTTGCGAAGAATGATAGTCATTTTGAGTCTGAGAGGACAATCATTAATTAATAAAAAACTCATAATAGTCATTGAAATCCGTGGGCTATTCAAAGATAATCATGCCAAAAAAAAAAAATCTCATAATACCTTTTCGATTCTGGGAAAGATCAATGACTTGCATGCTAACAAGCATTATAACATTTGACTGATTTAGACAAAGTGTAAATATTGACCAAGAAAACCTTTGAAGAGTATGATATGACCACATTACTCATCACATGTCGAATTCCCAATGAACAAGGGTCGGTCACATCCAATGTGACTTTAACATATTTACCAATGCATTTACCTGCTGTCGGCCTTTAGGACCAAATAAATGTCAAACAATAGACCCGATACAAATGCTAATGAGAGATAAAACTTTATACCATTAACCAAAGCCAATTTTCCATCACATTAAAATCCAATGCCATATAGTGCGCCAAGGATAATGACCAATGCCTTGAGAAGTGATACGGGCTAAAACAAGTTTAGTTCTTAAAGCCAATTTCCATACATGAAATGAACAAGAATGGAGAATGTGTATCACAAAGCCCATAAGCACAGTAATGATCAATGCCCTATAATATGCCAAAATCTGAATACCGAGAGCTCAAAATATTAATAAATATTCCTTGTAACAATGCCACTGACTGAGAATAGAGAAATATACCTTTGACGAATATCAAGAACATATTTCAATTTCAAGATGCTTGTAATTGATCAAGCCATAATTAATCAACCTGTAGAAAAAACTGAACATGCCAAACACATGTAATCAAGTGAAACACTGAAGCACAAATTATCAAATTAGAAACATGTCACCTGAACAATGGAACATAAAACCTGTAACGAGAATGCCTCAATTGAGATCTACACATGGAGTTTAATATTATCAATACCACCATAAATAGTAACAACTGTGAAGTAAATTATGCCAATTGGGCAAGTAGATCAACTAAGTGAGTAACCAACAAGATGTCAGAGTACCATATATTGTCATCAATGACAAATTTGCACAAGAGAGATTCAACACACTCCCCCTTTGTCCTTGACGGAAAAAACTAAGCCACCAAGCCAAGATGAAGTACCAGAACCAAATGCTCATAATTCTCCCCCTTTTTGTCACAAGGATAAAGGGAAGTCAACATAGATAAACCAAAAACAACTATGAAAAACCAACAAACTATAGAAGTAACCTTTGATCAGAAAAGTATGAGCTGAAAGAAGAGCTAACCAGATTCCCCTATCATTATGATAGATTGTTTAAGATAATAGAGATTGAGAGAGAACTCCCAATCTAGACCGAAGTCTTTCAAAAATATCTTTAGCCAATGTTTTTGCAAAAATTTCAGCAACATGTGCTTGTGTAGGAACATATGGCATAGATACCTCATTAGCCAGCACCTTTTCAAGAAGAAAATGAAACTTTATAGCTATATGTTTAGTTTGAGAGTGCATAATAGAATTTTTTGAGATATTGATTGCACTAGTGTTATCACATAGAATAGTAATAGGTTTTTGAATTTCAATACCCATGTCTGATAATGTCTATGACATCCAAATTACCTGAGTGAAACAAGAAGTGGCAGCTATATATTCTGCTTTAGTAGTAGAGAGTGAAATAGATTCTTATTTTTTGTTGTGCCAAGCCACTAAACAATCACCAAGAAAGAAAGTAGCACCACTGGTGCTTTTTCTATCATCTAGACAACTTGCCTAGTTAGAATCAGTATATGCCACTAAGGATAAATCATTACTTCTGGGATACCAGAGCCCATAATCAATTGTGCCTTGTACATATTTAAGAATTCTTCTAACAACATTGATGTGGGATTCCTTAGGAGATGCCTGAAATCGAGCAACCATGCAAACAGCTTGCATTATGTTAGGTCTTGATGCTATTAGATATAATAGGTTGCCTATCATTGAACTATAGTCAGTTGGGTTGACAATAGGAGAGTCGTCAACCTTGCTAATTTTACAGCCTGTAGCCATTGGAGTGCTAACAGGATGACATTCATCCATTTGAAACTTTTTTATCATTTCTTTTGCATATCTTGTTTGAGATAGAAAGATACCAGATTCAATTTGTGAAATTTGAAGACCTAAAAAGAAGGATAGTTTTCCCAACATAGACATTTCAAATTCAAATTCCATAATCTATGAGAATTTTTGACTCAAGGCAATATTGTTGCAACCAAAAATGGTATCATCAACATAAATTTCAAAAACAAGAATATCAGACCCTTCAATTTTAACGTATAGATTACTGTCTACTCCTCCTCTAATGAAACCTTTTGACAGTAAATGACTATCCAATCTAGAGTACCAAGCTCTAGGAGCTTTTTTTAGGTCATATAGAGCCTTTTTCAGCCTGTAGACATGATTGGGTTTGTTTTTATAGGTAAACCCTTTAGGCTATTCTATGTAAACTTCTTCTAAGTACCCATTCAGAAAGGCAATTTTTACATCCATTTGATATATAGTAAAAAAATTGAAAATAGAGTATGCCAAGAAAATTCTAATTGATTCAAGCCTAGCAACTGGTGCAAAAGTTTCACTGAAGTCAATACCTTCTTGCTCAACATATCCTTTGTAGACATATCTAGCCTTGTTCCAAACAACATGACCATTTTCATCATGTTTATTTATAAAAATATACTTACTTCCTATGACATTTTGTCATCTGGTCTTGGGAAAGCTCCCAAGTCTGATTTTTCTCAATTTGATCAATTTCTTCCTGCATTGCATTAAGCCAGCATTCATCAGTTAGAGCTTCATCAATTTTTTTTGGCTCAAACAAAGTGATTAAACAAAAAGAAGTAAGCTCAGCTATGTGATCTTTTTCATCATAGTTAACTATTCTTTTTCTTGTTTGAACTCCTGCTGATTTATCTCCTATAATCAAATCTTTAGGATGATTTTTAGCAAGAGATTTGGAAGGAGTTTTAGTTTCACATTTTTCAAAGCTGATTTCAGCATCTTCAGATTTTGTTTCAGCTAGTTTAGGACTTGCTGATTTTGTTTTAGGCTTTGCAGTTTCAAAGCCTTCATAAATTATATCAAGTTCAAATTCTTCCTCTTCATCATCCTGCTTAGGTTTAACATCTAAAAGCAGATTTTCATCAAATTTGACATTTACTGATTCAACAATTTTATTCAGCCTATTGTTAAAGCACTTAAAGGCTTTGTTGTGAGTAGAGTATCCTAACAAAATACCTTTATCTATCTTAGATTGAAAACTGCCTAAGTTTTCATCGTCTCTCTTGATAAAACACGTACAGCCAAATATTCTGAAATATTTAATTGAGATAGATTTACCATACCACAACTCATATGGAGTGAAATTTGATTGCACTCTGATCTGGACTCTATTCAAATGTAGACAGTTGTATGAACAACTTCTTTCTAGTACATGTTTGGCAGATTTGCTTCATTCAACATAGTTCTTGTCATCTCTTTTATAGTCCTGTTCTTTCTCTCAACTACCCCGTTCTGTTGGGGTGTTCTGGCAGTAGCATACTGTCTTTTTATGCCATGTTTTTCATAGTAGTCTATGAATTCTTGTGAGGTGAATTGACCACCTTTGTCAGATCTTAAACATTTCAATTTTAAATCTGACTCTCTTTCTACCATTTTTTTAAAAACTTTATAATGTTCAAAAGCTTCTAATTTATTCTTGAGAAAGGTAACCCATACCATAAGAGAGTAGTCATCAACAAATAGCATGAAATATTTCTCACCATTGATGGAACTAGTCCTTGTTGGGCCACATAGGTCAGTATGAACAATTTGCAGTGGTTTAGTGGAGGAGTGTTCCTTGGATAATAGCATTGTCAGGTTTTCTAAGAATGGGCAAACCTCTTACATTCTGATTTTTGCTAATTCAAACCATATTGTCAAAATTAATGTGGCCTAGTCTCTTGTGCCACAACCAACTTTCTTCAACATGACTCATTAAGCATATAACTTGATTGTTTTCATGTCCATAGGTGTCGAGTAAGTTGTAGACATTTCCCTTCGTCCTTCTTCCGGTAGAAACAAATTTTCAAGACTGGTTTTTAATTTCACATCCCTGTGAAGTGAACATGACTTGATAGCCACTGTCACAGATTTGAATGACACTCAAAAGGTTATGTTTTAATCCTTCTACATAGTACACATTGTAAATAGGAGTGTTTTTATTCAGGAAAAGAGAACCTCTACCTTTGATTTGAATTCTAGAGTTGTCACCAAACTTTACATATCCACCAACATAGTCTTCTAGATTAGTAAATTTTTCTTTGTTACCAGTCATGTGGTTTGAACAGCCATTGTCCAGGACCCATAAGTCCTTTTTCTTGGAGTGGAAAGTAGTTTGAACTAGCATAGTCTATTCTATGTTGTTGACAACTTTGAGTTTCTAGACTTTGATAGTTTTCAGTTGTTTATTCTGTTGATCAACATTACATTGCTTAGTAGAATAACCCAAAGACTTGCATGTAAAACATCTAATCTATATTGCAAAACCATGATTCTTCCTAAAGACAAATCTAGGAGTTCTAGAATTCATAAATCTGCAAGAGTTCACTTTGTGACCAAATTTATTGCAGAAGTAACAATACCCATAAAAGAGAGGGTAGGAGTTATAAGCCATTATGTTGCTCCTAAAAGGATGAACATGATCCTTGTCAAAATCAGGATGTTTGATATCAGGACTTGTTTTCAGCAACAACATTGTACTTTGCACTATTATTTGAAGATTCATCTTTCACAAAACCAATACCAGTTTTATCATTGTTCAGTTTCTATTTACTGAGCATGTAATTCAGTTTAAGAGTGCTCTCATATTTCTCAATGGTCTTTCTAAGATCTAAAATATCATGTTCAAGTTTTTGAATTTCTTGATCTTTAAAGCTTATGCCAATACGAAGACAGTCTTCAACTCTTCTAGATTCTTCGAGTTGAGTTTTTAATGAGACTATCTTGAGATTTATGAGTTGCTCCTGTGAAGTATCTTGAGTAGTATTTTGTTCTTGAGCACGCATTTTTTTTAAAGTTTCCTTAGCTCTTTTAGAGCACATTTCAGTTCTCCTTCATAATCCACTTCACCATTTTCAGCATCATTGTTCTTAGTTTCATCTTGCTGAATGATTTAAGCCATGAAGAGATTTTCATCCTCTTCATCTAAAGAATCTTCAGATTCAGAGTCTGTTTCATTTTTGCTGAACATAATTTTCTTCTTTTTGAAATTGAATTTTTGTTTGGGTCTATAAGCCTTTTTCTTGGCAAATTTTTCAGATTTTTTGTTATCACTGTTTGTGTCACCATAGGGACACTTTGCAATAAAGTGGGCTATTTTGCCATAGTTAAAGCATTTGAAGGGAAGTTTTCCCTTATACTTTCCTAGACCCTTTTTGAGTTTCCTCACAAAGTGGGATTCTTTAGAATCAGAAAATTATGATTCAGTGAGCTCTTCCTTTTCTTTCCTTTTAGCATTAAATGTTGTTTCTTTTGTAGTGGTGTTGTTTTTACTAATCCTCATTTCATAGGTTGTCAGAGTTCCTTGTAGGTTGTCCAGGGTAAGCTAGATAAAGTGTTTCTTCTCTTCTAGAGTAGCTACCTTAGCTTCAAATTTTTTTGGTAAGGTTTTGATGACCTTGGTTACAACATCAAATTCCTTAACTTCTTCTCCCAGACCCTTCATGGCATTGAGTATTTCATCAACTCTCAAAAAGTAGTGAGCTACTTTTTCATCGTCCCTAATTTTTAATTCTTCAAACCGGTGTTTTAAAGTGAGGACTTTAGACTGTTTTACTTTTTCATTTCCTTGATAGATAGTTTTAAGTTTAGTCTAGATTTCCCTAGCATAACTGCAGTGCATGACTTTGATGAAGACATCTTTAATCAGAGCACACATAAGAGCATTTTTTTCTCTTGCATTGGTTTCATATCTTTTCTTTTCATCAGAAGGAGTAGGAAAAGTAGCTGGTACAGTGTACCCAAACAATACTATGCTCCAGACATCGAGGTCAATAGAAGTTAAATAAGTCTTCATTCTAATTTTCTAGAATACATAATCAGTTCCATTAAATAATGGAGATCTAGTCATGGAAGTACCTTCATGAGCTTGAGATATTTTGAAGAATAGACTCCAAGTCCAGAATCAATCTTAGGTTGGAAAGACCTATCAAAGGACCCTAAGCTCTGATACCAATTGTTGGAGTGAAAAGACACTGAGACGGGGGGGGTATGTGAATCAGTGTTATTAACTTCTTTACCAAATTCAACTAAAACTGAAATAAACCAGATATATGCTCTCATTTATCAATGATAGAATCATTCATGTATTTAATGCAATCACATCCACTAAAATGAGAATAGTGAAACATATCATTTTAAAACAATAAATTACTGAACCAAATGAATCACATAAACTCAAATAGACACAAGATATGCTGAGTGGAAACCCTCCTAGGGTAGAAAAACCACTCGTGAACCTGTTACCTTTTTCAGGCTTTCATTTCAATAATTATTTTGGCAATGCCTCATTGGTTGATTTCTGAGCACCGACTCAAGGAGCATCAGCCCCTCTATTTAGAGACACCAATCTCAAGGAGAACCAACCCCTTTTCTATTTTTCAATAGAACATACAATGATACAAAGGATCTCTCTGTTTCTCTGATTTCTGTCAAGTGCCTCTTGACAGACAATGCATAGATTTCTCAAGAGTCAAGAATGACTCTTCAGAATTCCATTCATTATCAAGCCTTGATACAGCTTGAAGAAAAATATAGTTACAGTGTCAATACAACTTCTCATCAAACTGCATTACAGTGATATGATATTTTCTTTTTCTCACTTTCAGATTTTCAATCTTTCATGATACAAAAAAAAAAAAAACAATAACACACTGTGTTTTCCAAATTTTCAGCATAAACTCTGTTTTGTCTCTCTCATACTAAAAATAATATCTTCTGCACTTCTATACCTATTTCTTTTCAGGTTTTTTAGTTATTATAAATCCCTAACCTCTCTGTTTTCAACAATTTATAGATTACATCATAATTTACAACTTTCGATTATAGCTGAGACTGTTTTTACCAAACAAAGGAAGAGGTAACCTTTTCAAGGTTTTTACATCTTTCACAAGTTACTGTTTAGGTAATATAGAGTTTGATTTAACAGAAAATTTCCTCCAGTCTTGATAAGAAAATTAGCATGTAAAAAATAGAAGTGACATAACCCTATCCTATCGAGTAGACTGTAAGGGCAGAGCTTGACCAAAAATAGTATCAAGACATACATGAGTGCATGCATAATAACCACTGATAGAGTAACAACAAGAAGTAACTATAAGGTTAATTTTATCAATTGAAACCTCAAAAGGAATGTTCCAAAAGAGCAGTTACCCATGAACCAGGTGAAGCTGAGAAGATATTCAAAGACCAATACCCATAATAATAGCAGCAAATCTTAAGTAACTGAACCAATAATTCTTAGCAAACCGAGATCATTATGATGTGAAAACGAAACAATAAACTGAAGCATTTAAGAATGTTTACCAACAAATTTATGATTACCCACAAACTGAAATCAGTATCCCTTATGTGCAACAACAGATTTAACATGATATATTAAATATATATGGATTTATGAGAAGTAAAAATGACATGTACCAAATCTGCTCGGAAACCACTTGATTTTTCTATTTTTCCATTTTCCAAATAGAAGAAAAATGCATATATCACTAACAACCTTGCCAGTAGAGGTAATGCATCTTTACTACAATCAAAAGAAGGAGTACCTGAGAGTAATGATGAAGATGTTGTCAAGAAAGCAATTACCTGATCTATAGACAAACAAAATGGCCAAGACAACTTCCATACTCGACCCTTCACCCAGCAGCTAGAAGCAGACACACATAATGACAATTGTAATGGTCCTATTGGGTCTCAAAAATGTTGGTTTGAATAAACCACAAGAGGTTTCCACACTCTCACTACGTTAATGGCCAACTAACAAGGCCAACCGATATGGTTAAACCCTCTACTCTTAAGTCTTTGCTAAAGCTAGGCGGGTGCACCTATATGAGTAACACAGATTTTGAATGTTATGTTTCCTACTTGACCTAACTATCCACAAGTGGCAATTTAATAGTGGAAAGATATGATCCTACTTTGGTAGAAATTGTATTTGCAATATCAAGGTATGTGAATTAATATGTTCAATTAAGAGATGTCAAATGAAATGAATAAAAATAATGTAATGTAAACAAGGGAGACCATTGCCTTGTTGGGTAGAATGGAGTCAAATGAAAGCCTTTAATGAATGGTTTCTATCTAGTAGGTCCTCTAATTGTTTGGCATATAACTATGAGTTTACAACTGGTATAAACATGCAAGAATGTAATTTGATAAACCCTACTTGAGGCAGAATATCAAATCTAACTATCTAATTCTTCTTACTGATCCAAATGACATTCCTAGATTACTGTAATTGATTTAAAGGAATTTTAATTCTTCTTTAAAGAATCCAATGAACCAAATCACACAGAAATAGAAAATGTGTATTGATAAATCGAATATATGCTTGATACTTCAATTTAAACAATCAAGAAACATCAGATTGGATACAATCAGATAATCACAAGAATCTAGCAAACAATTGATGCCAAGATGAAATCACCAAATTAACAATTTTTCATTATCTTCCTTGAAATTCATACATGCAACATAGCCTCCTCAAATGTCATCATTTCTGAAAATGTAATGCTTATAGCAGTCTATTCTATTCTAAATCTATTTCTACTATCCATCAATTTATCCAATAATGGATATTTATACATCAACTTGCAAAAGGACGTGCCTTTTCAAAAATTCTAAAGCATAAAAAGTTTAACAAATTCACTATTTAACTAATTTTTGCTAAGCCACAAATGGACTGCAGACATATGCTCCATATAATCTTGGTGCTCATGAGTATCAGCATCTCCCAACGCATCATGAATCACAATCTCCATCATTATCATTTGCTCATTTTGCTCACATGCTTTATCCAATGTCACATCCTCCATAGTGGTTGTCTTCAACATCTCTTGGAGTATGGTTTCACACTCACTTTTCCACGTAGTCACCTCCTTCATTTTCCCTTCATCATCACATAACTTGGTCAATCTATCTTTGGCAACCTCTGTCAATCCCTGCACATCTCCTTGTAACTCCTCAAAGAAATCCCTGTGCCTATCCATGATACAGTTAGCATTTTCAATCTCTGTACTGCTAGGATCATCCTTTTGCTCTAATTCCTTGATTTTTTCCTAGATTCTGATATCCACTCTCCTATGTTCCTTTGTTACATCCACAAATTGTGAATGTTTTCCTTAGAGCTTATTTAACCAAGTGGTTAGGACGTCCTGCCTTCTTTTGATTATTGCAGCAAGTGCATCTATTTTCCCTTGATAGTATGCAGTTGATCCTTCCCAATGGTCCCCTTTCTGTGAATTCTCACCTTGGGTGAGCATCCTTGTTGGTTCTGTTACAACACCTACCAAATCTTTCAAGCGTTCATTCTCTCTCAACATCCTCTCATTATTAGTTTTATACATCTCCCTTTCCCTTATCAATGCTTGGATTTGGGCTTTATTCAACTTGGCTATATTTATCCCAGTATCAGCAGTTGCTACAAGATCAACCTCCCTAGCCTTCAGGGTCATGACATGTCTGAATGCTTTTCAGTATCAATAACAATTGATTTCTTGTGAGGAGGATACAAGGCCTAAATCATCAATGTTTATCATCAGGATTGTATCTTGATCCTCTATATACCTCAATCACCTTCTCTATGCTGAGCTTGTGGGTAGCATTGTTATCTTTTAAGAAACTATCAAAAACTAATGCAAAATTTAGATCCA
Source organism: Sequoiadendron giganteum (assembly GCA_007115665.2). Taxonomy (NCBI): domain Eukaryota; kingdom Viridiplantae; phylum Streptophyta; class Pinopsida; order Cupressales; family Cupressaceae; genus Sequoiadendron; species Sequoiadendron giganteum. The sequence goes on from CM021102.1 coordinate 25,233,521, forward strand.
AACCGAGAAAAATCATAACACCTACCTTTTCTAGCATCTCCTTGTCTACCTCATCCTTTAAGCTTTTTAACAGTTGATCCTCATTTCCTGGAGTGATATTGTCAACCTGTCCCCTTATCTCTTTCCCCTTTTGCTTATATAAAAATTTCTTAAAATTCGAGGTCTTTATAAATTCATCATATGATATGAAAGACCTATAGTCTTCATGTCTTGTATCTACATCCATGATCTCCTCATTATCTGTTTGTCTGGCAACATAGGCATAGTCCCGAGTCTTCATTCTTGAAACTTTCCCAGATGAGCTTTGTGGCCTATCTACTTTTGATATCCCCCTAATGGAGGATAACAACTTAGCATCCACCAACTCCTGATCATGTTTTTCAATCAAAATTTCACCTTCCTCTGCCTCTAGGTTTCTGATTATGTCATCAGATTTATAGCACACATGATGGTACCCTCCAAAATTTATTTTTTTTCTGGCAGAGTGGATATACCCTTCTAGATCAAAGTTCTTTCTCACTGGTGCTCTTCTCATGTTGTAGTGCAACAATTTATCCAAAATCAGATCATAACCTTCCTTGGCTAATACAGTGAAATCACTAAAACACAATGTACTGGGCATAAAGGTCTATTTCCCATATGAACTTAAGTTCATATGGCTGGAGTAATCCATTTGCCTAACAATTTCTAGGTATGCAATTCTATCCGGTACAGTTTTGGGCATAATGAAAGGTGTGTCCTAAAAGCCATAAACCCTAATCATTGTGGCATTCTCTAAGCAATACCAATCCCCCCAATTTTGGTTAATTGGTCCATTGTAATCTCTAGGCCTAAGAAATATTTTTACTTCTTCAGATAAAGAATAATCACAAGGATGGTTGAAAAATCTATACAAGGGTTTCACAAAGAATTCTTAAAAATACAAGAAAATTGAATTGTCAAACCTGTTGTCCCAAACAACAGGCAATGGCCTACCTTCCTTGTCGTATTGCAAAATCCTCAGCTCCTGGGGCCATAAACCTAACTGTTGTCCAAAATACAATACTAAGTGCATCAACAGTGAGTAATTTATGAGATGGAGAACAAACATACCACTCTTTATCGCCATCAAACCTGCTTCCAACTCCTTAAAAACATGTGCAACATAGTCAAATGATCTGGAATTGTGATATTGAATGTTTGCAACAATCACCATGGGCACGACCGCCATATGCTCAGGTACCTCCATCCCTAATACCTGTTCCACCGAGTAGTAAGTATATTTCAGGTAAGGTTCAAAGAGATCTACATGAAAGGGTGGCCCCTCACTGTCTTCCATTGGAGTAGGCTTTCCATCACACTTAATTTTGTGCAGAGGTAACCTCCACCCTTTATAAATGGTGTCCATCCTTCTGAATCCACTATCGAGCTCCTCACTGCATATTCCCTCCATCCTTAAAACCTCGGCAATTGTGTTCTCAGATACATGTATCAACGAATTCCCTGACAAATCACATATAGCTTTTCTTTTCAAGTCATAGTGTCCAGCCAACATCTTTACCAGTTCAGCATCAATAAAAACATTAGGGCACACCAGTTTCCCTAAATTGAGCCTCCATGGATTGCACACTGGCTCAAAGTGATTTCTCCTGTGATAATGGAAATTGAATAACTCATAGCCCCTAATCCGAGTCCAAACATCCCCTATAAATTTGCATTTATCGTCCAATTTGTCAACTTCTACTTTGAGTTGTACATAATGCCTAGCTCTAGGTCCAAAACCAGGTAACTGGTCTATGAGGTCTTGATTTAGCTTCCTTTTAGTACCTTTTGGTTGTATCTCAGTCTTTTGCTTTTTTTCTTTTGATTGGCTACCCTCCTTGAGTTTTCTTCCCTTTAGTTTTCCTAAACCAGTGCCTTCCATAATTCAAAATTTTATGAGTTCTGAGAGGATGAGAAACTTACTATAACTTTCTTGCAAATTCAGGCCAGGTGAATACCTTAATTGCTCTACTGGTTCCTTTGCTCTCCTTCGCTTTGAATTCTGTGAGATAATGATTTCAATTGATCATACCTTGATATGCAAAATATTCTATGCTTTGTGGCACCATTAATGTCTTTACTAAGACATGAATGCTGCAAGTTTTATCAAAATTCTCGCTTTCACATCAGGGCTCATATTGGCAAGACATTTCAAATCTCTAGCTGGTCTACCTGTTCAACGTTCACCCATCCGCTAGGACGTTCTGCAGTTTCTCCGACATCACAAGTCTCCTTGATAGTTTCTTTCCTTTTTTCTTTTATATCACCATGACCTTCTCCGAAGCAACTATCACCCAAACTTAATGAATTGGGCCAATGGTTCTTCACCTTACTCTGAAAGCCTTTTGTCTTACTGAGATGTTTGCTTTGTTAACTTATGTCGCCAAGACCAAAATATTGTTATGCCAATAGAAAATATTCACCATGATGTCTCTTAGATCTCCCTGCGGTGACATGTCTCTCCAATACGCTTCCTTTTCGGCAAGACAACGTGCATCATCTTCCCGACATCCTTTATCTTCGTATGCTTAGTTTTTTTGGTGTAACCCAAGGGGTTGGTAAGACTTTTTGAACTCTCCCTGGCATCATTTGTCTTACTGATTGATTCCTCCCTTTGCTTTATCGGTAAGACCAATAGCAATTCGGCCAGTGTTTTGAAATCTCTCTTCAACGACCAAAGTCTCTCTAATAGACTTCATTTTCTCCAATTGGCAGAAGGTAACTTAGCTCGATATAACTTTTCATTGTCGTGCCGATACCTTTTGTCTTACCAATAATAAATACAAACCCGTATTCCTTTGGTATATAATTTCATCGGTGTGACCCTTCTGATGTCCTGCCGATATACTGAGGATTTGTATATTTTCATCAATGAGACCTGCATCAACTTATGCCGATATTTTCATATGTTAAAGTTTTAATGCTATATGAATCTTATGAGGCTTTATGAAAAAATTTTAGTTGGATTTAGGTAGAATATGCTATGTGATGATTTTTGTGTCTGTATTATGAACCTTTTGGGAGACTAATAGTCATGAAGGGTGAATGAAATTTCCAAAATTTCACAGTTCCAATAGGTCCTCTCATCTCCTCGACATGCTGTCAAAGTTTAGTAGCCCTACAGATTTCTCAATGAAACAACTCAAAGCAAACTATCATGATGGCGGCCAAAGTAGGGTTCCAAACCCTTTGAGCAACGAAAATAATGTTTTGACCTAAACTTCCAAAACAAACACATTGTAATCCTTTGCAAAGAATGATAGTCATTTCTAGTCTGAGAGGACAATCATTAATTAATCAAAAACACATAATAGTCTTTGAAATCCATGGGTTGTTCAAAGATAATCATGCCGACAAAAAAACAATCTCATAATACCTTTTCAAATCTGAGAAAGATCAATGACTTGCATGTTGACAGGCATTATAACATTTGGCTGATTTAGACAGAGTGTAAATATCGACCAAGAAAACCTTTGAAGAGTATGAGATGACCACATTACTTATCACATGCCAAATTCCCAATGAATAAGGGTTGGTCACATCCAATGTGACTTTAACATATTTACCAATGCATTTACTTGTTGTTGACCTTTAGGACCAAATAAATGTCAAACAATAGACCCAATACAAATGCTAATGAGAGATCAAACTTTATACCATTAACCAAAGCCGATTTTCCATCACATTAAAATCCAATTCCATATAGTGTGCCAAGGATAATGACCAATGCCTTGAGAAGTGATACGGGCTAAAATAAGTTAAGTTCTCAAAGTCAATTTCCATACACGAAATGAACAAGAATGGAAAATGTGTATCACAAATACCATAAGCACACTAATGATCAAATGCCCTATAATATGCAAAAATCTGAATACCAAGAGCTCAACATATTAACAAATATTCCTTGTACCAATGCCACTGACTGAGAATAGAGAAATATACCTTTGACTAATATCAAGAACATTTTTCAATTTTAGGATGCTTGTAACGGATCAAGCCATAATTAATCAACCTGTAGAAAAAACTGAACATGCCAAACACATGTAATCAATTGAAACATTGAAGCAAAAATTATCAAATCAGAAACATTTCACCTGAACAATGGAACATAGAACCTGTAACCAGAATGCCTCAACTGAGATCTGCACATGGAGTTTAATATTATCAGTACCACCATAAATAGTAACAACTATGAAGTAAATTATGCCAACCAGGCAAGTAGATCAACTAAGTGAGTAACCAACAAGATGCCAAAGTACCATATATTTTCATCAAGGAAAAATTTGCACAAGAGAGATTCAACTGTTTTATGTCCTTCCCACACTACCAAGAATCATAACAAATATAAAGGGTTTCAATGATGATTTAGCCCATCCGGCCACCTTCTCCCATAGTAATGTAACGATATATTATCAAAGGAAATATAGAATAGAGGTGTTATATGTTTATGATGTTATATGGGTACCCACCTTGGTTCTACAGAGCCTAGAGTGAAGAGGATAATTTTCCAATCTAGCTCATGTTCATTGGCTACTGACCTAGGGTCTGTAAGGATAAGGAGTAGTTATCCTTTAGGAGAATCTAGACAATCAATTGGAAACACCAACAGATTGGGGACTCTACCTCTTTTGAGCCACATAGAAGTGGTGGTTCCATTAAGGAAGATAGAGATATATCTATTTGGGAGAGTCAATAAATTTGTTGATCTAAAGTTTTGGGTTAGATGATTCAAAGGGACCTACATACTTGAAGAGGGAGATTGTTGCAACATTTATGGTGTATTCTTGAAGTCTAGTGCTCTGTTGGTGGAGAGAACTAATAAATAAACTAGATCTTGAAAGAATCTCCTTGCTTCTTGAAGATCTTGTCCTCTTTTAAGAGGTGGTGACTCTACAAAGATTTTTACATCAAAAGAGTTGGTTGTACCAGTTTTTAGGTATTTTTATATTGAAGCATTTTGTATGAAGTTTTGTAACAAATTTATAGTAAATATTGTCCCTTTATCAATGCTTTAAGGTACTAGTTGAAAATGGAATTGAGAAGTGAGATATTCTAAAGCAGATAGTTGTAGAGGGTTAAAAACTTCATTAGAAAATATGTACATAACCAAATGGATTCCTACTCTACAAGCTATTCCATTATGACTAAACCATATTCATATCCTCAAAGAAGGACATTATCTAATGAGAGATATAACCCTTTGAATTTTAGTAAAATACAAGGTTATCCACATTCTATCCCAAGATAAATAAATGAATACTTTCCTAAGTTTAGAGGTGGTTTAGAAAAAATTGACATCGAGGCATTTGCAAGATTTCACTAATTTGATGGTGGAATGTTAGATAACAAAAGAAGATGTTGTCATGAAATATTTTGTAAGAAATTTAGAAAATAATGCTAAGGATTGGTTTTATAGTCTTCCTCTACATTCAATTTGTTCATGGCACAAGCTTAAGGTAATATTCATGGATTAGTTTGGTGAAGTGAATGATGAGTGTTTATCTGAACATAGGCTATTGCACAGTCTGAATGTTTTTGAAGAATATGAATATGAGGTTGAAAATTTCTCACCTCTAGATTCCTTATGGGACATAGAAAGATATGAGGATGAATCCCCACCAAATTTTCATGATAGATTCATGGAATGTTTGTTTGATATACTAGATTCAGATAGACCTAATGGATCAACATGTGTTGATCTCTTTTGTGAAAGACATGAACACGGTTTGAGTACAATGCCACAAAAATGGAAGCCTTTCAGATTTAGAGGGATTGATGGGTGGATTTCAATGATTGATGAGTTGATAGAGAGGAATGGATATCACTTCCTATCTAGATTGTGTGATGGTACTTATTCTAGGTGTCTGACTAGTATAGAAAAGAATAGTGATGCATCTTGTAGTGGTGAGGATCTTTCTTTTGAGTTGCCCACATAAGAAATGTTTGCAGACGAGGCTTCTTATGGAAGAAACCAAAATGTAAGTTATGATAAAGTGACATAAATATTTGATGTCATACCTTTTGTAGATGTTGAAACAATGGAGGTAGAGACTCAACTCTCTATATCAGATAAATGTGACAATATGTGTGGTGATTTTCAATTGGAATAAAGTAGCAATGATGAATCTAATGGTGATTTCTAGTTTGATAGTGTAGGGTAAAAAATTGTTGATTGTTGCAAAAATATGGAAGAAGAATATATTTATGCAAGAAATTCATTGGATGAGTTATTTCAAGTAGTTGATCATGCTAGGAATGCATATGAGTGTGATATAAGTGATGAACAAAAAACTACTTTCTTGTTTGATATCTCACCTTCTTATGTCCCTTGTTCTAGTTTTGAAGTTGTCACTAAAATTTTGCATGAGGATAACATAGATGTAGTTGTATGTGAAGATGAAAATGAAAAGATAGATGTTAGTACAACAAAAGGTGTTATTTATGATGAGTTTGCACTTGAGGCGTGTGACTGTGTTAGTAACATGGATGCCTATGGAATTTTTTTTTCAGGGGTTGCAACTAATAGTATTCCTCATGAGTAGTAGACTTCATATCTATCATGGAAAAGTAGTGTTGTTGAGGTAAGTTCCACATATGTGTATCATAGCTCAAATTTTTTGACACACATTCCTCAAAATATTACATAAGGATTGAAACTGACAAACAATTTGAAGAGTATAACTCTTCACACAAAATGTCTCATGATTGGAATGGATGTGTTGATGAAGTGTGTGTCAAAATTTATGACTCCAAGCATGATGCCTATAGTACTAATGAGCAGCAATAAATTAATAATGTTTTGGTTGCTGATGTCTCTTGTGTGTTTGAGCTTCAAAGTTTTCAATTTGATTTTCTAAAGGACGAGTTTCCCTCTCCAATTCAACATGATGAGATGTCATATTTTCATTTTCCATTTGAATTAGAGGAATCTTATTTTTTCCTTCATTCGTGTGAGATGGTTGGTAGATGTGAAGATACAATGGTTTCATATGGTGTTGATCAGTGTTCTCAATTTTTGTCATTTTCTATAAAATCAAAAAATGTAATGGGTGGTAGTGAGGTGGCTTATATAATGTGGTTGCCATGTAACAAAAAAGTAAAACATGGAGCAAGTTATCACTTGTTCAAAGGTAATCAAATAATTTTTCTTGTAGGAATTTGTACTTTTACTACTTTGGTGTGACAAAATTAATTATTGGTTCAAGGAGATGAGCTCCTTTAACAGGTTGGTATTTGATAGGGGTAAGTGTTGAATTCAATTTTTTATTTGGTGGCCTAGAGATATCAAATTATGTTGAAAGGTTGGGTTGACTTTGTGGCACAATGGTTTGGCATGGTCTACTTCTCCAAAGATCTAAATTCTCACTCTGTTCCTCCTAAAAAAATCTCCCCAACTAGAGCCACTAGTGGAGCTTGTAAAATCCATGGCTATTTTTTAAGTGCTAAGGTATTTGAGGTTATGAAACTCCTCAATTGTATCTGATTAGGGTTTTTTATCTATAGGTTAGGGCTTACTAAAACCATCATGTGTAAAACCCTAATTCCTTGGTCTAAGTGTACACTTTTGTTATATTCCTCTATCAACCTTTTTCTCCCAATTCTCATTGACCAAGTTATAACTTATATCTTAGGTGGTCATGTCTTGACTAGCCCCTTTACCCTTATCTTTCGATCATGGTACCATTCAAATATTTGGTCATTATCCTATGTCTAAGGGTCAAATAATATTTTTCCCAAGTTCTTATTTCCCTAGGAATGACCCCTTTTAAGTCATAAGACACATGCCTTATAACTTCTTTAAGTTGTGTAGGTTTCTGAATTACATTCATCCCCACCAACCCACTGAGTTAAACTATTCATTAAAGAAGGGGCATGGGACAATAGGTGTGTGCCATTTTTCTGATGCTTTTGGTGGGCCTCGATAATTTGAAAGGTTATATAGGTGGTGGGCCCTTTGATCCAATAGTCTTGATGGATGATGCTACTTTAATCTCCACCATTTCCCACTAACCTATGGGGGACCCATAGGTAGATTCTGATTGCCGGCATGGGAGCGAGTAAGTGGCATGTATCATGATGGGGCTTAGTTCCCAAGTTGCTGGTTGTGGATCGATGACTTGGATTTGATGGAGGGTTATATGATGGTCATTATGTGGATCATCCACATCACTATTGTGAATGATGTTATTTGTGATGGTCTTGAGTGGTGTGATGAGGATTCCAATGGCTTATATGAAAAGAAATAAATCCAACAGTCATCATGAGGGATTAGTGCATCACATTTTCATGATCAGTTAGTGGGGTAATATTTGCGATGGGTGATAGTCAAAGATTAATGGTGGAAAAAAGGGATATAATCATATGTCTATGGCATACATAGTGTATCACAATTGTATACCAAGGTGAGCATGGCATATCTACAATGGAGTGATATGGCAACATGTCATAGGATTTTTCTGCATCACATGTATCATTCACATCGCTATTGTGAATGATAACACCTAGGTTCTATCTATGATGGTTTTGTTTGGCACAATGGGGAATCCAATGGTCATGATTTGAAGATGTATATCTAATGACTATTGGGCCCTCCTAGTGCATCATGGTTTCATGTTAAAGAGCCATTCTCCATTCTACGATATGCAATTAGCGACATGGTGGGGACTAGTATGAGGAATGTTAGCACGAGTACATGGCATGATATTATTGCATTGTATGCACCTAGTGCATCTTTTTGTTCCAAATAGGTGAAGTAATGAGCAATGTATTGAAGGCATGTGTAGGTTGATATTGAACCTCATTAAGATCAATGGTCATGTTTTAATATTTGCTCAGTGTTTGATCTCAGCCCTCCATCTTGCATCTGACATACATATTTTAAATCTCAATGGCTAGCTCCTCCTTTTCATGGGTGAACTCAGGTAGTAATGGAATATTTATAATTCAGCTACTAGATCAACTCCAAATGGTTTCAAATCAAATTTATTTGCTTCTCCCATGATTTATTGATTTTTGGATGGAGCCATTACTCCCTTGTCTATTGAGGATGCTATATTATTTTTTCAGGGCATGATTTTCTTTATTTTTCCTATGGATTTCATGGACGTCCATGTCTGTATTCATGAGCGACATCATTCTGGGGTGTACTCGAGGTGTCAAAGATTTTATGGCCTAGTGGTTGCTCTATTTTGGGGGGAAGTTCAAAAATTGTAAATGTAATCAAAGATCATCTTTCTGAAACCCTAGTTAGGTTATGGTTAGGGATTTTGAATTCAAATTTGAGTTATGCTTGCACTATAAAGGAAAATTTTATTTTTTTTGTTTGGGTTTAATTCTCTCCAAACTAGTTTAAGTTTTTTGCCTTAGCTTGTATAGTGCTTTCTTCTGCTGGACTTAGGAAAGAAATGTTGTAATGTTTTCTTTGTAATAACAATAGATGACCTAAATTCCCATTGCATTGTATTTAGTCCATTTTGTATAAGTTTTATCATTCTCTCCACTATTGTACTCATTTCCTTTGAATCAAAATAATCAAGGATCATTTTTTGGTTCTCATATCATGTTTACTGATCATGAATGCATGAATTTGTTAGTTTTTGTTCAAGGAATAGATTCATTTATTTCAATTTGTATATTGAGGTTGTGATAAAGCAATAGGGATTGCTAAGAAATTTGATAGTATTGATATTTTGTTGGTTTCTTGTTGCAAGGAAGTAAGTTTATTAGAAGTCAGGGGTTGGTCTATTATAGGAGGTTTACTTCATTTCTAGAATTTGTGTGGATACGACATTGATTATTTTGTGCCCAAAATCCTAATTGCGAGGTGGATATAATTTTAAAAATAAAAACCAATACCATTTACTTTCATGCATTTTATTATTTTATGTCCTTCCCATACTACCAAAAATCATTAAAAATATAGAGGGTTGCAATGATGATTTAGCCCATCTGGACACCTTCTCCCATAGTAGTGTGATGATCTATTATCAAAGGCATCATAGCATAGAGGTGTTATATGTGTATTATGTTATAGTGGTACCCACATTGGTTTTGAAGAGCCTAAAGTGCAGAGGAGAATTTTCCAATCTATCTCCTATTCGTTGGCCATTGACCTAGGGTCTCTCAGCATAAGGAGTATCTAGGATTTATGAGAATCTATAAAATCAGATAGAAACACAAAAAGTATGCCCTAATATCCTCAGTTGGTAAGACCCTACACAAAATGTTTGAGAAAGCGCCTAGTGGGTCATCTTCTATGGCTTTTGTAGGGTATCTCTAAAATTTTGGTTGGGGTTTCTCTATAACCTCTACAATTTTTTTTGTGTGCATTGCAATATAAATTCAAATTTATTTTAAACAATAACTAAAAACTAGGGCACACAAGATTCACTAAATACCTTTTTTCTTTATTTTCTAAATTATGGTTTTGATGCACTAAACCTTGAATCGCTTTGAATATCTTGAATTCTCTTCATGCTACTCTGCTTCTCTTTGAATACCTTTTTTGAAATTAATTTTCCTTATAAAATTCACTTATAACCCTTTGATCTACCAAAACTATGTAATAAATGCTTCAATTCATAAGCCAACAACCCTAAAACTATATGCACAATTAGCTTTCGAAGCTCTACAATCTTTCACAATACCATTTTTTTTCCACAATTTTTACCAGTAGATCAAAAATAATGGTCTTCATCTCATATATTTGTGCTACAACCTCAACACCTCTTTTCTGGCAGGGGATAAATGATATTCATTAAAGCTCCCCCTAAGCCATAGCTCTAGGCTTAGTTTTCAGAGGAAACATCTGCATTTGAGGGTGGTATAGATTCTCCCTTGTCTTCTTTCTCTTCCTTCTTTCTCCAAATGTTTTTCATTTCCTTCTTTACTTCAATTGGATCAATAGTTTTGACTAGTTCATTTCTCTTTATCATATTATCCTTCCTTGTGTTTGTGCTTCTGCAAAACTTAGCAATATATCTATTTTTATTGCAATTGTGACATATAACATTCTTTTGAACAATATTCCTTCCATTCATTCTAGATTTGCATTGATTAGCCTTTTGTCCAAATCCATAGCATGTATAGAAATAACCATTAAAAGGTTGAATCATTCTACCATTGTTATATGCATTCATCATTTGAATTCTACATTCACTTGCTCTATGTCAATATTTTGTATGTAAAGCATTTACCAATAAAGAATGAAACATTTTTATTCGCTCTAATTCTACATTCTATTTCTCTATGTCCAAATTTATTGTAATAATAACAAGAACAATTGAAACATGGGTACCTTTGAGCATTTGTTTGTCTAATTGGAGGTATTCTAGCTTCATTTATTTGATTCTAGATCTTTCCATTATTCTTCTTATCTTCAATATTCTCTAGTTTATTGATCTTCTATTCTATATTAGGTGTTTGATCTACTTTTGAACTTTCACCTTTTTCAAATCCCAAGCCATATTTGTTTTTGGATGGTTTCTGACCTGCAATCAACTCATCGAGTATTATGGAACTCCTCTTGAATTTATCTTCATAAATTTTTTCTTTCTCCAAATGTAATCTCAAATTTACCACTTCTTGTTCAAGCCTCATGCATTCATCAAATTTTCCTTTCACCATTGCATTCAGACATTCCTCAACTCTTTTCTTTTCTTCAACTTGCACTTTTAGTCTGGTGATATTTTAATCTACTTGTTTCAAATTTTCATTGACTTCCTTATACATTTCTATGAACTTCTTGATTTTCTCTCTCAATTTTTTGATGCATTCATTCACTTCTTTACATTTTCCTTGAAATATCTATTTTCACCTTCAATCTTGTCAAGATCTTCAAGAGAAACTTTGAGTTCTCCATCTTTTTCAAGCATGCAATCTTCTTTTATAAATCCAATAGTAGGGATCCCTTTCAGAGGAATAGGAAACCTTCTATTAGCCATTTTTTCAATATCCAAGACATTCCCTAAGTAGTTAATCTCCTTCCAAGAAACCAAGCTCTGATACCAATTGTTGAACACCCAAAATACTGAGAGGGGGGTGAATCAGCATTCTCTTAAACCATTAAAATATTAAACATCCAATCACTAATGTATATTAAATTGTAGTAAGGAAAGAAAGAATGAAACAACCACAATATCACATAACACATGAAAACCAATATTTTAAATGGAAAACCCAAAATGGGAAAAACCACGGTGAGGGTTAGCTCACAATATATTATAACCGGTTGTAGTACTATAGATGGACTCACTATCCACAAAGAAAAGGATAGAAAAATTAAGGTGTCTCATAGCCTATTTTAACTATTACAAATGCATCTACAATATGCAGGGATACAGTTCCATTGAAGCATAAGAAAAAAATTCACACTAATTCTAATTCAACTCTTTACAATGATTTTCATTCATACAACTTAGATCCTTCCTAACATAATTCATATTAATTTTCTTAAATTCACATCACACATAATACATGTCACATCTACATCTCATCTTATCACAAAATTCCAAAAATAATCCAACATATATATAGGCATTAAGTGAAACATAAATTAGGTCAGCCTAATAAGATGTAACACCAAAAATGCAACTTTTTGGTTCAAAACTTATCATCCATAACACATGCCACAATTCAAAATTTAAAATGCCTTAAGATAGGTTGGAATTTACCTATAATATATCCCATATAAGATAAAAATGCTTTTTCATCATTTTCACAACATCAAACATGTTAGGTTGGCTCCAAATAAGACCTAAATACAAAAACCTTCATCTATGTATCCACATCTTTACATGTGGACCTAAAAAATCAATACCATCTGGAAACTTATCTTCAACACCACAAAAAAAAAAATTGATTTGTGAAGAAGTGCAGAATCTCACACACAAACACACTATACAAAAATGACTATAATATGTCAAGACGAACTTTGTTACTCATATAAATCAAACTATAAGTCCAATAAAGATGAAATCTTGGATTTGAATACATCTAACAACCATAAAAATTAGGCTAGAAACACAAAGAATAATTTTCTTATGTGGAGTGGTGTGGACCCAAAAATTGATGCACTACAACATTGAATTGGGAGTTTTGACACTTAGTCATATTTCCATGCAACTGATCATTCTAGACCAACTCAACTTGTACAAGTGCCCTTAATAGAAACTCTAGAACTTGTTAAAATAGTCCAATTTTTTTTGACATAAATGAAAACATTGTATCATGTTGTTAAGCGCCATCCATGCTCATGTTTCCAAAGCAACATCATCAATGACAATCTCCTCAAACTTCCAACATATTGTATAAAATGTACTTTGATGATAGTGAGATCACTTCAGAAGAGAGGAGACTTGTAAGATAGAGTGGATTTCTATTATTTCCTGAGTGGGACATTTCCTTGGATACCATAAGCAACTAGAATGAAGAAGCCTTCACTTCAAATGAGCATGGAGAGTAGGTGTACTTTGGATTTGGTTTCAGCTAAAGTTAGAAACCTTAGAAATGTGGGAAATGGCCCATACAACTAATAAACCTAGAGTGAAAGAATCAGTCCAAGAATTATCTAGAAATTTAATTGTGAAAAGGTTATCAGATACTTCATCCCCTCAAGAAGTATCCCTTGTTATGCATACAACAATGTTCAGCAAGGAAACTACAAAGAATTTAAAATAATAATATGACAAATTGCATGAAATGCATTTAAAGCTATAGAATGAGTAAAACAATGTGGTATCTAAGCTACCCCAACCACAAGTTTCTTCCCCTCCAACTCCGCAGTTGGGATTAGCTGAGTTTTTATTTTAGAATAGAGAGACTTTAGGAGCTAAAGCAACAACTAAAGAAAATTCAATATAATGAGAAAGTGGCTAAAGAAGAGGCCAAAAAGGTGGCCACAAGATTTCTTTTGTCCTACATGAAATTGAGGGTGCATGGATAACATATGATGGATTACAAAAAATCATATGTCAAGAATATGCAATTACACATGAGTTTCCAAGAGAAATTTAACAATTGAGTTCTTAAGGCCACTTCCATTAGGGAGATTATCCAGATGACTTATTTTGATAATAATGCCCCCAAGAACATGGAAAAAATTCTTGAGCATACTAAATTGTTAGGGGAGGTTTCAAAATTTTAGGCTTAATTAGATATATAGATGAAAGCCAAGATAGAGATGTTTGAGAACATGGAAAAGGGAGTCATTCCCTCCATTTTGGACAAGTTTGGCCTTATCAAGCCTCTTGATGTATGGAAATTAGTTTTTTCTAACATTATTCCTTCCCTTTTAATATGCATCTACATAGAAAGTAAGCTAGATTTAGCTCTCCTAAGTACTTCAATTGATGATTTATTGAAATTGGATTTTGATCTAGATATTTTTGCAAAAGATACTAGGGCTATAGCTGATAAAAGGTATAGCACCCATAACAATAATGTGCAAATTTTTTTGGAATTTTAGTGGCCTATAGAGGAGTATAAGAGTTGGTTAGATAAATATATCGAGTAATTATCTTTGCCAACTTGTTTTTCCATTTTAGTAGGGTGGAGGCCTATTTTTATCTTTTATGGTATTGTCACCATATTCCTCGATATTTTTCTTAGAAGATATATTATCAACATGGATGGATAAGCTCAATTGAATCATTATGTTCCTTCTCCATTTTGCGTGATCATTGTAAAATCAGAAAGTATCTTCTTCAATGGCCTTTGCAATTGTTTTGTCTTTTTAGTAAAGTATTTTTTCTCCTTTAAAAAGAAATTGTAACTTATTTTGTTTGATCCTATGGGTAATATTACCAAATGGAAATATGACATTTTTCCATCACTTGAAGCTTGTTTATCCCTTGTTTTTATAAAAGGGAATTCTAAGTCATTTGTGCAAAGGATCATGGATTTTTTATAAACATAGAGTTTATGTTTTAGGCTTGTATTGTCAGGTCTAGGTCTTCTAGGGAAAAATATAGATGTAATTGTTATTTTTGTATAGAAATAAAAATTCATAATACATGAAAACATTGTGATAATTTTACAATCAATTGTCTCCTAAATTTATGTTTCATTTCTCTTATGAATATAAACTGATCAAAGATCATTTATGTTCATCATTATAATTTTTCTGATACTATATTTCAAATCAATTTCCCTTTTATGTTATAATTTATTTCTTAAGGTTATCTTATGTTCTTAGAGCTAGTAAGAAATAGTCTCCAAGAATCTACCTAATCGAGTCAATTCTATCTATAATTCTTGATCATGTAATTCTTGACCATTTTATGAGAATATTTCAATTTTAGCAATATCTTGATATGAATTTGAAATGAAGAGAAATAGGTTGGGTCAAGTATGGATTGGGAAATTTTTTGTTGGGGTGTATCAATCCTTCTTCAACCAAAGATCTGTAACACAAACAAAAGAGGGAAACGTAATATGGGGTAAAATAGTTCTAGCATAGATAAAGTGACAACTGAACACCTCTAAGATATTAACCTCATCCAAAACACAAGAATACAAAAAAGGAGAGAAATAAAAATGCAAGCAAATGAAATAGAACACTCCCCATTGAAGTTGTTTCCTTCTCTTGTCTCTCCTATTTCTCCTTTTGCAAAATTTGCCCTCATATTTGTTTTACTTCTATAAATACATGTAAATTATAAGTAGAAATTTGGAGATAAAATGGTTGTTAAGGTAAAAATGGATGAGAAAGGTTGATTTTATAGACAACCATTCGAACAGGCAGACGAGATTGATCTTCTAGAAATATTCCAAGATCAACGGTGGAGGATGGATGTACCACAAGGAGGTGGGAAATTGATTGCTATGACCCCGACAACTATGAAAGAGATGAATATGACAAAGATTAATGAGAAAGTGGAGAAAAATGGAATGAATTAAAAATTTAAAAGTATTTAATTTACGAGAAGGAATATTCGGCCAAGTGGAAAATAAATAATTCATTCGAATTATTTATTTGAGGAAAAATGGAAAATGAGCATTTAATTAAATCAATTTATAAAATCAATTTAATTAAATGGGGAGAGATGGATATTAGACACTAAATAATTAATTTGAATTAATTATTTCATGGGGAGAAAAATGACACATAATTAAATAATCTTGACAATTATTTAATTATAGAATAATGAAAGGTTAATTGCAAAGACAAATAATTATTATTATCTAACTATAGGCAAACGATAAAAGACAAATAATTATATAAATATTGATTTGTTTAATTATTGAGAAAAGGACGTGTTAGTGACACAATTAATTTATTTTAATTGATTAGGATATAATAGAGATTAGAAAGTGAATTAATTAAATAATTAAGATTATTTAATTATCGAAGGATGACGACCAAGAAAAATGGTGCTTGTAGACTTAGGACAATTTTAGTGTCTAAATTTTTCCCCTCTTTCACATAATCCAGTTCATCATGTTGTGTCAAAATAAATTCAGTTGAAGGATGCCCTAGTGAAGTCAGGGAACAGGTATGCCCCCTCGGGAAAATTTTACAAATTTTCAATTTTTTTGAAAGATTTGGAAAATTATCCTGATAAGTCAAGTTAATGGTCGAGAATCAAATGGTGAAGATAAAATTAAGTTTTGAGATCAATAAAGGGGTTGAATTCAAGATCGAAGTTAGCAAAAGGTGAACCCAATAGACAAGGTAGGTCAAAACCCTAATTTGAACCTATAAGTAGCAATTTGAGTGAGAAAAAGGCTCATTTGTGCATACCCAATTTAGAAATTCCTAGAGCTCTCAGTGATTTTGTAGTGAATATGTCACCTATTCCAGAGGCCATCCACCATGCATATCAAATCCAGAGGTACCACCGACCTGATGGAGCGCCCCTCGGTATGTACTACTAACCCGGCTTTTGGTTTTTTTTCCACGCATTTAGATTGGGAAAAAAATTAGAATGCAATTGCATACACGATCGACGTAGGTGATAAATGGTTAGCCATAATCACCTCATCATGACATAATTGCATGATGGATAGGGCAGGGGAATTTACAGCGCAACACACAAAATTGTGTGCCACAAGTGACTTTTTGAGCCACATTTCCAGATGGGAGTGAAACAAGTGAAAGGATGTGATGCAAGCATTATACGATATGACACATTTGAAAGGTGAGCAACACAATTGCAACTGTGAGCTAATAAAAACTATATGTGACACATTTGACCAAACTATGACATAATTGCCTGGTTAAAGATTTTCCATAGATTAGGAAATTTTGACTCCGTCAATTTAGGTTTGATAGGTCAACTAAAGGTCTTGGATTGACATAATGGTTTTCTTGATGATTTGAGGAGCATCTTCCTCCAATTTATACACGAGATTCAAGACTAGATGTTTTATGACTATGAGACTAGTTGGGCAAGGAGGAGAGATAGGTATTTTTAGACCTAGGTTTGTTCTATGTGACTTATATGCATGTGATTGGAGTGATTAGGGGGATGTTGACAACATTGGTAGAGCGGTGGCACTCTGAGATGAGAAACTTCCATCTTCTGATAGGGGAGGTGACAATCACCCTAGAGGATGTGTACAGGATCCTACGATTACCAATTCACAATGAGTGGGTATGGTATGACCCCGCTCAAGTACTGCAAGCCTTGTATGAGTGCTACAAGTGTGATGATGAGGTTGAGCTTGGGATCTAGGTGTATGAGATCAAATGGGAGACCCTGGTAGAGACATATGACATATACGATTGCATTCTATGCACACTGATAGTAGGAGTGATGATTCTCAACCACAAGGGGCATGGTTTCCTAGTAGGTTGGGGAGAGGTACTTGGATCTATGGTTTGTTATGGCACAATATACATGTGGGGGCCATGTCTATTGGTGATGATCTATTTTTAGTTGCATGATATCACATATAGGGGAGGATAGAGTTTGAGTTGCGGAGTTTCCTTACTAATAGTATGGACTTGGGAGCATATAGCAGTGTTTTGACCTTTAGTGGTATGACAACTAGTGGCCAGTGCACCATATGCATATTTGTACTAGGGGGCCTTGACATAGACACATGCTGGTGATGTGAGGTAATGGAGGCATGGGTTAGATACATTGGTTAGTTTAATTTGGAGGCCATATAGGACATGTGAGTTATGGATTGATGAGGATGACCATATGTGATGGTGTCAGCAGCTTAGATATCTCATCGGGTGCATAGTGCAGAGACAACATATCATTGAGATGTATCTCCTAGAGAGGGTTCATAGATAGTTTGGGGAGAGATAGGGTTTTCAAGTTGGTAAAGTAGAGTATGGATAGTCCTTACGAGAGGTACATCCTTAGGATCATAGATTGTCATCACCACAACAAAGCAAAAGATCGATGCCATGCAAGCATTGGATTGGGAGTGGAGAGGATAAGATGATGATGGAGGTACCAAACCAGAGTTGATGCCTGGTGGTTGATACACATACCCATTTGTTTGATAGATCCATAGTAGCTAGTGTCGATAGAGTGTAGAGGTAGGGGCTTGAGAGGCTAGAAAGTTGACAGGGGTTGAAGAGGTGGAGGGAGAGGAGGTGGTGGATAGGGGGATGGAGTAGGATGGGGGGATGATGGAGGAGATGGGCGAGGAGGATGAGGAGGAGGTGACAGGAACACGAGGAGGAGGGATGGGGGACAACAGCTAATGAGGAAGTTGTCACCAATCAGAGAGGAGGTAGAGATGGAGGAGGATCAACCTGAGATGAGAGTGACGATAGAGGTGGCAATTGAGGAGCTAGTGTAGCTAGAGGTGGCACAACCAAAGTCTATGGAGTTTGAGGTAGGGGGAGGGAGGAAAATAAGAGTAGGAAGAGGAGCATGGAGAGGAGGAGGAAAATATGGATGAGGGGGAGAGAGTCCTTTGTGAGTGCATCATCATGGGGATTGAGGAGGTGGGACTAGAGGAGGTGAGGGTCGAATGAGGATGCATCTCTGGAGCATAGGATAGCCACATTACAAGCTTAGGTGAAGGCTTTAGATGTAGAGTCGAGTACAATGACTATTGAGAGGCACAACCTTAAGGCTGAGAGGGATGCCTTCTAGGTAGAGAGGGACCTAGTAGTTATTAGTCGGTAGCAGATGGATCAATGGATGATCAATTTTATAGCTACATGTAGTAGATCTATCATTGATTTTGTGAGGGAGTATGCCTGGGCTGGTAGGGCCATGCAGTACTATAGATATTTGTATGAGAGAGTGGTATCTATGGAGAGGAGGGAGCCCACCTTTTCAAAGATTGACAATGACACTTGAGGAAGATCATGCAATAGGACACATAGTCGACAGTCTCATAGCAAGTTAGAGGGTGAGATCTCAGATGTGAGATGGGCTACTCCCTATGATAGGCCACCTACTATAGAGCATAGGGTCAGAGAGTCACCACATCAGGATGATAGGGATGCCCTAGAGACAAGAGATCAGGGTAGTTCAAGCTAGGGCCTCTTGGTATTTATGTTGTTATATGTATTTTACACTGTATTATGAGTATTGAGCCTATGAGCTCCACTTTCTTTCATGAAACATCTTGACATTGTACCCATGACACTTAGTTTTTAGCGATATATATGATATGATTTTGGTGGTGGTTGATAATATGCATTATTATATGATTATGCATTTATGTTTATGATGATGACATGCTATGGATATGGATGTTTATGTTGTGGTTATGATGTTTATTGATGCATTCTATATGGTTATGTGATGATTTAATATGCTTTTATGACCATGAACTTATGATTATGTTAGGAATTTTTGTGTTTTTATGATATTTGTGATTGGTAAATGCAGTTAATTTGATAGATGTAATGTGATATGATGATGTGCTACATTTATGATTATGGATGTTTTCATATTATTATGATATGTATGGATGATGAATGCCATGGAAATGACCTAATGTTACGAATGTGATGTAATATGCAGATGAAATTAATTGTAATGTAATGAAATTCTTGTATGATAATTTGAAATTCCATGATTGATTTTGATTAATATGAATGCAAAATGTGGTGTCATTAATGTGATGTAATATGTGTGGAACGCAATGTGATGTGAAATGTAATGCAATATGATATAATGAATCATGATGTAAAATGCCATGTGATGTGTAATATGATGTGATATAATGGACCATGATGCAAAATACAATGCAATATGGGTAAGTGCATGGATCTGTGACACAATTTTGGTTCTTAAGATGCCACCTTTTTTTCTAAAATCAGCAAAATCTGACTTGCACAAGAAAATGAAGATAGTTACACTCAAAATTTCAAGATGCAGAAAGAACAAAAGTTGAAGTGCTTCAAGTCTAATTTCTAAGCTACTAGTTCTTTTTGAAATTAATGAAGATTAAGGGTCTCAAAAAGGGTGGGGGGGCCAAAACAGGTCTTTCTTTTATAAAAAAATAGCATAGCGCCTCAAGGCTCCCCCCTTTTTGATGAAATTTTTTTTAGAATTTCAAAAAATCCCAATAGTGGAAATTAGCTAACACCATGTAGTTTATCCTCATTCTTTCGGATAATTTTTTTAATGAATATATAATATTTTATGAATTTTGAAAGTGGACACATCTTGAAAAGATGAAATTTGAAAACTAATTGAAAATTGATTTTTTTTCATCATGTATAGAATGGAGTCTAGTTTTAAAAAAATGTAATTTGTTTCAAGTTTCAATGAACAAGTAAAAATCTACCCTAAAACTAGCACATGTTGGTTTTTGACCAAAAACAAAGGCATTTACAATAGAAGCTATGGATCAAAACCTTAACTAAATCAAAACAAAAAAAGAATTATATATTTAGATAGCTAAGAGAGAGGTTAACACAATCACGGTTTTTTTATAAACTTACATTGAAAGAAATGCAAATGATATGGTGAGCATAGATGAAAATATGAAGAAATTTGGAAAATCCTATCAATTAACACATCCAAAGTAGGTCATTTGGCAAGTGCCAAATTTGTCACTCACCAAATGGCACATCACATTTGGTGAGCCTCAAATTTGGCGTGCACCAAATGTGCTTTGTCATTTGGCACTCGCCAAATGACTTGACTTGAACAAAACCTTAATTTACCCTCTCTTTGGTTGATGACTTTTATAATGCTTAGTGTGCACAGTTTATGATCGTAGATGGATAGTTGAGGTTTTACCTTTCATACGCTCTCTAACTCGTTACCCTAACTGGATAACTCTCTATCCCTCTGAAGTCTCTCTCTCTCAAGTTTCACTCCCTCCCATGCGACCTAGACTACTCTCTCTCACTCCAATCCCCTCTCTCAAGTCCCTTTCCCTCCCACCTAGGTACCTAAATAAATATATCTCACTCCAACCCCCTTTCTCACTCTCCCTCTCTCTCTCCCCCTCTAGTATTTTTGTCTCTCTCACTCCATCTCCCTCTCTTAGGTTGTTATCTTTCTCTCTTTGTCTCTCTCTCAAGTCTCTCCCTCCTACCCCCTCTCCCTCTCTTAGGTCTCTCACTCACTCCCTCTATCTCTCTCCCATTCCCTCTCTCTCACTCACTCTATCTCTCTCCCTCTCTCTCTCACTCTCTCTTTGGTATCTCCCTTGCCCCTCTCTCTCTCTCTCACACACACACTCACACTCCTTCTCTCTCTCCCACCCCCTCTCTCTCTCTCCCTCTATCTCTCTCCCACTCTCTCTCCATCTCTTAGGTCTCTCCTTCCAATCCCCTTTCCCTCTCTCTCTCATTAATCTCCCTCCTACCATCTCTCTCTCTTTCTCTCTCTCTCTCAAGTCTCTCCCTCCCATCCCCTCTCCCCTCTCTCTCCCACTCCCTCTCTCTCTCACTCCCTTTATCTCTCTCCCAATCTATTTCTCTCCATCTCTCTTAGGTCTCTCCCTCCCACCCCCTCTCCCTCTCTGTCTCTCAAATATCTCCATCCTACCTCCTCTTCATCTCTCTCTTTGTCAAATCTCCCCCTCCTACCTCCTCTCCCTCTCATAGTCACTCCCTCTATCTCTCTCTCACTCCCTCCCTCTCTCACTCCCTCTATCTCTCTCCCTCTCCCTCTCTCTCAAGTATCTTCATCCCACCGCCTCTCCCTCTCTCTCTCAAGTCCCTCTCTCTCTCACGCCCTCTATCTCTCTCCCTCTCCCTCTCCTCTCCTCTCCTCTCTCAAGGTCTCTCCCTCCCACCCCTCTCCCTCCCTCTCTCTCTCAGTTGTCCTCCTACCCCTCTCCTTTGTCGGGGTCTCTCTGTCTCTCTGCTCACTCCTCTATCTCTCTCCCCAGACCCTCTCTCTCTCTCACTCCTCTATCTCTCTCCTCTCTCTCGGTTGTCTCACTCCCGTCCCTCCCTCTCTCAGAATTATCTCCCCGCCCCTCTCTCTCTATCTCTCTTTCACTCCCTCCATATACCTCCCATCCCTGTATCTCGAGCACTCCATCTCCCTCCCAACTTCTCTCCCTCTATCAAGTCTCTCTCTCTCACTCCTTGTATCTCTCCCATCCCTCTATCTCTCACTCCCTCTCTCTCCCACTCTCTCAGTTCTCTCCCTCCCACCCGTTCTCTCCCACTTTGTCTCCCTCTCCTTCTCTCTCAGGTGTCTCCCTCCCACCCTTTCTCCCTCTCCCTCTCTCTTAGGTTTCTCCCTCCCACCCCCTCTCCCTCCCTCTCTCTCTATCTCTCAAGTCTCTCACTCTTGCCTCCCTATCCCTCTCTCTCCATTTCTATATCTCCCCCTCTCTCTTATGTATCTCCCTCTCTCTCAATCTCTCTTAGGAATCTCCATTCCACTCTCTCTCCCTCTCCCTCTCTTTGAGGTCTCTCCCTCCCACTCTCTTTCTCTCAAATCTCTCCCTCCTACCCCCTCTCCCCCTCTCAAGTCTCTCTCCCGCTCTTGAGATCTTAGTGACTCCCTCTATCTCTCTCCCACTCCTTCTCTCTCACTCCCTCTATCTCTCCCTATGTCTCTCTCACTCCCTCTATCTCTCTCTCATCCCTCTATCTCCCACTCTCTCTCTCTCTCTATCTCCCACTCTCTCAAGTAGGAGGGAGAGACTTGAGAGAGAGTGAGAGGGAGTGAGAGAGAGAAAGAGGGTTGAGGGATTAGGTTTGAGGGTAGAGGGTAGAGGGTTCAAGGTTTTAGGGTTTGAGGGTTGAGGGTTTAGGGTTTAGGGTTGAGTGTTTAAGGGTTTAAGGGTTGAGGTTATAGGGTTGAGGGATTAGGTTTGAGGGTTGATGGATTAGGTTTAAAGGTTGAAGGATTAGGTTTGAGGGTAGAGGGTATTGGGTTGAGGGTAGCGGGTTCAAGGTTCTAGGGTTTGAGGGTTGAGGGTTTAGGGTTGAGTGTTTAAGGGTTTAAGGGTTGAGGGTATAGGGTTGAGGGAATAGGGTAGAGAGGGAGGAATGGATGGAGGGGGAGATGGAGGGAGAAGTGGGATAGAGAGAAGGAGAGAAGAGGAGGGAGGGACAAAGATAGATGAGGGTTGATAATTGAGGGCATATGGTTGAGGGTAGATAGTTTAGGAGTTTAAGGGTTTATAGTTTAGGGTTTCAGTTTGGGAGTAGAGGGTTTAAGGTTTTAGTGTTTAGGGTTGAGTTTGAGGGTTGAGGTTGAGGGATTCTAAGGGTTCAGGAGGTTGAGTTTGAGAGTAGAGGTAGAGGACTGGGTTACAGGTTTTAGGGATTGGGGTTAATGGTAGAGGTTTAGGGATGCAATTTATGGTTTAGGGTAGATGGTGTGGGATTGAGGAGTTAAGGAGTGAATGGGTGTAGGAGTTGAGGAGTTAGGAAGCTCAAATGGTAGAGGTTTAGGAGTTTAGGGTTTAGGGGTTAGGGTTTAGGGTTTAAGGGTTTTAGGGTTTAGGAGTTTAAAATTTAAAGGTAGAGTTTAAGGAGTTTATAGTGGTAGAGGGTAGAGGGTTTAGGAGTTAAGGGTATAAAGTTATGGGAGTTTAGAGGTTTACACTATAGTTTAGGGTTGAGGTTGAGGTTGAGGGATTTGAGTTGAGAGTTGAGGTTATAGGGTTAGGAGTTTAAGGGATTGAGGATTAGGGTAGAAGATTTAGTTAGTTTAAAATGGTTTTAAGGGTTGAGGGTAGAGGGTATTGGGCTTAAGGGTAGAGGGTAGGTAGTTTAAGGGTTTAGGGTTTAAGGGTTTAGGTTTTAGGGTATAGGATTTATAGTTTAAGGGTAGAGGGTTTAAGGTTTTTGGGTTTAACCTGGTTAAGGGTTGATGGTTTAAGGGTTTAAGGGTTTAAGGGTTGAGGGTTGAGGATAAAGGGTAGATGGTTTAGGGTTTAGGGTTTAGGGATTAAGGGTTAAGGGTAGAGGGTTTAGGGTTTAGGGATTATGGTTTACGATTTAAGGGTAGAGGGTGTATATTTGAGAGAGAGAGAGGGGGGTTTGAGGGTAGAGGGTAGAGGGTTTAGGGTTTAGGATTTAAGGCTTTAAGGGTTTAAGGGTAGAGGGTAGATAGTTTAAGGGTTTAGGTTTTAGGGTTTAGGGTATGAGGTTTAGGGTTTATAGTTTAAAGGTAGAGAGTTTAAGGGTTTAGGGTTTAACATGGTTAAGGGTCGAGGGTTGAGGGTTGAGGGTTTTAGGGTTTTAGGGGTGAGGGTTGAAGATAGAGGGTAGAGGGTTTAGGGTTTATGGATTAGGGGTTTAGGGATTACGGTTTACAGTTTAAGGGTAGAAAGTGTAGGGTTGAGAGAGAGTGGGGGGGGGTTGAGGGTAGAGGGTAGAGGGTTTAGGTTTTAAGGGTAGAGGGTTTAAGGTTTTAGGGTAGATGGTAGAGGGTTGAAGGATGTAGGGTGTAGGGTACATGGTTTAGGGTTTAGGGTTTACAGTTCAAGGGTTGAAGGTAGAGGGTAGAGGGTATAGGGTAGAGGGTAGAGGGTTTAGGGTTTAAGGAGTGAGTGATTAAGGGTTGAGGGTTGAGGGATTAGGGTAGAGAGTTTAGTTGGGTTTAAAAGGGTTTAAGGGTTGAAGGTAGAGGGTATTGGGTTTAAGGGTAGAGGGTAGATAGTTTAAGGGTTTAGAGTTTATGGTTTAGCGTTTATAATTTAAGGGTAGAGGGTTTAAGAGTTTAGGGTTTAACCGAGTTAAGGGTTAAGGGTTGAGGGGTAGAGGGTTTAAGGGTTGAGGGTTGAGGGGTTGAGGGTTTAAGGGTTGAGGGTTGAGGATAGAGGGTAGAGGGTTTAGGGTTTAGGGATTAAGGGTTAAGGGTAGAGGGTTTAGGGTTTAGGGATTATGTTTTATGGTTTAAGTGTAGAGGGTGTAGGGTTGAGAGAGAAAGGAGGAGGTTTGAGGGCAGAGGGTAGAGGATTAAGTGTAGAGGGTAGAGGTTTTAGGGTTTAGGGTTTAAGGTTTTAAGGGTAGAGGGTAGATAATTTAAGGGTTTAGGTTTTAGGGTTTAGTGTATGGGGTTTAGGGTTTATAGTTTAAGGGTAGAGGGTTTAAGGGTTTAGGGTTTAACCTGGTTAAGGGTTGAGGGTTGAGGATAGAGGGTAGAGATTTTAGGGTTTATGGCTTAAGGGTTAAGGGTTAAGGGTAGAGGGTTTAGGGTTTAGGGATTATAGTTTACGGTTTAAGGGTAGAGGTTGTAGGGTTGAGAGAGAGAGAGGGGGGGGTTTGAGGGTAGAGGGTAGAGGTTTAAGGGTAGAGGGTAGAGGGTAGAGGGTAGAGGGTAGAGGGCTTAGGGTTTAGGTTTAAGGGTTTAGGGTTTAAGGGTAGAGGGTTTAAGGGTTTAGGGTAGATGGTATAGGGTTTAAGGGTTAAGGGTAGAGGGTACATGGTTTAGGGTTTACAGTTTAAGAGTTGAGGATTGAGGGTAGAGGGTAGAGGATTGAGGGTAGAGGGTTTAGGGTTTAAGGGTTGAGGGATTAAGGGTTGAGGGTTGAGGGATTAGGGTAGAGATTTTAGCTGGTTTTAAAAGGGTTTAAGGGTTGAGGGTAGAGGGTATTAGGTTTAAGGGTAGAGGGTAGATAGTTTAAGGGTTTAGGGTTTAGGGTTTAGGGTTTAAGGGTAGAGGATTTAAGTGTTTAGGGTTTAACTTGGTTGAGGGTTGAGGGTTGAGGGTTGAGGGTTGAGGGTTGAGGGTTGAGGGTTGAGGGTTTAAGGGTTGGGGGTTGAGGATAGAGGGTAGAGGGTTTAGGGTTTAGGTCTTAAGGATTAAGGATTAAGGGTAGAGGGTTTAGATATTATGGTTTACGATTCAAGGGTAGAGGGTGTATGGTTGAGAGAGAGAGGGGATTTTAGGGTAGAGGGTTTAAGGGTTGAGGGTTGAGGGGTTGAGGGTTTAAGGGTTGAGGGTTGAGGATAGAGGGTAGAGGGTAGAGGGTTTAGGGTTTAGGGATTAAGGGTTAAGGGTAGAGGGTTTAGGGTTTAGGGATTATGTTTTATGGTTTAAGTGTAGAGGGTGTAGGGTTGAGAGAAAGAGGAGGAGGTTTGAGGGAAGAGGGTAGAGGATTAAGTGTAGAGGGTAGATGTTTTAGGGTTTAGGGTTCAAGGTTTTAAGGGTAGAGGGTAGATAGTTTAAGGGTTTAGGGTTTAGGGTTTAGTGTATGGGGTTTAGGGTTTATAGTTTAAGGGTAGTGGGTTTAAGGGTTTAGGGTTTAACCTGGTTAAGGGTTGAGGGTTGAGGGTTGAGGGTTGAGGGTTGAGGGTTTTAGGGTTGAGGGTTGAGGATAGAGGGTAGAGGTTTTAGGGTTTATGGATTAAGGGTTAAGGGTTCAGGGTAGAGGGTTTAGGGTTTAGGGATTACAGTTTACAGTTTAAGGCTAGAGGTTGTAGGGTTGAGAGAGAGTTTGAGGGTAGAGGATAGAGGGTTAAGGGTAGAGGGTCAAGGGTAGAGGGTTTAGGGTTTAGGGTTTAAGGGTTTAGGGTTTAAGGGTAGAGGGTTTAAGGGTTTAGGGTAGATGGTAGAGGGTTTAAGGGTTAAGGGTATAGGGTACATGTTTTAGGGTTTAGGGTTTATAGTTTAAAGGTTGAGGATTGAGGGTAGAGGGTAGAGGATTGAGGGTAGTGGGTTTAGGGTTTAAGGGTTGAGGGATTAAGGGTTAAGGGTTGAGGGATTAGGGTAGATATTTTAGTTGGTTTTAAAAGGGTTTAAGGGTTGAGGGTAGAGGGTATTAGGTTTAAGGGTAGAGGGTAGATAGTTTAAGGGTTTAGGGTTTAGGGTTTATAGTTTAAGGGTAGAGGGTTGAGGATTGAGGGGTTGGGGGTTGAGGATAGAGGGTAGAGGGTTTAGGGTTTAGGTCTTAAGGATTAAGGATTAAGGGTAGAGGGTTTAGGGATTATAGTTTACGATTCAAGGGTAGAGGGTGTATAGTTGAGAGAGAGAGGGGGTTTGAGGGTTAAGGGTTAAGGGTAGAGGGTAGATGGTTTTAGGTTTAAGGGTAGAGGGTAGATAGTTTAAGGGTTTAGGGTATGGGGTTTAGAGTTTATAGTTTAGGGTTGAGGGTATGGGTTTTAGGGTTTATGGTTTAGAGTTTAGGTTTTATAGTTGAAGGGTAGAGAGTTTAAGGGTTTAGGGTTTAACTTGGTTAAGGGTTGATGGTTTAGGGTTTAGGGATTACGGTTTATAGTTTTAGGGTAGAGGGTTGAGGGTTTAGGGTTTAGGTATTAAGGGTTAAGGGTAGAGGTTTTATGGTTTAGGGATGATGGTTTATGGTTTAAGGGTAGAGGGTGTAGGGTTGAGAGAGAGAGACGGGGTTTGATGGTAGAGGGTAGAGGGTTAAGGGTAGAGGGTAGAGTGTTTAAGGGTTTGGTTTTAAGGGTTTAGGGTTGACGGTTCAGGTCTCCCATCCCTCTATCTCCCACTCCCTCTCTCAGGTCTGCCCCCCCACCATAACTAAATAAATATCTCCCTCTCAAGTCTCTCTCTCTTGGGTCTCACTCCCTCCCATGCTACCTAGACTAATCTGTATCACTCCAATTACCTCTCTCACACTCCCTCTCTAACAAGTCTCACTTACCTCCCACCCTACCTAGACAAATATATTTAACTCCAACCCCCTCTCCCACACTCCCTCTCTCTCTCCCCCTTTGGTATTTTTGTATCTCACAAGTCTCATCCCTCCCATCCCCTCTCCCATTGTTAGGTATTTCCCCCCACTATAACTGGATAACTCTTTATCCCTCTCAAGTCTCTATCACTCTCAGGTCTCAGTCGCTACCACACTACCTAGACTAAACTCTCTCACTCCTATCACCTCTCTCTCTATCTCAAGTCTCACTCCCTTTGTCTCTATGGAAGGTGAAGATTTCAAAGCAACACATTTGGCATGCGCCAAATTTGGCGCTCTCTAAATTTGGCGAGCACCAAATGTGTTTTACCTTGAAATGGTAAAATTAGGGTTGACCCAGTGATTTAGGCCCACATGCTTCTACATTTTTTTGGTTCGGTGCTTTATCCAACTCAAAACATATTTTTTATGTAGTTGACTCCATCTTGTACCAATATATGGTTGATCCATCACCTTTTTACCACCAATCTACATGCTACACAATGTAGAAGAAGACATTTTGAAGTTTCTACATCATTTTACATTATCTTAGGTAATGTATTCATTTTGGTAATATTGAAATATTTATATTTAGTATATTTGTTTGTTTTTGACAATATAAACTATATTCCTTTAATTATTTTATTAATCATAACAATTGGACACATAATTCAACATTGAATTAGATGGGAGTTGCATAAAAAAGTTTAATTTTTATGAGTTTGAAGAACAAAAAAATGAAAAAACATGACATTTACTTAACAAAAATTTACTTAACACAAATTTACTTATGAATTATATTTACATTGATTATAGTAGTCCATTTCCATCATGGCTAGTGGATTTCACTCTATTTCATTTTAGGTAGATGTTTATATTGAGTTTTTTTGTTTTGTTTTCATAATTTTTAGACCATTCATTTGATGATTTTATTAGTCTTCATTGTTACACATAGAATTCAACATTAAATTAGATGGATGTCTGCATGTAAAAGTTTAACTTTTAGGATCTTGAAGATATAAATTGGAGAATATGACATAATAGATTCAAATTCATTATTAGTGATGGTTGTGGGAAATTTTTTATTTTCAACTAATTTGGAAAACCTAATAGCTTTCATCAATGTTAATGCAATTTTCCATTAATATTTTTGTTCCATAAAAAAATCAACTTCATCACATTGCTTAGATAAATTCAAGTGAGTTGACATAATTGTTAATGCAAGTTTCTATTCATTCATACCATTTACCTTTCTAATAAATAATAAAAGGGAAAATTTTGTGCAATTGAGAATTTTTATTTTATTTCTAAGTTACCTCATTTCCAAAGAAATAGTGAATTATTATAAGATATAGCATCACAAAACCTTCTTTGAATTCATCTTCTTCATGGATTTGTTGACAATCATAATGTGGTTTTGAGAACAATAAAAACAAGATTCTCTAGTTTTCATTTAGGTGGCAACAACTTATACCCTGGGTTTGTGATGCAGAGAAGGGAGACAAAACCTTCAACAATCACAATTAGATCAGTTTCAAACAATCTTCAATCTCAAAAACCTCAATTCAATGCTCAACTCGCCAATTCACCTTTACTACCTTGTAGTATTCACAACAAAGAAAATTATTCATATCTTCTCAAAGACAACTCAAATGCACAAACCATTGAAATGTTTAGAAACCCATTAAGGCCTTCAAAAACATGTCAAAAATACACTAGGTCACTTTGGACCAACACCACCAAAACAGTGTTGCTATGCTGCCCCAACAGGCTAATTAGGCCACTTTTACAAAGCATCATACCTTTAAACACTTTTCCAGTCCCAATTCTCTTTTGAAATACCTTCAACAGCCTACAAAACTTCATATTCAACAACGTTTAGTCATTGGAACCCTCTCTAATGCATCTAAACACTAAACCCTTGCTTTAGGTCTTTCTATGCTTGAAACAAGGAGGGTTTATTGAAAATCAATGTTCCAAGCCTCTAGCCACTTTTCCAACTCTTGAAACACAATCAAATATGTCTACCCATGCTAAGAAAATCAACTCCCTTCCTCTACCATTGCTATTTCACCAAAATCCCATTCTAAACCACCATTTTCAAGCCAAAATTCAGACAAATACCCCCGGGACAGCATCAAAACTCCATGATATCCTACTCCCTTCTCAAAATCCATACTCTAACATCTAACCCTATGGATATGTAATCAGTGGTACATATATGTTTCAAAACTTATGCATTACTCACTTTTCTTGCGGTATGGAGGTAGATGTATGTATGAAAAATGTTGTAGCATAGATATATTTGATAATTCCAAACAACTCGCTACCTTCTTTAATAAAATTCTTTGGCATGTTTCATATTTAATGCAATTTAATCAACGATATCAATATGTTTCATAAAATGCATTACTTACTTTTTTTCTATGTGTGTTTGTGGTTCTATGTGTGTTTGTGAACATGTAGCATTCAACATCATGCTAAGGAAACAACCAAAGCCTCTAACACCAAAAGAACATGCAGTTAAAAATGAAAGGATAAGAGAATCAAAAAATGTAGCTCATGAAGCAAAGGAATTGCATCCCATATAGAAAGAAATTCCTGTGCAATCTAAGAGAGATGTCAAATTGGTAAAACAAAGGGCACAAATGAGGAAAGTTTGTGGAAGGATAGGAATGGATACCGAAGTTGGGGGCACATCATCAACCATAGGTGCAGTTCAATGCACATCTCTAGTTGAAGACACATTGGCAACAACATGTGGTTTTCCAAGTACATCAGAAATCACATCTCCAATTGAAGACACACCATCAACAACATTGTATTTTTAAAGTACATCAGCAAACACATCTCTATTTGAAGGCACTCCACAAACAACATCTCAAGTTACAGGTACAACATCATTTACATGTCAATCTCAAGGCATGTCGTCAATTGCACCTTTGATTGAAGGTACACAATCTATCCTCGATGTTGTTGACCTTCATAATGTTGACACAAATTTACATTTTATATCTCCTATATTTTTGCATAGAAAACCTACATTTTTGATTGATATTGATTCCAATATTTTTAAATGGATGCCTAATAAGATTCCAAAATGTACATGTCAAAGATATGAATAGAGGATATGGAGTTTATTTTTTGTGAAGCTAAGTGAGGGTGGAAGATGCCAACTATTTGTTGAAATGATGAGGAAACTCAAATTTAGGCCCACCATGAAGTCTCTTGGGCTAATAGTTTTGAATGACTCAAGTGAAAATTTCATTAAAAAAAACTTGATGAGTGCATACAAGAGCGTGGATTCTACCTCACACATGAAGGATAGTTGTGCCACACGACATGTGATGAAAACAAAACTCTTAACCAGTCAAACAAGGAACAAGGTGAACTTTACAAAGAAAGTAAGTCTTTGAAAATAATTATATCATCTCTAATAAGAGCCAAAGGAAGGTGTGAAAGAGTGGAGGATCCAAATAGCAATGAGTTATGGGAATTCTCAGGTAGAGTGCCATGGAAAGATAAAAGAATTGCTTGAGACTCGAGATCTTTCATACTGAATTATTGGAAGGATAACACAAGGACCTCTCCTAATCAAAGAGATGTTTTAAGAAGGATAATTGGTAGTAAAATCCATGAGCCACATCCAAATCATTATTTCGATACCACTCAAACCCATTTTTTTGCTGATTTTGTATAGAAGTTTCCTAAAATTAAAATATGTCAAAGGTATTTTGAAATGCTAAAGCATTTTTATGTCAAACTAAATCACACATGCACTACTTGTTGTTGTAGAGTTCATATTTAGTTTTCTAACCATTATGATGTTTATTGACATATATGTGTAGATATGCATACTGACAATGTTTTGCAGGAATGTAACATAAGGCCTCCACCTAAATCCTCAAGGGAATTCTTATCTTCCACTTTATGTGAAAGAGAAGATGGTCAATTTTTTTACAAGTCATGTTTGGATGGCACATGTGATCATTGTGGTGGAATGCAAAATTTTCCAATTTTCCAACACATGGGTAGTACACACACAATTGGAGACAAAATTGTGGAATTTAGAAAATACAAGACAGTGGCATATAGTCTAAAATATGGGAAAGAAGCAAAAAAGTATGAATTGGTAAGTGATAAGATTCTAGTGTATTAGTTTTTGGGCATTTTTCACGATCAAGTGGTCTATGAGTATGCAAGGCATACACACAGAGTGCAATGGTTGGACTCACAATTCAAGTTATGCAAGGACACGTTTCCACATTGTAGCATCATTTCAAGTGTCGACTTCATAGAGAACTACACACTACAACCATAGAACAAGGTGCAATCACAGTACTACAACTCCACACAGGTTTCTATATCTATGCATATAGAATTCATTCATGCAAATAATAGTATAGAGGAAAATAGGAAAGTATTGAGGGATTATCACTTTTACATCAGTAATGATCACACACATTCTATAGAGTTTGTGCAAGGTTTCTTTCAGATGTTATATACTAATCTAGCTAGCAGGAGCATATCATTCAGTCAGCATATCATATGGTCAAATAACTGTGCATCGCAATTCAAGTACACCAGAATGTTTTACTAGTTGAGCAGGATGCATAGGATTAGTGGTGCTCAACATATGTGGAGCTTCTCAGAGGCTAGACATGGAAAGAGGGAGCATGATGGAGTAGGTGCATGTATCAAAAGAGCCCAACATGAGAAGAGTTAAAGTAAACAGACAATGTAAAGTTGACAGATGCAAGATCAATTGTCCAATGGTGAAATCATGCAATGGGTCCAGGTAGTGAAGGTAATTCTTTAGTTCGTATATTTTTTCATTTAGTAGATGATACTAACATTGAAAAATATGAGGATTGTTGTACACTAATAGGATCAAGTGAGCTACACTCTTTTAGAAGCTCCAATGCAAGTACATGGAATATGGCAGGCTTTTGTTTCACATGTACACTTCAAGCATGGAATGACTACGAGTGAACAAAGTGGGTTGATGAATGGTCTATAAGAAACCTAACCCCACTTGACACTTATTAGCTCCCGACGGCTCTACAAATCACAGAGATGCAATCATCCATTGACTTTGATCATGTATCAAACCTACTAGAACCAAGTAATATATCTTACTTACAAGTTTTACTATGATGTTCAATAAATACATCTAATAAGATGAACATATCAATGCAGGGCACGTTTATGCGGTGATTGCAGATGAAGACAATGAAGAGGGTACATATTATTACTTGTGTCAT